>KK119683.1:239976-293843 GCA_000611955.2 Stegodyphus mimosarum
CACTCGTTGAGATTTGTTAACCTTTGTTTAAGCTTTCGTTATCGTTAAATATATTGTAATAAATTCGTTAAATCAATATGCAATGATCATTCAGCTTTTCAAAGGTCATATTCTAGACTGTTAGTATAAGGCGTGCCTGTAACCAAACAAAATTTTTGAAATAAAGCACTTAAGAGTTTCATCTTTTATTATCTTCATCCAAATCATATCACAGCGTGCATTGCAAACACTTCCCAGTTTGACACGTCTCATGCATTTACATGTTAGTAATAAAAACAGCAAAATAAAATGAGCGATAAATTATCAACTACTTGAAAGGACAACACCCTGATTTAAATATGATACATGCATCATTATGTTTAAACTTAAACCCATTAATCTTCAGTTAAATCTGCAGCAGCCGTGAAATCCAAAATCAAACCATAGAGTGGTAAAATTGTTGCGCAGTTCATGTCATATCTTTCACAAAACACATGTTCTTATCTCATAGGCGTGGGATGGTAGTTCCTGCGGTTACAGATTACGCAAAGCGTGTTTAACGCGTCGCATGCAGATTGAGTTTCGAGATGCAGAATTAAATATTCATCTTTTTCTCAACAGATCGGTTTGCGAAAACAGTACTTGATTGCCATCTGCTGCTTTTTTTATCAGGACGCTCTACGGTCTGTGAGTTGTAATTATGAACTAGTATCAAAATCTGTAATTGAAAACTTTAGGAGTTATGGCATGAGGGGATATCAATTCAACAATAGTAAAATACGCTATATGCGATTTTAAATAGACTAGTTAGTTGCATTAATAGGAACATCATTATTATAAATTTGGAAGAGGTTATAAACCGGGTTGCCAAACGCCTGAGATTGATCCTGACGATTCATTGTTATGCCCGGAGCTGAAAAAAAGTCCGGGATTTTAAAAGACGTTGTCGAGTTTATTAGGTTTTTGAAGCGCGAAACGTGAAAAATCAGATATGCCCTCTCCAGAATTTGAATCACGAATTTCCGATTGATTAGCCGAATATGATACCACTTATACCTCGAAAACATGCATGGGAAAATACGATAATTTCTTACAAAATCATCATAAAATAGCAAGAAGAAATTATTAATTAACAGAAAAAGTGCCTATCTCTTTAAGTGGTGGAATGCTTTCGAGGAGAATGTTACAAAGGATAGTAACGCGTATTTATACGTTTTAAATCTACAAAAACTCTCGCCGAATTCGAAACCAAATTTACTATACTATACTTTGTAGGGCTTAATTTGTAAAACTAGAAGTCCCGGAGCTCTATGGAAGACCGCCGAGAAAATGGGAACAAAAATAAATAAACAAAGTAATAAATAATATAATTACTAATTAAAACTCAGAAAATGTAAACAGATTAATAAAAGTTAACAAATTATTATATGAATGATAAATAGTTAAATGATAAACTAAAATACCGAATCTCGTTTAATTCGAATTCTCGTTCCGGCTAGAATTACAGTTTCGCTAAAAGTCTGTGAAGTAGAACTTCCGTAAAGCTAATGATGTAGCTCATTCTGAACTTGAACTAAAAATTTTGAAAACTGAAAATTTTCTAACCAAAACCAAAACCTTCTCTTCGCGAGCTTCCCTTCTGGATAACGGCGCATTTAGCTTTTACGTCTGCTACCGCTTCGACCCTGTATTGCTGTACTCTCTATCATAGCAGTCAGAATCTTCAAAAATATAAATGTTTTGGGAATAGAACAATGAATTGTGGCCACAAATGTCAATTTAAATAAAATGGATTTAATCCGCCTCAACTGTCTGCCTCTTCAATATGCCATCTACGTTTCGTTTGGCATTAAATTTCGTTTTGCATTTTGCGTTAATTCACTAAAAGCGTTGTTTCACTTTTCAAATTGTTGCCATAAAATATTATCGCTCTCTATTATCTTTAAAGAAATTAAATAATGAAGAATCTGCTTAAATGTATATATGTTTCTCGCATTGTAATAAAACAACGGTACCTAGAGCCATCAAATTTTGAATATTGAACGTTTCCATCCGAATATGGTCATCTGGAAGCCCAAATTTGAAATTTGGAATTTGTTTCATTATCAATTTCATATTTTATAAAACTTTAACGAATTTTTGATTGACAAACTCAAGGATTTCAAAGTGAGCAATGGCAACGTTGTACAGAAGAAACATTTGTATAACCTACGCGTAAGACTATGTATCGGAAATTTTAAAGATATACTTATTTTAAAATTATTTTGCGATATTGCTGTTGAACTGAATTTTATGGTTTAAGTGCGAAGAACATGATTAAATAAATGTAACACACAAAAATGTTAAAAAAACGCCCATTTGGACGTAATTTACAATCTGAAACTTTTCAGATTTTTTCCCCCATTTATTTCTTCATATAACTTTTATTTGTTTTACAGAAAGAAAAGTTGCATAGCTTACAAATAAATCATTGTCGTTTTTAATACTCTAACTAGTTTTTCATAAATCCTGGATTATCTAACTCACGTGGCAGGCCAAAGAAGGTAATAGCATCAGTAGCATGATTATTCACTAATATGGAATTAATTTTATGCATGTCCGGAAAGCACCACTACCACATCTTTCAAAACATAGAAAAACGGCCATTAGATATATTAAATTTGACAGAATTTCGCAATTTTCGTGAATTTTAATGGTGTTAGTTTATTTCATTTTTTTCGTGAATATTTTTGTCACGAAGTAAAATATTGTACGGATTAATTGTTTAAATGAAGGGGAAAAATATCGACTTGTAGTGTATCTTTTGTCAATTAACCAGTTATTATGGATTTTAATTTTTACTAACAATTCTTCCTTCCGTATTCCTCCCTCACCTGAATACAGATTAGCTCTGTGGATAAGTTAAGCCGAAAGTTCTGAATCTTAAAGAAGAGATAGAGTTTCTGTCACTAGTGTCGCGCTGTTAGAATTCCTAGGCAGCTCTATTTAAAAGTGATTATTCCGGCGTTTGGCATTCTCAGGCTAGCCGATGCTTTAAACTTAAGTGCCCACAAAATACTGAGCCCAGCGTATAGCTTATATTGTTGAATGTGTAGTATTAGACTAGGTTGCCCGCGTTTGCATTTAAGTGACTGTTATTGCTTAATTTACATTACCACAAGTGATGGTTGTCCGTGGCACAAGTCATACCTTTTATGTTCAGAGTAAATAAAAACGTTACTTTAAAACCTTCTCTTGTATTTGTGAATTTTTAAGACGTAGCTATAACGTGCTAACTTATCTAGTAGTTTCCAGGACTAACTTCAGTTTCCAATTTAGTAGCAACCCTACATAGTTATAAAAGAGTTTGTTATAATATTAATAGCAGTCCTTTTTTACTTATTTTTAGAATTTGAAATAAACAGTTTCCGAAAAATCTGAAATTTTATCTTGGCATGCTTTAAACATTATGCATATCAACTTGCAACCTGATTTTGGATTATCCGAGGTGTATTGTCCCAATTATCTCATATAATTGAGATTCTAGTTTATTTGTTATACATAACATAATATGTGGCACGTGGCCCTTAGGGGCAATTTAAACTAGCCTTCGAAGAAAAGAAATTTTCTTGCCACTGATATACATGATACTACACAATACAAGCACACTACGTTTTTATTTCTCTTTCATTTAATGAAGGATACATTAAAAAGTTAAAGTTCCGTATATTCGTGAGTAAGCGAAAGAGACCACGTACGTTGTAAAACACAGCGCAGCATAATTTTTTTGAAAGTTGGGATTCTGCGCAGTTTATCAATCAAGGTTTATCGCATTTATGTATTATATCAGTATTACTTTCGTTTTTTCGTTTGATGCTCAGATTCAAGTGATTCCGCAGTGAGCGGTTTTTCATTATTACTGTCAAGGCATTGACTGTCAAAGCATTGACTATAATCATATTCGTTGTAACAATTCAGAATAATCCTAGCAATGACTGATGCCACTGCATTCGTGTTAATTCTCCTTACAGAAACAGACGGTAAATTATTTACAATACTGAGCTTCGGCTTAGCTATAGCTTCTTCGTACATAGGCCATGAACTTCATGATTTGCAAATACGATGAATCAATCTAAAATCCGATGGCGATATGGTCGGGAATCGGCATCTTAAGAGACCGAAGAACCCACGGAGGAGGCTAATGGTTCTTCATTCTCTCACGAGCTCTCGGACTGCACCAATGACCGACTCCACCGGACACATACTCACGATATCAAAAACTCGATTCTTGAAGTGCTGCTACCTCCAAATAGATATGATATATCTCATCAACTAAATAAAGTGATACCGGTAAGTATTTTTAAAGGTGAGAAAAACAAACAAATCAAGCAGCAACATCTCGTCGTACTGTGAAGCATTCCACAAAAATAACTTTGATGAGGAAGGGTAACAATTTGCAGTGACTGAAGCAGTATTTCCATTCCGCACAGTCGCACAATCAGTCATTTAGACTGAGACAATCATTAAAACCCTTTAATCAATATCCCCTGCTGCAATCTCCATTCTGATGATCAAATTAGAAAACATTCGCTTTATAACCATTTACACACATACTTCAAACCACAAAGATTTAAAGTTGTTTCCGATCCTCGTTAGAAATTTTGACCACAAGGAACGTGTTCAAGTTAAAATACTAGATTAATCATTCTGCACTAGATTTAACCAGAAGCATCGGAAATAATCGCTAAGATCATTATTGATAGATTTGATTCAAACAACTTGACAAACTAGTTGGCAGGCTATTTATTGTGCAAACAATTCGAATTCAAACTTTGGAGGTGTTAATAGAAAAGAAACAAATAGCGTATTTTCCAGATTGAATAATCATTTATATTGCTCAGTAATTGGAGAAGGCTGCGCAGCACATGTAATCCACAGTGAAATCCAATATCTATGCATAGCAAACTGCATCAGATTTGCTATGCATAGATATTGAAGGAATAATTAGCAAAATTTATTGTCACTTTTATGTTTACACGGTTCGAGTAAGAAATCTGAAGGAATTTTGTGCTGACGTAGCTGTAGAATACAAGTGATTCAGTTCCTCCAATCACAAGCATCAGTGTTTCATAATTTAATAAAAATAGTGGAAGGAGAGAAAAGAACAGTTGTCAAAATTTCGGAAAACATTGCAGACCGTATTTTTAAATTTAAAGAAAGACTCGATTTTGCATTTTTACCAGCAAATTTTAAGTACTGTTTTAAACAATATAACTGGAGACGGAAATATAGATTAGAAACGGTTTATTAATCAAATTATAAACTTATAAGGTATTTCTCCCGCCTTCTTAGCCTGCCTTCATGGTGTAATGGTCAGCACACTCGGCGTGTATTCGAGAAATTCGAGCCCCGGCGAGGGCATTGCTCATTTTTCATGTCTCCTGCTTAAAATAATGTAATGTCTCTACAAAATTTTATGCGAATATTGCTTTTTATCTAGAAATACTGGGCAAGCGACATGAGGAAATTACTCAATTTAAATGCATTGATTTAAGATGGCAAATAGAGTGGATAGAAGAAACAAAAGTTTTCACGGAAAATAGAAGAAATAATAGTTTTCATGAAAAACGTATTTACCTGAAAACGAATAGATGGCTCTGGAAAATGAATTACTGGACGAAATATCATATTTGAAAAGATATGCAAACTTTTGAAAAACTTCAAGAACAGAATAATGAAAAAACGTCCACCGATAAGCGATGGATTCAAATTTTAAATTATTTCAATGAAAATCATATTATTGTGTATTTCACAAAAGCTTTAGAATTCGCGCTTTCTTTACCTGTTATCAATGAAGCTACTGAAAGGGTGTTTTCGTTTATAAATAATTTATGTAAATTTTAATAATCGCAGTTTAACGTATGATACCGTGAAGGCAATGCTTATAACTAAGTGCAATTTTGAGTGTAATACTTGGGAAGAGTTCAAGAAAACAAATTGATAATTGTGATGCATTGCTTAAAAAGGTTCATTCTGTTTTAAAATACAACTAACCATGTACACGAATTATTTATACTTTAAATAACTTTTTTACTGTATTTGTATGTTTCGTTTTTATTTATTTATTAATTTTTTATTACTTTAAAATTGATTGGGGGGCAATATTCCATACTGGCCGACGGAAAATATGGTCACCCTATTTACAGTATCAAATCTATTGTTGATAATTTCCGTTTCCATCTCGATTGTTGCAAGCATGATTTGGTCAGAAACTTCTTTATTATTTTATGTATTACTACAATTACAGAAACCATGACATAGGAAATTCTATCATAATGTTATTATTGTGACTTTCGGCTGTAAAAATACTACTTTGCTGTTTAAGTACCCTGCTCGATCAGAAATAGGTTCATGTTGACTAAAAGTCCCTGATCGCGCAGGATAATCTAGGATTTAAATTCTGTATCCGATTGCGATTTAAAAATTTTCGGGGCAAAAAATTATTTATTAATTTCTATAAAAAAGTTGCCGGATTTTTTAAATTACTCGAGGTGACTAACGATTAACTAGCGAGAGATGAAAACGTGAACTATCATCTTTGATTCCAGACAATGTTAGTTTGCGATACGATGATCTAAATAGAAAAATGATATCTGATGGTTTAGAAATAATGGTAATCTCAAATGTTGCAGTCTAAGGGAGGTGGTAACCACGTTTTACTGTACATTTTCGTGGGATAGAATAAAAATGTGTACATTAGTCAAATAACTTCGTGTGTTCTAAACATGCATTTTTACGAAACTCACGCACAAACAAAAAAAAGTGACTCGTAGAAACATTTTGGGGTTCCTTTTTCTTCTGCACTTTAAATAGTACGCAATTTATTGAGCTACTGAATTTCAATTTAATTTAATGTGTGGGAAGATGTATCAAATTTCCGTTCTTACCTCAGAATGAGAAAAGAAAATTCAATGAACCTCTTTAAGATGATCATGCACGATTCCAGATGAATTTGGTCATCTGTGCAGGTGGTATTTTTAGAAAAATGATGTTGAATACCAATGCTCATTTACGTTTTAAGAAATATTGGTCATTTCAATGGTAGTCGTCTTAGGAAGTTGTTTGCCATGAAGGAGTTCACTATATCGTATCGATACATGTGAAAACTGATTTCCGCACGTATTTCGTATTTTAATATCTTGCATTAAAGATTAAATGTGAGATATTAAATTATTGGTCGGGTCTTTTACCAAGGCTTTTTCGTTGTCCAATAATGGATGAATAGAACACATAGATATGCCGTGGGGGTTTATAATGAAATGAAGCTGTACGTTTCTCTGAAATCATTCAAAAATACATGTTTACTGAGCGATTTGAATCCGTCATCAGCAAGATAAGAATAGATTGCGGTACCTGGAACAAAGATAATTTTTCTTACATTTCTAGAGGAGTTTACATCAGCATGCGATATGCAAGCATTGCTATATTTACAATAAAATATGTTATAACTTGATAAAATGAAGGAGAAGTTATTTTTGTTTATGTATGAACTGATCTTTTTAAGATTACAGGACAGCAGATTTCTGTTATCAGAAGTTTTTATGAATGGAACTTTTGTTTATAGGACTAGTTCCCGAGGTCTTGCTATCTAAGATTATAGCATATTTTAAGTATTAAATATTCTTGTTTGTAAGATATGCAGAATATTCTTATTTCGATTGTTTTAATGCAATTTCATTATGATACTTTAAAATATCATATGATAACAGTCAAACCTCACCAGATGTTAATCTCTTAAAGTGCCAACATTTCTTAGGACATAAGCAAACATCATCGATATTAAACATCATTATTCTTAAGTGACCGCTTCCAAACGAGACCAAAATATAAAGAGTTATTAGTATTGTCTAGAACCGTGGATGTTCGTTGTAGAGAGATGATATCATTGTTTATATAATTACTATAATTTAAAATACAGTGAAATCTTTCTTAAATAGCCATTCACGGTTCCACACGAAGTGGTCGTCTTGTAGAGGCCATGCTCAATGCCGATGTTATTTAAGTTTTGGGAAAAAATGGTCACTTTCAGAGGTGGTCGTCTTGGGAGGTGACTGAGATGAAAGAGTTCACTGTACATTTAAATTATAAGATATCCAACTAATAATTTCTATGAACATTAGCATCATTATTGTAACTAATAAAAGCTGCTTCTAATGCCGTGTAATCGAGCATTCACCCGAATGTTCTGAGGTCATCAGTGGCATAAGCCGGACTTTGTTGCTAGGCAACCGGACGTTGCTACGTCACAGGAATTGTTACGAGAATCTTGTCTAAATGTTGTAATTTCCAGCTTTCTATTAACCAGGTATAAGAATCGGCCAGTGACAACGAAGGGAACATGAACTGACATTCGGTCGACGATTTCGCTGAGTCAATTGCACATTCGTGCATGTCTTCCCGGATTTGACTGCTTTTATGCCTTAGGACTATGACGATAATGGCGACTAGACCGCCATGTGAAAGCTGCGCTATTATGCATCTGATATATATATATTTCCATTAACACCCCCAAAATGTTGAAATTCTTTAAAAGTATTCAGGTGAGAATAATCTAAATGTTTTAGACTTTTGGCAAGAAAGTTCCAGGCTCTATTAAAACATGACTCCTGAAAAATGATAGTGTTAACGAATTTCGCTAAAGTAAATTATCTATTTGCAGGTAAATATAATGGGTCTTATCTAAAATTAACAGTAAACTTTATCTGAGAAGACTATTTAAGGCGACAACTATGGTTTCAAATGGTACGGTCTTAGGTCTTTTAATCATTTTAGAGGAGTAAAATTCTATACCGATATTTATTTATTTGCTTAGCAATACTTTTTCAGATGCCATTATCTTGTAAGTGATCGCCATCAGAGGATTTACTGTAGTAATGTAATGTATTAGAGGCTTCACTATAGTAATGTATCACTTATTGTAATGTTTCTTGCTGAAACCGGGACATCTTTTGCTCAGACTGAGACAATTTTGAAAAAATGCTCACAACAGAAAATAAAACCGACTAAGAATAGTACCTATAACTGTAAAGACTAACTAAAGAAGTTGTAAACAAAAAACAACAACGAGATGAAATGAATTTTTATTAACTCAACCGAACATACCTTATTATTAAGAAATTATTAGCATTTGTCACTATTGTGAACTTTCTTTAAAAATTTTTTGTTATTTTTAATGACATTGAAAATTAACTACTGTGTAGTTCACTGTTAATTTTGACAAGTATTTTAACCAGCTTCGACTGTGCCGATGCGCCTAGCATGCTGAAAGGTATTCCATGATTTGAACAAGATTAGACAATGAAATTCCTTTTACGGTTTGGCCCGATTCAGCAATCGGCTGACTTAAAACTGATTAACTGAATAGCAAACATGATATATAAACGTTGCCTCTTTAGCTGCTGTTAAGAATTCTCTTTCATTTAAATCTGTAACTTTATAATTTGATAATGTATTTGAGGAAGTCAATGCTACTAAGCTTCCCTTATGTTTCGCACATATCAGGTGATTTATAATATCCGAAACCCCCGCGAGATACTGAAAATTCTGAAAATTACAGTTCACATTTCACTTTGCCATTACGATCACAAAGGTTTTTCAAAAACGGACAATCCTTTTTTTATTCATGAGTAAAAGCATAGCTTCTTTTTGTTATTTTAAAGACTAAATAAATTTAACATAGAGTATAAAATAATCGCAAATACCGATTCCCAATTTGATCTCAACTAAGAGGACATGCGTAACAATGACGTGCCTAGGATAAATTCCACTGTTGCCAACTTTAATTGAAAATGCCTAAAAAATGAAATAAAAATATCTGGATCTCATTGGCTGTATGCTATTATAAATTCTATGAAAACGTCTTAATTCATTAGGCATATGTCATAATTTTTTGAGGAAGCAACTAGAAACATTAAAAGTACTTAGATCTGGATATAAGACAGAGGGTGTTTGTGTTTACACATTTGTAAGGTATTTCTCCCATCTTCTTCGCATGCCTTCGTGGTGTAGTGGTCTGCATGCTCGACGCGTAACCGAGAGGTCCGTGGTGCGATTCCCGGCGAAGGCGTTGCTCATTTTTCATGTCTCCTGCTTCGTAATAACCTAATGTCTCTACATATTTTTAGAACTATTTCGGTAAAGAATTAAAAAAAAAGCAAATGTTTTGGAATAAAAATTTCTGGCAACGACTTATTATTTGAAATGAGTTATATCGTCAGTCGTTTTAAATTTATTCTTCTTTCAAAATGCTGTGGATGTAAACAAGCTGTAGAATGAAGGATACATGTTTACTGCCATTTTATCCGAGGCTGCATTACATTTTCTTGTACGCGCGGCACTTTCTCATAAATAACAGGGACAAAATGACAGGAATCGCATCATCAAACCGAGACAGTTTCGGTCAAAGCGGGACGTCTGGTAAGTCTAGTTCACTGTAATTCTGTAAAAAGAAGTGCATCTGTATACCTTGGCAGGGAAATTTTTCATATTAGGGTCTTCTTGCTGTCTGTTTTTTCTAGAAATCGGCTTAATTCGTACATTCTTTTTAATTGTTATAAATATTTTAACTATGAGAAGGCTAGGAAAATAGCTGTTTAGAATTTTCCAAAGTTAATTTATGAATCCATAAATCAATCGTACGGTATAAAATAATCATGTTCAATGTTTATTAAAGATTGAAGGAAATGTTTCAGAGTTCTGATTAATATATTAGTATTATATATATTTATAATTTAATGGTTACGCTATAAAATCCAGTTCCATTCACCATCAAATTATTATAATCAATATAAATTTTCTTATAAAGCGATCTTTCTACTAGGCTGTTATTCTTGGGGGCCTACTAAGGAATGACGTAGCTGATAACAACTTCAGACTTCACCCATGTGGGAATAAATTATTCCTCGTGCAACTGCAGCACTGTTTTAAATAATGCGTTATTCTGTGCAGTGCACAAGATAGAATACCATAATTAAAGTATCAACGGAAGAAAAGACTATTTTAAACCTAGAAAAAGTTTTAATTCTGTCAAAAATTTAAGGCATTCTCTGCTCCTCTTTGGCATGCAAACGCAGCTGTCATTAAGCCCCATTTCCTGTACTTACTATTATGATATTGAATATTTTTCGGTTAGTGCTAATGACAGATTCCCAGCGTTTATCTATCCGTTGACATCGTGAACTTGTCTGTTGCAGTTTATTTGACAGGTCTATGCAAGTACGAACGTATCCTAATATTTTTTCACATATGAAATGTTTCCACCCTCTCATTATCGATCAGGTGGGACGAGTCCCTAAAGTGAACTACTCCCAATACGGCAAAAATAAAAATGTCTGTTTCACCCCTTAACCGTTGGCCTCAGCCATTGTCTTCTGACTCGAAATGGAATGCAGTTTCACTCCGCCCCCCGCCAAGAATTGCCACGAACGTTTATTTATACAATAATGTGTAACTTGTTAGCTATATAAAATAAAATATTAGTTTAACCAAGAAGGTAGATGAAAGAGAAGCAAACCAATTTGAGCTTCAAAATTAGGCAAAACTTAGAATGATACTGAAGAGTTTTTCTAAAAGACCAGCGCTATTAAAGTTGGATGTTTCTTATCTTTAACACTTTAAATGCTTTATCCTTTATAGGCGCTTAATTTTAAATGTTATAATTTCTTTCCATAGACGACGACAATACAGCAAAGTTAATTTAATATAATATTATTAGCCCAAGATATCCCATGCGTGCAACACGGAGACTGCAACAGCATTTTTTAATTACCTCCCCCCTCCCATAAAAAAGAAAAGTTTTTTAATAGTTTTAATGCAGCTAATGAAAAAATTGAAACCATTAAAGCAGATAAAGTCATAAAAATGCACAACAAAACGTAATATGTTAACCAAATCGATTTTTGAAATTTTTTATAACCTAGAGCATATGACTTCTGCTAAATGACGCCTTCTTGATCCAGGGTCGTAATAAAACAAACTGTGCTTCCGAAACAGTTCCTCATAACAAACTAGTATTCCGCAAAGCAGCACGAATATTGTCGCAAAAGGTTCTCCAATTTTATGTTTAAACTCAGTTTATCATGTTAATGTACAGTTTTCTTTGTAAGATGGCTTGCAAAACTTTTTTTTCTCTTTTTATTACTAACGCTTTGTGTATTAAATTTATTAATTAAATATATTCTTCGCACTTATGCTACATAAAATTCAGCTGAATAGCAAAATAACAAAATAGTTAACAACAGAATTACCGATATACAGGCTCTCGCGCTAGAGATACAATGTTTTAATCCGTACAGTGTTGCTACGGCTCATTTTCAAATCGTTGAGTTTGTTAAAAATTCATTAAAGTTTTACAAAATATGAGTTATAAAATAAAAATTTACAAAATTCGGGCTTCCAGGTGCATATGTTCGGGTGAAGGACTACTTTATTCAAAATTTCATGGCCCTAGGTACCTCTATTTTTCACAGAGCGAGAAACATACATACCTTCATGCAGGCGATAATATTTCGTGGCAACAATTTAAAAAGTGATTCAGACATTTAAAGTGATACACCGTCAAATCCCGTTTCGAGAGTAATAACCCTTTCGAGTTAACTCCCGTTAGCGTTAAAAATTAATTTGTTGCAGGAGTGCATAAACAATAAAGTACACCATTAATCAAAAAAAAAAAATGTACACAATATATTTTTACTAATTGATTATCTCAAAGGTCCTTCAGAAATTAAGACTATCTGAATTATGAAGGTCATTAACAGAAAGTATAGTTTTTTCAAACTTTGTTTCTTTATTAAGTATGATATAATTAATTTTTTCCTGTATTTTTATTTATTATTTATTTTTGCCTAATAGCAATGTCAGATTTATGTCATTTTTTTCTACTATATCTTTTTTTGTATTTTCTACTATATCTTTTGTGTATGAATTAGTGATAGTAACTTTATAATACAGTGAACACTTTCTGAAACGATATCCATAGTTCCAAATGTTTTCGGTATTTTCTGGACGTAGTGATCAAAGAAAACTAATATTCAACACTGATGTTTACATTCTTTCAAATACTGCTCACATTCAGCAGAGATTGCTGTCTTAAGAAAACTAGAGACAAGAAATCTGCATAAGAGTATATATTCTGCTTTCGAGATCATGATGGCGTCAAAATTTCCGTCGTAAGTAACTTGCTCCTAAAGTTTTTTTAAATTTCTGAACAAAACGTTCATTGAAACCTAAAACAAATGTGCACGTTTTCAAAGGATTTGGGTCTCTTTTCGAAATAGGAATCTTAAAAAGACGGGGAACGATGCCGATGTTTAATCGGCATCGTTCGAGAAACGCTTTAAAAATAAATTTAACATCTTACCCATTGAAATGATTGCGAAAATATCGCTAACATTTTATGGCCGTAAATGGCAACAGCTAACGAAAATGTAAATATTTATATGAATAAAACCATTATTTGTAATTTACAGTTTCCTTTCATTTTCGCGCATCAGCAGAAAGTAATGAACAAAATTATATATTTGTATTTTTTCACACTTCTTTGAGTTGTTTAAGATTGTCTGCCTATACAGTAAGGCATTGTTATTTTCATTCGTAATTTTGAAAAACATTTTAATGGGAATATAGATGAAAAGAATGAGAAATTTTGAAGAATTGTGGGATTTTTTAGTCTTTGTTATTATTATAAAAGTCACTGCATTGTTCTTTTTGGCATGTTTTTTTTTAAATGCTGTGAAGTTTTTTTTTTGTGTTTTTTTTTTTAAATTGTTGGAGTTTTTTTTTTTTTTTTTTTTTTTTTTTTTTAAATACTGATTGGGAAACTTCATTGTGCGCCTGTCAAAGATAAAAATTGGGAAATTCGTGAACTCGTTGAATATTTCTTAATAGAAGTGTGATAATTTCAAGCAATTTTTCAAAGTTAGCAACACATTATTATGAAAAATAAAATGAGATTTATTATTTTAAAAAAATTAATTGCATTCTCCAGAAAAACATTTCGTGTTCATTTCATTTTACTGTAGCTCTTTCTGCAGTCTTTTGTGACAAGCTGCTACGTTTTTGTTTATATTTTTGTTTGTGGTGGCACTTCTCTGTTGTTAATTCTTTATATACATCTTTAGATTGTACTGTCAAATGCATTGCTTTTACTCTGTACCATTTCCAACTTAGGTTAATGATATATATTAAAAAAAGTCTGCAAGGTTTGAGATTTTAACGATAGCCCAAAAGGACGTGTTAATGTTTTTTACACTCTCACTGAGCTCGCAGTCTACCAGTCTGCTCTTACACTCACTCCTGCTATACCCTTTTTTTGGGGGGGATGCTTTGTAGCTTTATCATTAAGCACTGTTTTCTTTGCACTTAACCACATACAGTTAAACAACAAAATCACAATATTTTTAAAAGCTGGATAGCAGGATATGTTTAGAATTCTCGATGCAGTGTTAAGCGTTGGAATAACATTTTTTATACTTTTTTTAGTCTTTTCGAAGTTCATCACACCAATCTTTAGTTTTCTTAGTAAATGTTGCTGACATTTTTTTAAATCTTTTTTTTTATTAATTTTTATGTATTAACTTTATTTTAAATATCATGTTCTTCGCGCCACATAAAATGTAATTCAACAGCAAAATTGCAAAACATTTAAAAACAGCATATCTTAAGAATTCTCGATGGCGTATTAAAGGCTGCCATACATGTTTTTATATTTGCTATATCATAAAAAAGGAAAAGTATATATATATAATGATTTTAAGGAACCCAGCTTGTGTAATTCCATAAAAATATTGCTATTTCTAATTAGATATCTCATGACTTTAATATACGTTTATTTAAACCTGGCGCGTGGAAGATAAAAGTATTTTGCACATTGCCTTCATAAAGCCGAGTTTGTTAAGTAAAACTGAAACACAAATATCTTTCATTTTTCCGAATGGCAACAATTTCGCACTCTGGAGATAAAAATGTATTATTTCCAACAGTATTGCCAGTGCTCGCTTTCGAATCATTGATTTTCTTAATCAAAAATTCGTTAAAGTTTTACAAAATATGAAATTAAGATTAATAAAACAAACTGGAAGTTCAAAATTCGGGCTTCCAAATGCACATGTTCGGGTGGAGGAATGCTTCGTTCAAAATTTAATGACTCTAATTACCATCATTTTTTGACATTTGAGAAACATTCATACATACACGCAGATTTTTCATTATCTGATTTCTTTCAAAATAATATTTAATGGCAACAATTTAAAAGTAATGCGGTGTTTATAGTAAACCGATGCAAAATCCCATCTGGAGACAAATAGATCCTTTTGGACTGGGGGGGGAAGCTAAATTTGGGTGCAATACTAAAATTTATAAGTAGACAAAGATTAAATTATAATCATTATTTAAACTGATTTAAAATTTTAAAAAATGTTATCATTTAAACTTGAAATGACCCGTGAAGAAATACGACCCACACTTTAGTTCAATGGTTTCCAACTTAGCATAACTATTCAACAGCCAGAGACTGTTCTCTTATTGATCCAGCTGTTATCTTATAAGAACTTATGGAACTAGTTCCGGAATTATGTAAAATTACAACATGTATAAAAGAAAATGCAAGTTACATACATGCAACAATTTTTGCACAGAATAAATAACGGGGTATATCTTCACAACGGAAAAGTAGTTCATCAAATACAAAAGTAATAGTTACCGTTTAAATGCTAACTATTTTCTTTACATTTGCTGAACGTTCTTTAAACTTTTGTCCTCATTAATCATTGGTCCAATGGTTAATTAATTTGTGTATTTTGTACTTTCGTACAGAACCCAAACCATCTGGAACAATGCATGATTGTCTTAGGTCATTGCTTTTCTTTACTTTATATCATGTATTTAAATAACGCGCTTCTAGTAAATGATACATAATAATTTTGCACCTTGGTGAAGAGGGATCTTTTATAATCTCTCTGTAAATGTCTCTGTCTCTTTCTTTATAAAGCCAGCATCGGTTTGAAGTTCATGTTTGCCTAATTTCGAAACGAAAAGAATATGAACAAGTACCTAAAATGATTTCATATCACATAAAATACCATTTTACCCACTAACAAACTCTATTCTACTAACTATAAAAATTAATCTGATAAAAAGGGATTATTAGGATTTCCGCAAAAGGTTCAATGAACTTTCCGCAACATTCCCCTTTCACTTACATACATTTATGCAATACCTTCACTGATAGTTTGAGTACGATTAGTTAAAATCACAAGACAGCAGTCGTATCCCAAATATAGATCCATTTAACAGTTAACCGAGCACAGATTAGAACGTGTTGCATAAATCATACAATAATCTAGTGCTGAAGAAATAAGCAAACATATTCGAGCATAAAATACTTCGAAAAGACAATAAATTTGTCTAAATTTCTTTTTTTTTTGTTGTTTTAAAGGAAAATTGAAAAAACTTATAGAATTTTTTTAAAAAATTAAATAATCATATCAATGTTGTGGAATGAACGAAACTTTAATAATAAGTATAATTATAATAATACAAGAATATAAAGAATATAATAATAATGCAGAATAAGTCCAGCCATTAGAACTAAAACACGAATACTGTAAAAATTGTGCTTTTCGGAGGTTTAAAATAAATGAGATTTAGCGCATTGTTTAAAATAGGATTTAATTAGAGTAAAGGTCCTTATCTTTCGTTTTTTAAACATTGGTACTCATCTATCATTTAAAAATTTGTCTACCATTCCACTATTTGTCTACTTTTCTATCTTATCCACTCTAACTTCTTTTTTTATTTTCCTTTTTCCTTTTGGCTTCTTGTACTAGTGTCTTTCCAGTCGTTGCATCAAGAATGTCTTGGTGTGATGAATTTTTATAGCCATAATCGATCTTCTTGTCTCCACTTACACTACTGGTGTTTCATTCACCTTATGAGTGCTTTCCCCTGTGTGACGTAGATACAAGTTAGTTTCCTTTAAAAGTCCTCTACGAAGGTATCCTTTCTCAAAAAGCATATTGCTCAAAAATTACTTCGCCGTAATTAACCTAACATAACCTAAAGTTAACCTTAAGTAGTGAATTCTCTTTAAGCCAACCGCCCAAGGTACCAGATGCCTTTAGTCTTCTTTTGAGATGGACATCTTAAAGAGGTCATATTAATACTGATTTTTATTATCAATATGAGTATTATCTCATAATCAGTATCATATACTAATTTATTTTTTATTATTTTTATTAAAACTGATTTTATTTATTTATGTTCTCAAAACTTATTAGTCAATTTCGGATGTAGTCTCGGCGAAATGGCTTACCGTGTTTTAAAACTCTCCAAGAGAAAAAAATTAACAACAAGCAATGCTATAATAGGCAGAAACTAAAAATTAGAGATAAGTTTTTCTAGCCTTGAATTAAATTAAATTAATTCATTAACAGTGAAATTCGCCGCACCAAAAATCATCATTTATTTCCTTCAAAAGGTCATGATTTCAAACTTTTTGCAAGGGATACTCAGTTAACAATCCTATTAAATAGTCCAGAGATAATCATTAAAGTAATAATCCGCATATGGATAATCAGGATGAGTGAGTGTTTACAATTTTTACTGAAGTACTAATTTTAAAAGCGTAAAAATTTTTCACTGTCTTGGAAACTTCTCTTTCATCTTTTAAAAATTTAATACTAATGTTTCTGTGCTTGTATTTTTCATCTGTATTACAACAGTTTATGTTATTTGGGTTTAAATGTTAAAAGTTTGAAAACTATAATGGCAGCACTAGGCTGAAAAGGTCATCTTACTAGAACAGTTCTCGGCCTCGACCACAACAAATCTTTCAACTTCCAAGAGCCAACATTTTCTTCCAGGTATCCTGTGAACTCTGAAACAGTACTCAACCTACTAGAGCCATGCAATAAAAAGGCACTGATTGACATCATTAAAGCGAAAGGGATCAGGGCCATTGAACAGTACCCAAAAGAGGACTTTACACGGTTATACAAAGCCATAGTTGGCTCTGGAGCCATTCACTTGAGAGCTTCTGGCAATAGCAAAGACACTTGACATGTATGGATCCCTTCCCATTTCTGAGCAAGCAAAAGAACTTTTTATTTTCTGTGACTCGAAGGCAATTCTACAGGTGCATTCTTCAATGGTTACCAGGGCATGTCAGCATCACAGGTAATGAGAACGCAGATAAACCGGCAAAAGAGGCTCGAAATCTCAACAATAATAATAATAATGTAAACATCACTCTCTCGGACGCAAATGTCATGGCCAAATACAAACTGAAGGAATATTCATTTCCAGTAAAGCACCAGCTCAATAACGTCAGTGGAGATCGACTTGTAACTAAAACCACAGTGAGGCTTAGAAATGGCCATAACAGAGGATTGAAAATTGACAGAGAGGATAGGAAAATCTACAGGAACTGTGATAACTGCCCGGAGACAGTATGCGATAACTGCACACACTTTTCATTGTCCAGCCATCCTTGCTGAATTGTTAAAAATCGAGGTCTAGTTTAAAAGATAGAACTTCTGCTATCATAATATTTTGCAGATTGCCAGAGCTGTCATCTTCGCCCATTGCACTGTTTGAATGGGCTTCATCATAGACGCGACAACAACAACAACGATGTTAAAAGTGACTGTTTCTTCACAGATTAGCACTTAGAATTTAGAACATTTTAGATCTTTTAGATTTTTTTAGATAAGACTAGGTGCAAATACAAGATATGGAATCTGAGTCTTGGTTTAAAAATATTCTACGCGATCAATTTTCAGTAAATCATAAATAAACATCCGTAATTTATTCAGTAATACATTGGCATAGTATATACATTAGTAAATACTTATTCATTTAGATTTCATATATTTTATATTCTGCGTTAAAACTGAATAAAAATATTTATTTTAAAACATATAATTTAGGACAAGTTCATTCATTAATAAGGCATATTCATTTAAAAAAAACAAAAATTGAAGCAAACTTAATTTGTTAAAAATTAGTTTAATAAGTAAGAATGAAAAATAATACAAAAATATAAATCAATGTTAAATAAATTTCTTTTTCAGAATAAAATTACAAATTTCATAAGATCAGGAACGAATTTTGATGCAAACTGATTATACTACACCCTTGATTCAAAAATTTATATGTATCAAATAAATAATTCATAATATATATTAATTCATTTTTTTTTCTAAAACGACCATTCACAGTTTCAAATGATTTTGGTCTTATGTGAAAGCAGTCATCTTTCAGAGGTGACAGTCAATATAAATGCTTATTTATGTTTTTCAAAAAACTCTTCTTTGAAATTCTACAGCCCAATGCCAGTACCTTCTTAAGGTCTAAGAACCTTCTTAAACCTCTGTAAGAATTACTATTTAAGAAGGTATTTCCAGTGCGGCCGCAGTTGGGCGAGCTCTGCTGCCAGTCTGCAAGGAATACTGAAAAGGATACGAACATATTTGTATCATGTATGAATATTGATCAAACATTTTCTTGGGATGTAGAGCATAGAAAATGTTGAGAAACGTGCACCTAATGAAAGTTTTAAGGGAGTAATGTTTCGGACCAAAAATTAGATATTGAGTTTTCAATGAATAAGCACAAGGTCCCCACAACACATTTTTATTGATTTTACGATGATGTCTGCCTGTATGTGTGTGACGTTATATTTCGTCCATAATAACTTATATCAAACTTCCATTTACCTTATGTAAGCTTCCTGCGTTCATTTAAAGAGTTGATTAGATTTTGAATAAGTCTGGACAACAACAACAAAAAAAAAAAAAAAAAAAAGACACTCATCACTCATTATTTTTACCTCCTGCCAATCTATATGCATATCTAAAAAAGATAGTGTTTTCGGTTCAAAAATTGGGGACTGAGTTTTCAGAAAATAAGGCCGAATTAACCCCACAACATGTTTTCATCTTTTTTGCAATGATGTCGGTTTATCTGCGTGTAGATTTGGGGTAAAATTGGACATCCGGAAGTGGTACTTTACGTGGAGCTCATAACAGTTTTATGGACAACAGAAGTGGTATTTTACTTGAAGATCATAACAGTTTTTGATTAAAATCGAAGATTTTAAAATTTAGTATTTCCCAGATGCCACATTCCCATTCCCAGATGCCACATTTATATCAATGAGAACAGCATATTAGATTTTAATCTAAAATTGATAAACCGGAAGTGATATTTTATTTGAAGCTTTGAACAGACTTTTGTAAAAAAATGCATTATGAAATAGTAGTTCCAAACTTCTCAGATTTAAAATAGACGTGTGATTACCTATTTTGAGAGCAACGTATGCTAAGTAACAGTAATATATTACATTTATACGCATTAATTATGCTAAATGCAACGAGAATAAGCTCATTATGAAGACGAGTTCTCGTTATGAAGCAATTACATACATTAGTCTCAAACCTCAGTTTTGTGTTCGTTTCACTTTTGCGTCGAATCGCTTTTCAAATGAAAGGATGCTGCCGCCGAATGTTAATGCTATGTTCTGTTTTTAGAAAAATGATGTAGAAAAAATAAATGACATACCGAATATTTAAAAAATATATGACCAAAAAAAAATCTGAAATTTTTCAGATTTTAAATTACGTCCAAAGGGGCGTTTTTTTTAACGTTTTGTGTGTTACCTTTATTTATTAAATATTATGTTCTTCGCACCTAAACCATAAAATTCAGTTCAACAGCAATATAGCAAAATAATTTTTAAATGAGCATATCTTTAGAATTTCCGATACACAGTTCCGCGCGCTGGAGAAAAAGTGTTGTTTCCGTTTTTTTTTTCGTAGCGTGTTGCCATTGCTCGCTTTTAAATCGTTGAATTTGTTAATCAACAATTCGTTAAAGTTTTACAAAATATGAAATAGATAATAAAATAAATTCCAGATTCCAAATTTGGGCTTCCAGATGCCCATATTCGGGTGGGAACGTAAGTTATTCAAAATTGGATGGCTCTAGACACCGTTGTTTTATCACAATACGAGAAACATACTTACATTTATGCAGATTCTTTATTATTTAATTTCTTTAAATATAATACAGGGCGATAATGTTTGGTGGCAACAATTTGAAAAGTGAATCGGACATTTATAGTGAATCAACGCAAAATGCCCAAACGAAAACAATAGTCCTTCAGGGACAAAGCTCCTTTGGACTAACAATTTTAAAGATTTTGTGATTTTGTTGTAGAATTTTATGTAGCGTAAGTGCGAAGAAAGTGAGTGAATTGCAATAAATACAGCTAAAATAATAAATAAAAAGTTGGTCATTTTATAAACTGAACACTGATATCATAAACTGAGAAAAGACTGAAAACGAAATGTATGGTAACATTTAATTTTCTCGGCAGAAAATTTAGATTAGATAAATTGATTTTTACAAATAAATCTAAAAATTTCTTTCCGATAATCCGAAATACTATATGACCAGAGGATATAATAGGATGGAGGCAATAATTTTATATCAAAGGATGAGAAAGAATGTCTACATGAGCACTTATAGTTATCATTATCCCTTGCATAGGAGAATAGAATCAATAATTAGCATTGAATGTTTATAATTAGCTTTGAAAATTTCAAATAAAGTTTACAAACAAATTACAAACCATCAAACGAAAGTGACACTTTATTTAAAGCTCGTTGCTATTTCGCCAGTTTCATGTCTCAACATGGTATTGGCGAGAGATCAAATACTGGCAGCATCAGGTTCTTTAACCATGATTCTGACGTACTAAGAAAGCCAATAAATGTATTGTGGTGTCCCAAGCTCTAATGCTGACCCTTTCTTCGCTTTTAGAATCTGTAATCTAGGATTTAAGAGCTGGAAGATATTAGTGATACTAAATTGTTGTATTTTCTTCTATCTGTGTCGAAGAATTTAAGGCACACTGCAGAATTTAAGCATTATAAATGCTATTAGTAAACAATTTTTGAAATACAGTGGCCAGTTTCTATGATTTAATGAAAGACGAAATTTGATCAGTTTGTCATTCTAAGAGACTAAGTCTAAGAGACTTACTTCATAATGGCATTTAATTGTATTAACAATTTGTATCGTTCGTTGCAATTCCGTGGTCTTTTTTTTTACCCACTTTAATGAGGTAAATTAATGAATGCTTTTAAGTAATGAGACTGAAAGAGATGTAATCATTGTGATCTACTTACGAATATTTTTTAGGCAATTTTAACGATTCTATTCTCATTCATTCGGTGAATTTTAACTAAAGCAATTAGTACGCATTTTCGCTTCTTTCATCAAGATATTTAAAGTTGTTTTTATTTCTTATTACTTGCAATTCAAGACGAATAACAATTCCTCATCTTCATTAGATCTAGAAGCATCGCTTTAGACATATTTTTTTCTTATCCGATAAACAACGTTCTCCTTGAACGAAACTGTCAAAGATCTCGCCATTCATAATTTTTGATATCTAGAAGACATACCAAGAATAAGTTACAACTTCGCAACAGAAGAGGGTCTATTTATCTACCGCTATATATGAAAAAATATTATGCTTGAGAATATCCATGGAAAGCTAAATGGTGCCACTGTCTGGAGTGTTCTTTACGATATGAAAGTGGAGACTTTTTTTTTTATTTTGTCCAACTTCATTAAGAACTTCCGCTCTCTGAATACTGAGTCATCGAACGTCGCACTTCCTCTTGCATTTAAAAGCCCCGGTCACGTGACTTTTTTGTTTCATTTGTTTCATTTCCTATTAGCATGGAATGATCATCGCACGTCAACATCTAGGCCAGAAAAAATAAAAGGGTTTGTTTTCGAATCCCGCTGTTTAAAAGGCCTTGGACGTCCCGCTGTGGACGGAGCAGGTGCAAGCATAACTGCGCAAAGAAGGGGATTAATTATATAATGAAATCATGCAAGCCAGAGCACGTGGTTAACCCCTTTAATCTAAGGGCTATGACCTTAGTGAAAGAAGGGATCGCATTTTAACCTCTGATACGCTAATTATATTTCACTCTTATTTATTCTAAGCCACCAAATTTCACTCTTTGTGCTTGGAAATTTTCTTAGCAAGCAGCGCATTAGAGAAGAAAGTTGAAATAGAGATAAAAATCCCACCGAAAATACATTTTCACTTGTATTTCAGTTTAGAAATTTCTCTCTCGCACGACACGGGAAGCTAGACCAGCATTATTATCGCGTTAAAAGCCCACATCTTTTTTAAGGGGAGTAAAGTTTTCGCTAAGGAAGATATCGAATGTTTATGAGTGGGGAAATATGTAGCATTTTAATATGAAAGAGATTTTTAAAATGATTGTGTGCACTTCAATCATAACGTTTTTTATTTTAATTTTATTAATAGTTAATTTTATTTCGGAAGCAGCCTGTCCTATTTCTCTTATTTTCAACCCACGCTTTCTTGCCAGAATGAGATTTTAGTTTCGCGCATTTTGCAAAATAAGGTAGAAAGCTACTATTTAAGGTGTCTGAGTTACTTCAGACAGAGCGCGTTCTGCCTTTCGGCCGCGTTATTTCTACGTTAGGTAAGTTTCACCGTACGTGTTAATTGCCGGTTAGTCTACGTCGATGGTATTGGTTAAGAGGCAACTAGGCGTTAAATTATCTCTGTGCAGCTTCGGCTGATTTATTTAACCCAGGATTAATTTTACGTTTTCTATCTTGAGTTGCCGCCAAAAGCGTTGGTTAGGCCTTTTACGTACCAGGAGTGCCGTCTTTTCCTATTATTCTTGAATTGAAATAAAAGTGTCTTTTCACCCTTCTTGTGTTGTTACTGATACAAGCTGAACTTAGGGAATAGTCGCTTCACACTTCAAGTTAAGATCTAGCATTCCGAATAACTTTAATTTAACTAGAATCTTTATATATAAATAAAAGCAATGAAAAGACTTCAAAAATAGCAAGTAATCAGAACCAAAAAAATGTAGTAGTAAACAGTGAACCAAAAAGTGAATACGTAACGATCGTATTGTAATGACCGATATCTGACATTCAAAACTACATCTTTTCCACTTGTGCATATGCATTTAGTTACTCAGTATCCATAAAAAATGTAAATGTTATAAAATCAGTACTCTGTAGAATTAACATTTGGTCGAAGATTGACATGTAAAGGTGATTTTTCCCCCTTGATGTGTATGTGTATGTACATTACTCTGTAACTACATGTTTTAATGTGCAGTTTCGGGAAAATCCACGTAATATAAAGCAGCGTTGTAATCTGTTTTAATACAATACTCACACTGAATACAATGTGCATCTCCATTTAAAAAGCACATTGCTTCTCTACCAGTTATGAATGCATTGACATTTTCAAAAAATTTTTTAAATTCCTCGAACTGAAATCATAATGATCTTATGATATTTGAATTGAAAATGCTTTTACAGTAATAGTTGAACTTTACGAAGAAAACTTTCGTTGCCTACTTCTGTATATATTCTATGGATTGTCTCAAACTCGTATGCATTTCTCAGTAGATAATGGCACAAATTAACAAAGCGGTTGGATAGTAGTCTCCTAAAAGACGCAGTTTATCAGAGATCGAACAGTCTCTATATACTACAATGACTGTTTGATAGCTGTCTCAGTTGAAGTTAGAAATTCTAATTCTTCTATTATGAATAATGTTCCTTCAGCATTAAGACCTTGTAGTGAAACCACCTTAAGACGAGGTGGTCGACTTATGGTCTTAAGGTCCCAGACAATTTTAATCTTCTTTGGTGTGGCCACATTAAACAGTACAATTCACGAGCGAAATTTATTCATATCTTGTGAAATAATGGTTATGAACTAATCGTATACAAGAAATGGGACTTTCTCTATTTTGCTTCTCCCACCATCGAATGACAAACTTCGTGAGTTGCTCATATTTCATCACTTACTTTTCTATTATCTGAATTCCTGCACACCTACAATGAACCCTTTCTTGGTGATCATCTCCGTAAGACAAACACTTCTGAAACTGATCAGTTTTGCTGAGAACTTGAATAAACATCATACTGAACATTACCTCTTTAAGCTGATAAATTCCACAAAAGATCAGAATCATATGGTACCTTCGGTGCCGTATTAGAGAAAGCTGTTAGAGAAAGAAGAGGGTCTGGTCAACCATGAATAATGTTTACATTCCAGCTAAGCGTTAGCAAACTTGTTCAGATTTCCATCTAATACTAAATCTGAATACAGATGAATTTTTAGAATAAAGATAATTTTGTAATGCAATAAAAATGTGCAAGATTATTATTCTCTGAATTATGTTTATGGTAGTCATTCTAAGATAAATTTCGTATTAAAAAATTTATTCCTTATCAATGACAGCCTCATTGTTCTACTACTATCAAGAGGTTAGTAGGCATCAACATTTCTTCAGATATTAAATTATTCTTTCAGATAATTAAATGACTTTGAAAGGATAATTCTTCCCACGATAAACATATGGCATATGCATGCCTTTCAAAATATTACTTATAAAGAAAATGTGATTCAGATATTCTAGGATGATTAGCAATGATTATTTTTAGTGCATATGACTGCTTACTAAAATTAGCTAAATACGCATCATTAGGCATTCAATTTATTGCATTTATTTACTTTATGCTTGCAAAATGTTACTCATAAAGAAAATATAATTCAGACAATCTAGGATCATCCGCAATGAATATTTCAAACGTTTTTCGCTGCTGATGCAACAAGATATTGAGAAATATGAAACGTGCTAACGAACATATATCTGGTAAAAAGGGATCGCGTGATGGAATATTCTTTGCAGCATTCTGAGGCAATACTCAACAGATGAAAGCTTACAAGCGTCTTTCCTTTCCAGTAAAGCTGATGCAATTCGCAAAGATTTAAATTTACAACGAAAAGGTTATTTCGAGATCCCGTATGCACAAATAGATGAAGTGAATAACCTTAATTCACACCATCTTTGGAAACATTAACGTAAGTGTTAAGCGATGACGTCACAATACATCTTAAGTGCTCCGAAAAGAACAGGATTTTTAGTCTCGTTACTCGTATAAAAAAGGAAAATGTTTTAAAATTGGAATTGTTTTATTCATTGGGTGACATAATCGAATCATTGTTTTCTTGTGAATGCGTATTTACATTCTTCAATCGATTGCAAAATGATTACGTGACCTTACACAACAACCTTTACGAAATTTTTAACCGTAAAATAACTTGAAAATGCTTTTCGATGCTAAAGGAAGATCAGCATAAGCATATTTTATAATTACAGGTCACAGTATTAAATTTATTAAACAATTCGGTTATTAAATTTTTAAGACCCCGAAAGTAATATATTTATCGGCTTCTGAACGCAGAATCTGTGTATTCAGCTATTTTAAACATATCAGAAACTCATTTTTGTTTTTTAGGTAATTCTTCCTTTGCTCAGAAGCCATTAGCACTAATTCATTTAGTAGCACAGGTAGAAGAAACATCATTTTGATAGCTGAAATTTCGTTTTCTTAACCTCTTTACCTTGGATCGGTGCTCCCAACTTGGGTAGTAGAGAAGCACATGCCAAATTACGCAAAGGAAAAAAAAATAATAGTGATGTGAAAAGTCATACAGAGTAGAATTTCAGACATCAGAGTTAAATAGTAGTACAAAAGCCTATAAGGACATTTAGAAAGTTCGCATAATTAGTTTTTGTTGTTTTCGTAAGCCAAGTTGCTACTACTTATTCTAATGCAAGTGTGGGATTCTTTTTAAAACGTATCATTTTTTATTTCAACAAAGACTGTAGTATTAAATAAAAATGAAACGTAGAACCCTTTCGCAGCGATCATCTAAATACGATAGCTTCTAAAAATGATCAGTATTTCTGGGAATATAAATAAAGATAAGAATTAAACATCACTTTTTAAGACGTCACCTAAAAAAAATGAAACATCTTAGAAAGGGTTCATGATTAATATGACATAATTTTGGCTACTGTTTTCGCGAATGAATTTGCTTCAATTAAGCAAAGGAATAAGCAAATTCTTGTTTTTCTTTGTTTCCATAAATGTTTAAACAAATAAGCGTATACATTTGATCCCCTTCCACAGCACTGAAATCTATGACAAGACAGAACTCGCGTTTAATTTAAAGTTGAGGAATTTTTATATTTTCTGCTGCCCTTCTCCCTTTTTAAAAAATATTTTCTAATATGCAAATACATTTTGCTCCCCACCTCTAGCAAGCAAAAATTTTTACATTATTGTTGACATCAATAATAAATAAAGCCTGCAGTCGTAGCAAGTAAGGCGAAACGTAAACATTAACGTCAATTTGGCCGAAAGAGTTTCAAGGTTATCCCGTGTTTGTCGGCAGTTGTTTTGTCTGAGAAACCGACACAGCAGGTGTTGCGGCATAGCTCGTGGGCATGACAGAATTTTTATAGGCAATGGAATTAATGACACCGGAAATTCCTTTTCTAATTATTCCTTACAGAAGTAATATTTAAAAAAGAGAATATTTAGTTATAATGACAGCATACATTTCTCCATGTTAGAGGAGTGGTAGCCATGAAACACATCTACAGCGAAACTTCCGGTGCTTGCAGACGATTTCAGTGTTTAGTGAAAATAGTCCCCTAAAAATGACGCATATTACTCATATTTATTTATGTTCTGAGAAATATTGGTTATACTGAAGTGTGGTCATATACGGGAGGTAGCTGCCATGAGAAATTTTATGGTTATAGACTAATGAGTAAACAAGAGTATAGGATATCACCTCTTAAAGGCGACTACCTCCACGGAAGGAAAAATCATTTGAAATCGTGAGTATCGCTTAGGAGAGTGTTTATAATAAATTGCTAATAAGATACTTAAAATTTTAATCATACTTGAAATACAAATCAGCTGAATGAATTTAATGGTTTTCTTCTTAGTGTAATAAAATGAGAGCTAATTTCTTTTACAAGGTCTTCTAAAAACGCATCCTTTCCAGCAAACATAAAGCTCCAAGATATTTTACTATAATTAAGAGATGATAATTACTTTGGCATACTTAAAATTAATTACATTCCTTATTTAACTGCGTAGATTACTTAATCAGATAAAACACTTGTGAGGTTCAACTATTTAAATCTAAAGATCTAACTCCGAATCCCACGAACACTTAACAAGCGAATAATCGCGTAAGTGTGAACAGAACACGTGAGACTTGAGAAGGGTTTAAGACCCTTTATTATTCAGTATATTTACAATCAGTTCCGGCTTGGAACTTTACATAAAGCCGCCACTCGGGCTTGAACTTAAATACTAATAATTTGAACTAAAACTAGCTTAACTAAAGCTCTTAAATTATATAGCCGAAGCTATCAAAATCTAAGAAGTTGGCCCCTAAGTATTAATTAAATCGGCGAAGCCTAGCAAGGGCCTAAGATATGGCCGAGCGTAATAGCTAAGGGAGATGTATCCAGAAGGCAAACGCGCGCTAGTCAGGAAAACAGACTCTCTCCCTGAAGTCACGACTTAAATAGTACTCATTCTCATTTGCATTATCTGCGTTTCTGAAATTACATTCTGGCAGGAAATTGTAAGCTAAAATTAGAATAAGATAGGAAAGATACAAAACTTAAAATAACTGTTAATTAACATAAGGTAAACCTTACACACTAAATAAAGGCTATCTTCTTTGAAGAAAAAGGTCTTTCATTGAATTTCAAGAAAAAAATAATAAAACTAATAAGAACAAAATAAATGTAGTTAAACTTATTAAGCAATTAATTAAATAATTTTTAATGTTTCATTGGAAGTGTAAGTTCCACTCACAGCGGAATCACTTGTGACTTAAGCATAAGATTATTAATCTTTTTGCTCAATAGTGTTACGCTTAAGCCACAAGGTTGCTTTCAAACGTCTGTAATGTCATTTATTTTACAATATTTTTCAAAAATATTTTGTGGTTTTAAATGTTTTAATCTTAATTTTGAACATTTAGAATATTATCTACTACAGTATCTGGCAGAAAAACCTCCTCAATACGACATGGAAATAACAAAGATAAATTTGACACAATGTACAGTTCTATGGCACAAACAGAAAGAGCATGATATGCTATTTATTTACCTTAGCCCATGCAGAATTGTGTAATTTGTGTACGAATAAGTATGCCAGAAAAGCACATAAACTACACGATGTGCATTTTGCGACATGAATGAATCGGAACATTTTCTATTTAAAATGACACCTTTCAGATGTTTGCCTTTATTGAAACCTAACCTTGCAGCTGTGCATAGCATTCCTTGTCCTTTTCTGAGTTACTGTTGTAATGTGATGGTAAATTTTTTTAATGGTCTGGAGCTTAACGTTTCGAAATTATCCTTTCTAGTAGTTATCAGTTGGAAGTATCACAATCTGCGATGTTTTGTGACCATGCCAACCACGGGATGTCACTTGAGTCTGTGGGATAGCATATCCTGTTATGCAATCAAAAACTGTCTATTGTGTAATGTCACAACTAAGTCGTCTAGGTCCAATGTATTACCAGCACAGTTCTCATCGACTCATCATTGAAATGGCACATTCAATTAATTCTACTTGTTCCGTGAAATAATCTATATATATAAAGAAGAAAGTCTGTTTGTTTGTCCTCTAATAACTCAGTCATTACTATAGCTATCGTCACCACACTTTCTAGAATTCTTTTCTGAGTCCTGAAAAAGGTCGACGTCCACTTTTTTCCAAAAAAAGTAACTAAAATCAGAGATATTAATTAAAACCTCGGAAAAAAGATAATTTTATTAGTAGCAACGATAAGTGGCAACAGTCTCGCAAGCTGGAGATGAAAATCTGCTTTATTTCGAAAGTTGTTGTCACTGCTCGCTTTCAAATCCTAGAGCTTGTTAATAAAATTTCGAAGTCTTACGACGAAATAAAAATAGTATTGCCAAACGTTAACTCCATTATTCCGATTCCAAAAATTTGTGAGAAGCCCGACTGTTTCCATCTTCGTACGACTTTAATCAGCCGAAATATTAATTAAAAACTCTGAAAGCGCTCATTTTCGCACTCATTTTTTCGAGTGGCAACAATCTGTCCCGTTGGATATAAAAATGTTTATTTCGTAAAGTGTTGCTACTGCTCGCTTTCAAATCGTAGAGTTTGTTAATCAAAAATTTCTACGCTTTACAAAATCTTTATATATAAAGAAGAATGTCTGTTTGTGTATTTGTTTGTTTGTTCGCGTTATTGATTTCTGATCAATTATGATCAATGTTTTACCACATTTAATCGACTAAAATTGAATAATAATAGGTGAAATGTTGGATGGAACTTGAGCTACGACTATTATGAAACGACTATTATTATTTTGATTAGAAAGAAGAAAACCATTAAAAACTGCCTGCCATTGTTGTTTATATAATCAGATAAAATTAGTTTAGTTTTCTATCGAAATTTTTTATGTGGATTCCATATCGCATCAGACTGAAAAGTGTATGACTGTAAATCTTATTTTTTGCAGCGTTATTATAAAAGGATTACAACGGTATCGTTCTCTCTGCTATTAGGTGCATTACTCTCAATCTAACTTAACTGGCATCGGGTACTTCCGCCAATATATATATTATATTATGTTTCTCTTGTCTTTGTCATGTCCATTTCATACTGGGGAAGTGTGATTTTTGCGAGATTCTGTAATATGAGGGGAAGGTTAGCCAATTAGAAACTGTCTTTTTGTGAGGCATTTGTTGCCGTAAGTACAGTAATTTTCAGTTTAGATGTCCAAAGCTTAAAGTTTAATGACTTTACACTTCACTGACTAACAGAAAGGGACAAAAACTAGTAGGCTAGTTGTGCTGGAGATTTTATTTTCTGTATAACTTCTTTATTAGATTTCTGTTATACTATTCCTTTAGCTTTTTGCATTTCTGCTTACAATTCTGTGGAAGCAGGGAAATCCAAAAGTGATAATTTTAAGCAGTCTGTTTTAAAATGCATGCAGAGAAGACTGTTACTTATAGACTTAGATTGTCAAGTGAGATAGTAACTGGTTCGTCAGACTAGATTGCAATTCTTTTTGCTTGAATTTTTGCCCTTATTCTGTGGCTAATGATACTTTTCTTGGTTTTCCTAGCAGAGTTTCGTGCACTACAGATGGAAAGAGATATCTCCTCCTTACTGGTTTGAGAATTTTGTTTGTTACTAAGAATCGTATTTTGTTATACAGTGTTGGGCAACTAGGTTAAAAGTCCTATTTTATAAACTGGAATGTTAATGTTAATGCATGATTAAGAATTATTGCTTGTTTCTAGTACAGAGCTCTTGATATTGTTTTAAAAACATGTATTGAAAATTGTATTGTCATTTTTAACAGCAATATTTATGACCAATTTGCAGAAGTTTTTATTTATTTATTTTTCTGTTAAATACATAAGGTTTATAAAAGTTTTCTATGTGAGATACTATGTTAAAACGTTTTTATTAATATCAACAACAATATGTCCACCAGCGGTCAAACAATAAAATCTCTGAACACTGGTAGTTCGACCCGTACTACCCATAAATGGATTGGCTTCATGGGGGAGGTCCATGGAGGGTTTTTTTTTTTAGTTTTACTATGTGTGACACGAATACGAGCTAGCGTCTTTTAAAAATCTTCCACGAAGTCATGCCTCCCAAAATTCTCTAATTCCCTCTGTGCGGTGATAACACTACACGTTAGAACAGCAAATAAAGGGAGGATCATATCGACCCTAAAGGGCGTATATTAAACTAACGGGATAGAGTTGCTTAAATTTGAATATAAATAAATGTCTGTCATCGTTTCAGACTCTTGAGAACTGAAAATTCCAATAGTTATGTTTACCTCATGGGATTCTCAACACTTAACCAAGCGATATTATTACAAATATTCAGATAACTTAACGTGATTTAACGTAATGTAATGTAATGGCACCTCCAAATTTTGAAATTCTAAGATTCAAATGCTTTTTACGTCAAAAATATGCTTTAGAAGAATAAAAAGTATTAAAAAAAGAAAAGTTTGAAAAGAATAAAATATATAAACAGCTAAAGAAATTTAACTGAAGATTTTCGACATCCTGAAGGCTATATGAGATTTATAATAAAATTTAACGCTGCTGAACTTTACAAGGATATTAGTAGTCGCTAAATGGAATTTAAATATTCTTATGAAAGATACCCACGAAGAAGTACACTCTTTTACAAAAAAATCGAAGCACCAAGAACGACTTTTGCGATCGTGACGAAATTTGGTGTACGAAAACATCTTGATCGAAAATGCAAATGATCAAAGTTTCAAGGCAAATGAACAGGAATTGCGATCATAGCGCGCATTTTTAGTGCGCTATTCTCAAAGTATAAAACCAGTAATAGAGGCGGAAATTTGTCTTTTTTTGTTGCTGCCTTTGTAATTCCGTAAAGGACCATCTAAAGATGACATTACGATTACATATCGAAGACCTTAGAGACAACTAAACGACTTCGAGCGTGGTCGCATTCTAGGGTTGCGTGAAGCTGGGTGGTCATACTGAGCAATAGGCCGCCACCTGCAGTGTACAGACACTGCTGTGCAAAGATGTTGGCAGCAATGGTTGCTACAAGGAAATTGTTGACGAAATGAAGGCTCTAGAAGGCCAAGGAGCACAAATGCGAGGCAAGATAGGATGACTGCTCGCCACGCCCGATCCGCCCCAACGGTATCATTGTCGACTTTTCAACGCATTACAACCACGTCTATACCTCCCGCGGTACCGTTCACCATCTCACGGCGCTTGTCACGGCGCTTACGCTCACAGAGGCCTTTAAGGCTTTTGTCTTTGACCCTACAACATCGCGGAGTAGTCTGGAGTGCTGTCGCAGCCAATCTTCATGGCTGCCATCAGACTGGCATCGTATAGTGTTCAGCGATGAATCCCGCTTCACTCTTGCAGCAGATGACCACCGTGTTCGTGTCTGGAAAGGACGGGGGCAGCGGTCTCAACTAGCCTTTGTTTTACAAAGGCATACAGCCACCGTGCCACTGGTGTGATGGTGTGGGGCGCTATTTCTTATAACAGCAGGACATCTTTAGTCCTCCTCTGTACATCTTTGACAGCTCAACGATATGTTGATAACATACTGCGGCCGGTTGCATTACCCTTCATGGCACATCATCCTGGGGCCATTTTCCAACAAGATAATGCCAGACCACATACCCTTCGTATATCTCTGGACTGTCTCCGTGTGGTTGATACTCTTCCTTGGCCAGCAAGGTCACCTGACCTCTCGCCAGTCGAGCACTGAGACATGGTAGGCGGCCAGATTCGGGCACCACAAAATATCGCAGATCTGGAACGATAACTCATGACTGCCTGGCAGAATGTGTCGTAGGGTGACATTAGTAACCTCTACCACTCCTTGCCTCGACGAATTCAAGCATGCATTGCCGCCAGGAGGGCTTTGACCAACTACTAATTTGAACATTCAATGGGTGATTGTGAGCCGTGAACAGGTACAATGACCTTGATGTTTTAATCATTTTATTACCTGTGTATGAGCTAAACACATTCAATTTCATCAAAAATAACCACTTCCTTCGTGGTGCTTCGATTGTTTTGCAAAAGAGTGTATTTTAGATGGTAATGACGTGCCAGTTACTTATTATTACGTTATTTTACACTAAGAAAAGTTGAAACAATGGCAATTGTTAAGCTGATGATTTGGAAAAAGAAAAAAAGTATGATGCGCCATTTTTATTTAAAATAAAAACAGCAAATTAATTATTTCAAAGAATTAAAGTGTAATGCGTCAAAGCCGTTAGAAATATTCTTCAACAGAAGATTTTTTTCAAATTTTGTCTATCATTTCTTTTGCTATCCAAGCGACCTGACAAATCTTGCCATTTCATAAGCTATAAAATCTTTAATTATTTTGTATGTAGACTAATAAATAACCAGTTTTCAGAATACGGCCATTCAGTGTATTGAATTTGAATTTGAACGGTTAAATTACTGTCAAACTATAATAAAAAGACTTTGAACTTAGCTATCAAATTATAATAAAACTAAGACGACCATCCCTAAAAGTGACAAGTATTTCTTAGAGCATCAGTAAACTTTTGTATCAACTCTTTAAGATAACCACCTGCACAGAAGACAAAAATTTTCGAACTGTACTTAACAAAACAGTAATTTAAAGTAATAAACGTATTGATGCGAGCTACGGGATCGTTGATGTTTCTCTGAATAATAAATCCAGATAAGCTGTAAGAAATGAACAATTTATTAGGAAAATAAGCACAATATTGGTTGGAACTTCATCTCACAGTTGTTTCGCAACTGTTTGACAACTGAGCTCCCAGGCACTCCTACCCTATACCAAAGGCTCTATGGAAAGTTCTGAAAGAATCGGTTGCTGGCCTTCGAATATAAGTTTTCGCGAATCTTCCAGAAAGTCGTTAAGTTGGCGGGAAATCCCCGAACTTTGCCACTTGGTAATAAAAGTTGTCGCCAAGACCCCAGAACACCTTAGGTACGAAATTGCCTATCTAATTGAGCTATTTTTACAATTCCAAAGCCAGTGCACTCAGAATTTAAAAATATGAATAAAATATACTATAAATCTATGCAATAAATAAACATTTTAATACAAGACATGTAGCCACAAATTACATTAAACTCAACTATAAATCTACCATTATAAGATCAATAAATAAGTAAAGCAATGCAAAATACTACAACAAAACAGAAAAATAAAAATACAATCAAAAAGGATTAAAATATTTACAAACATTTACAACAGTATTTTTTAATAACTTACGTTTTTTTTTTTAATTTAACGTAGCATTAGTAAGCAAACACAGTATCACTGTTTATTATTTGCTTAATTTGCTAATTGTGTTTTCAATGGTACTATTGGTGTCCGCCGAAAACATCGCAGATGAAAACAACGCAAAAAATCGTGGGAGAAAAGAAAGCAAGGAGAAAACATCGCAATTCTTATTATAATGGTACAAAATAAGGTTGTGGAAAATAAAGCGGTTCAAAAACTTTGCAATTTAAAAGATGACATGACAGATATCTGTTTTTCAATTTTTAAAAGTTGTAGATGCATATTTGTTGAATGATTTGTGAAAGTAAGAAGGGATGAGGAATGTTTTTACTTTTTTATTTCATATATTTGAATTAACTAAGAAATTTTTGATAAAAAAATTAAGAAGGAAACATAAGCATTCCAAAATTGAAAATGAGGTCAAAATTAATGGGAAAGTAAAATAAAAAAGAAAATTTTAATTTTAAGAATTTTTTATAATTTTATGTTAAAAAATGTTTATTGAAAAAATTACCAATAAATCTTTGCAAAAAAGTATTAATTTATTGATGATATTTACTAATTACCTATTAAGTTTAAAATCTTTTTAACTGTTGTTAAAAGTATCAATAAAGTATCAGCTATAAGTATATATATCTTCAGCGATGATATTTCTGAACTGCTTTTTTTTTTCGATGATAGTGATTTGTAACACAATGCTTTAGAACTGCGATGTTTTTTCCTAGCTTTTTTTTCATCTCCCACGACGTTTTGTGTTTTCTCCTTACGTTATTTTCTCCACGACATTTTCGTTCGCAATGTTTTCCAACGATGTTTTTTATTGGTATGTTTTTTGCCTAAAACCGAGCTATTAAAAAGCATGTTTAAATGAATATTCTTACAAGTAACAGAAGATTTTGATTCTAGGAAAATTCATAAAGACATTTCTCCACATTCTTCAAAATTCAAATTAAAAAGGTGTTACCATTTATAATTCTTCATATTAAAAATAATAAATAAAATGACCCGAACTAAAATGGTATTTTCCTGAAGCTTTATTTTCAAAGTAATTTAAATTACATTTTCTTTGTCGCACCTAACTGAAAGAATTTCTTCGAGTTCAAATGACTGCTTCTTTCTTAGCGCTGATTAAATTAGATCAAATTGCGTGCTTAATGTTTCCCATTCCTTTGTTTTCTTTTCTTTTAGAACTAACCGACCGCGTTATTCTTTATTCCTTTTTTAAGGTTAATACAACATACAACTTTTCATTATCTACGCTCACTTGATTCCATTTTTTATAGGATTAGAAACACTATTAGACGAGAGATTTTTTTTTAGTAAAGTTTACGGTTAGTGGGCTGGATGAGCCTCGCCTGTTTTGCCTAGAGACCGAAATTATTTTTATCCCGCGGTTTGGAAGAGGAAAATAAAAGAAAGTGGCAGGTGTCTTTGTAACGAAATAAATTCATTCAAGCCAACAAGCCATTCAATTGCGATTTCTTTTTTGTTTCACGTCTGTTGCTATCTTTCTGAAGTTCATTAGGCGTAGAAGGGACTCTGATTACCGTGAAAAAAGTGAACCCATTTAACTCTGTTGGTTGCTGAAAATTGCTTTAATATGGATGAGAAAATCTGAAGACTTTTTTTTAATATAAGGAAATTAAACTGTTTCTTTCCGCTTACCGTTTTGTTTTGCTTTCCGCTTCCTTTGTTACTTTTTATTTCGGCATTCAGAATTATCTCTAAAAGGCAGAGCATATTTCCAATAACTCTTTTCTTAAAAACCTCAGAAGTTATGTTTTGTAAATTGTTACCATTCTATAGGAATAATTTGAAACTTCATAAACTTAATTTCTCTTTCAATTTATAGCACATACAATAATATAGCAAATACAATAAATTCCCATTATTGCAAATACAATAAATTCTCATTCTTATAGCAAATGCAATAAATTCTCTGCCTCGCAACCTGTATAGTGCTTAGCGTCGCTGACTGCCATGCCAAACGGCCCGGGTTCGAATCTCGGAGAAGGCATGAATGTTTGTAAATGTATAGTGTCGGTGCGGCATTGTGACACTCCAAATATACGGCAAACCGAAAGTCCTCCGTGTTGTTTGGTGGAAGGGAAGAGGGATGGGGACCCTCGGACCCGTTCTCCCCCCCCCCGAGTACTCTCCATGAAAAATTGGGGGGGGGCGGAACTGAGCCAAATCACGTTGTTAGGTGCTGAAGGCTATTTCCAACGACAGACGTAAATTTGCGCTCCTTGCTACGAGGAATTTCGTGGGCTTGGGCTGACAATGTCAGAGAAGTGAGTATCAACTGTCTCTGACACGACCACCACTCATACTAGATTATTCGGTCTTCTGTGGAAGATGTCTTACAAAGGCGATGTTCAACAGCAGTGTTTATTCATGTTTTGATAAATACTGATCACTTTTAAGCATGATTCTCGAGGCACTATGAGAAGTTTTATTAAAAATCTCCAATTTTATTCTTTAAGCAAAGGTAGATTTTTAAGTTTTTTAAATTTCGTGTTGATTCTTTTTAAAAACGAATTTTTATTAGAAATCGTTACTTATGTCTGATATGTCTTTTGGCCATTTTTTCTTGTCGGTGCTTTTTAAAACTGTTGTAGACTTACGTTTGTCTCTCTCAAACAAAACAAACAAAAAAAGGGGGGGATGAATTTTGAATATTACGTTTTCTTACATCCCAATTCGCATATCTGTCACTGATAATAATTGATTTCTAAAAATGATATATTACTTCTTTTCGTCCTTATTTAATCATTGTACTTTTTTTTCAGATTGAAACAATATTTCTTTTCTTTCTTAATTATTCATTACACTTGTTTCAGGCTGACATAGTATACCTGAAGGTATATGAATCGATGAGTAAACGGCTAGAATGTAGTCTGATATACCAGCCTAGCTTCTTCAAATGCGTCTACATTTTGCATTTTAGAATATCGAAAAGGAAAATGACTACCAATTTCACACAATGCATTACTAATGCACAGTCCTATTTAACTAGTTTTAAAATGATTATGGTCTTCTCTGGAGGTATCGTCTTGGTTAAATGTTCAGTACTAGTGCTTGTATTTGTTTTCAGACATGCTAATCACCTTCAGAGGTGGTCGTTCTAAGAAAATGTCACATGGCGATTCAGAATTTCTTAATATATGTTTAGAATTTCTTAAGATATTTATCGAATCCCCCAGTTGTTTAAATTACAGTTTCGAAAACTGCTTCAATAACTGCAAAACAATTTCTTCGTAGAATAACTTCTTTTAAAAAAGTACATCTCATTGTAGTAACTAGTGATACATATAACACAGATTATATCTAACTTGTGTTTCTCTTAAACTATTATTTCACCTAAATTTATCAATCAGTTTAGCATATGTTTTATAAAATAAGCAGTAAAAAAAAAAAGAAGTTGCAGGTCTTCAACCTTCTACCAGTTATTCCCTAAAAGAATAAGCTCCTCTGACAGCTCCTCTGGACGTTGTTATTCGGTGTCAATCTACTAGAGGTCTAGAATGACAGATGTTTACTCTTCTTTCTCTTACAGTTGTATTTTTGAATAGAATTCTTTGCCCATATGTGTTTGATCTTGCCATCTGTGATTCCACGTATGTAATCTTAACGCAAAATAATGAGCGAAAAAAAAAATGTGTCATTTAAAAGAACAGTTGGTTGATTAAAGTAGTGCTTTTTTTGCGTTTGTAGATTAAGGTCATGTTTTTGGTTTATAAGCTGTCGATTATAAGTTTCTTGTTCAGTGCCGCCTGTTTTGACCACCTCTCTAAGATGACCATTTCTTAAAGAGAAACTATATAGGATGTTAAAGAACTGAAAGGTACAACTTTAAGGGATGACAGACAGAACATGGCAAGAGTAACAGTTTCGAAATACAGTATGTGGCGAAATGTTAAATGTGAATGCGAAAACACAGTAAGAACAAAGAACATGTAGATGGAAGAATTTAGTCACGAATGTTTACAAGGAATAATGTTTGATATTTAAACGAATTCTTCAAATGAACGACTAACAACTATAATACATGCATCACAAACGACGAGTTGTTCGTATGCTTTAGATAGAACATGACCGGCGTGTCAGAAGCGACGCTAAATTTGACGGCAGAAGTTTTCAGAAATGTCAATCTGTATCTAGTAAAGTGAGTCATCGTCTTTATGATGTATGTATTGCAACTGGTGGTCGTTCGCTGAAACATTTATTATTGACATCAAGCACTATTTCTTGTAAATATCGGTGATTAAAAGGATTTTTCGTTTTCCATACGCTTCGTAATTTACTGTGCTTCCGTGTTCACATTTCGCAAGATACTGTATTACAAACATGTCGTTCTTTTGCCCACCCCTTAAAATTGTGACAATGAGTTCTGTTGCTCTTGTATATGAGAACATAAACAGGCATCAGTATTACTCATCACCTCTGTATGGCAACCACTTCCTCAGAAGATCAAAATCGTTTGGAATTCTAGGGAGTCGTCTTAGGAAGGTTTCGTTGTAGTTTATCACCTCCATTTAAAATGCTAGTCTAGAATTGCTAGTCGAGTGGTGACATATCCTAAATTCGTGGTTAGAGTTTGCGGGATTGAAAATCAGCGTTCTAAAATTATATTTGCTTCATTCATTAAATGAAAGCTGGGATAGTTAACGCACAGTCCTCTCAAACCTGCAGCTGTTCATTTCGAAGGGCGTTTCAGCAGCTTGAGAATCGTTGCTAAATTGCAGATAATATTTTTATTAGATTTTATGTGCCAATGCAGTATTAAATATAATTGCAAAAATTAAACCAAATAAACTTATCCCTTATATAGCCTTTTTTTCAAATGAGCAACTTTTTATTTTATTCTTCTGTTTTGCTTTATTTCTAATTATACAATGAACCTGCATGACTAGTTGGATTTCTCAGATCATAAATAAACATCAATACGGAACATCACCGCTCTCAGGCTATGATTCCTAGAGACTTGACTCCAGAAAAGAGCAGGTATTAAGTTATTTGCTGCCTGATGATATGTGTGCTGTTAAATTCTCTGTAGTCATTATTTCCAAACTTTTGCCTCGCATAAATTACGCAACTTGGTGTTGTCTTACTGTTCGCATCGGCTCTGGCGCCGATCCAGGCCTGAAATTATATGAGCGATATCTAGAGATGATTCATATTTCGGTCGACCTGGCAAGAATTTTTATAAAACTCAGAAACTTATAGCGCTTATTTTTTATTATAAAGAATTTATATTTCTGTTTTAAAATAAACAATAAAAAATGATTTTACGCATGCATATTTAGAAAACAAAGTAAGTAAGCATTCAGAAGTACTCAGAAGTAAGTGTATTTCAGGCACATCTGAAAATGTAATTTTCAATGTTGTCATTAACTTTCGCATAATTACGAATTACAGAAATATGCTGAAGTAAAAACTCTTCGTGCAGGATAAAATGAATAGTAAATCATGTTCTGTACAGATGCCCTAAAATAAGCCGTGTGGGTGGGAAATAAAAGCATGTATATTTTGCGGATGGGCATGTTTGCAATTTTGATGGACCAACGATGGTGAAATATTTTTTTGGTCTTCGCTAAAAGTGGTCGTCGTAGAGAGGTAGTGTTTAACCTGAAGTTTATTTAGTCACTTATTGATTTAGTAGCCACAAGAGTGGTTCGCGCCATGCCTTAAGTTAAATCTTCATGTGGCTAATCATAGCTATCAAAATGCTCAAGCCAAAAGTTTTAATAATTAAAATATGAAAAAAGAATTTAAAATAACTGAATCAAACAATACCTTAATTACAAAAAAAAAAAAAAAAAAAAAAAAAAAAAAAAAAAAAAAAAAAAAAAAAAAAAAAAAAAAAAAAAAAAAAAAAAAAATTTTTAAAAAAAAAATGAAGTCATACAGATAATACGAATAGAAAGATAATTTTAAATTAAAAGTCGTGCCACATCCTATTCGACTTTTAAATAGAACTTGGCTTCAGCTTTACACTCAAAAATATGAATTATGCCGATGGATGCGCAGTATTATTCTGTACATAATTTTGACATATACACTGAAATCTGCCTATAACAATCATCCATAGTTTTAGATAGTTTTGTTCGTGAGCAATGATCGCTTTCATCATTGCTGCTGTCAGTATACTATTATTTGATTACATTCTCAGAAATACTCGTCACTTTTAAACTAAGTCGTCTTAAATCAGTGGTCCTGTAAAATATTTCACAAATTAAATCAGCTGTCAAGTTTGCATATATAGATCAGTACATTAGGTTTTAGATTTATAAAGTCTGTTGAGGGCTACGCAACGCTGGTACCTTCACCTTTCCGTTCTATATTTAATGGGATAAAAATGCAATGCTGTGGTTCACTGGAATCTGAATGGAAACTTCTCATAAAGGCATGGTAAATCATCTTCTAGAATTTCTAACGTCTCACTATTTTTTTCAGTAGAATTGAAATCATTCAAAAGTGGCTACAGGGCAAATGCTGTTGATTTTCGGTGTATCAAAATCTGCTTCATGACGACACGTGTGTCCATCATGCATGAGGATAATATTTATATACAATATTACTATATATATTATTATGATACAATATTTTATGATACAATTATATATTATTATTATGATACAATATATATATATATTATTATGATATCATATTTCATTTTATCATCATAGAATTCATACTGTGTGAGCAGTTTGGAGTATACAAATATGGTAATCTAGACATTATTAGAAATATAGATAAGACTTGATCTATGTTACATGCAAAGTATGTAAATAGTTTTATGCCTTCTTCGCTTACTGGTTTAATCAATAACAGGAAAACATGCTTTTTGAAAGGATGCTTTCATGGATGACTTTCTGAAGCTCTTTTTCCGATACACTTAACCTTGAAAATGCTTATTCACCGACATTCGAAATCCTTTCGAATTACAAATGCTCAGCAGAATAATTTATTCAGCTGCAAATAGGCGCAATTATGCCGATGTTACTAACTTTACTACTACCTTACTAACTTTTTCAATAACTCTAACACAGGAGGGTTATATTAGATGAAACTGTTAAAAAAAGGATAGCTTATGGTTCCGCTACCAGATGGGATTTTTAAGAGTCGAACCATCAGTATATCACTACAGTGTATAAATGGAGAGAATAGTTGATTGAATGCATGGATAAAAAACCAATCAACATCTAAACAAGCTGGTAGCAATAAATCTCGCAGAGACTACCCTCCATATGTTAGAAAACCCGAAATTTGTGTTTTGGTCTACAGTGTTTCACTATATTAGGCCATTTGCATTGTTTTCCTTTGACATGTGAAAACGCAGATGTATTTTAACTTGTAAGTTAAGCATATTTAATTTTCGAAATTTGTTTTGTGAACCTCCATTTCCACTGATCTTCATGCTCTTTTAAATATGAAATAATGGCCTATGAAATGCAGTGCCAAATATCACATTGACTTGACGATCAAAGGAAACCAAAGAATTTGTAAACTTTTGTTTGTACTATTTAGTAATTATTTATTTAAGTAGGAATATAATCAAAATTTCTTATAAATCAAAATCATATTTTTGTAAAATAATTAGGCTCGCCACCCCACTGGTGCGCCACTCTAAAACAGGGATCCCTGCTTTAGAGTATAAGGATTTAAAGATATTCTCTGCGTATTTTACTGAGTGTACTGCCAGGGCATCCAGCTAGCAGGATGGTCTCAGGTTCGATTGCAAGGTAGAAATATTTTGCTTATATGAAACCTAATAATGGCTTTACAATGTTATTAAAGTTGCAGAGACATCAGGTATTTTTTGAAAGCAGGAGAGATGAAAAATGTGCAATGCCCTCCCCGAGACTCGAACCACAGACCTCTCGAACACAGGCCCAGCATGCTGACCACTACACCACGATGGCATGTTAAGAAGGCTGGAGAAATACCTTATAAAGTAATAAAAGAAACGAAATAGCGCCAATTCATCATATATCAAACATTCTTTTTATCTGTGACACCTCCTTAAAACGAAAACCCGCAGTTTCAGACGATTTCCGCTTTCTCTGCACGTGGTTGCTTTAGAGAGGTAAAGTTTCGAAACTGATTATGCTTACTTATGTTCTCAGGAAATATTGGTTACATTTAGATATGGTACATTACAGGGGCGCCGTAAGAGAGCTCGCTGAATGACATCATAATTTCATCTTCATTTTACTTACATTTAATTACAATTAGGCCTTAGGAATGTTGAATAAATATCGCTAGTTTTGCTTTCACTCATGTGTCACTAGGACCTTCTGTTCCATTCTACTTAATTATGTTAGTAATTCAGTATTAGCGAACCTATCAGATGTTTTTCAACTGCCTGTTGTTAATTATTTCCGCCAAAACAGAGCTATTGCTGCAAGTAACGATTTATGATCGTACATAAAATCTTAGTATCTCTAGATGGATTTCCTTTAATCACGCTCATTATGCGTAATTGGTGTCACCCAGTTGTCCGATTATTATTTCGTCGATCCGAATGGGCGGCACGTGACGATCGAGCGTAATTATGAGCACATAAAAGGGTGATGCGTAATAAATTCGATGACGCTGTGTCCCGAGAAGGAAGTTCGTTGACCCAACAGGTGGTCCGTTTGTCCCTTCGTTACAATCTAAGCGAGCGTGCGGTTTCATCCAGTTACAGAATAATATCCCTCTTGCACTCACTGTCTTCGGTCGTCGAAACAGCTGTGCACATACATTTGTCGCGCTGCGCAATCACGATGTCTCTTCAAACCGTCACCCTGGCATCCCATAATTTGGTCGCCATTTTGTTATTTTGATGCTTTTCTTTTAAAACGACTTTTTCTTTTTTTGTGTTGTTCATTTGCCGCCGGTTCTATTTCAAGTCTGACATAAGAGTTTGTTTACCAGACTATAATAAAGGATGCTTTGTTTCGAGGATAGTTGGATTACAGTTTGTGAGCTTTTGCTGATGAATGAAAAGCCAGAGATTGAAAAGAAAAGAAAGAAAAGTATCAAACTAAACAAACTGCCTGCGGTTATTTTAGCTACTGGTAATGAGTGGACTTTCAGAAAAATAATTCAAGAAGGATTATAGTGCTTTGCTGTGTGCTGTTTTTTTTTTTTTTTTTTTTTTTTTTTTTTTTTTTTTTTTTTTTTTCTATCCTTTAATTTCTAACTCTAGACTTCTAATATTAAGTCATCTAGACATTAATTACAGCGTAGCAGTTTCATATCTTTTCGATAACACCTTCATTAGCAAATTTGCTAATGCTTTTATTAGCAACTTCTTTTCTCCTTTCCAAAGTAAAATTTCTTTGAGACAAGTCGATTTTGATCACCGTAGATCACCTTAAATAACATGCACATGTTGATCACCTTAAATAGCATGTACATACAAATAGCATGTACAACCGATGATGATCAGTACTGGTATTTATTTAGGTTTTTACAAATGCCGGCCGCTCGGTGCCAACGAAAGTAAAGGACGGAGTTTTTAAAGCCTGTTTCGAATGTCACTAGGATACTAATTTTATAACAAGGGAAAAATTCTCGAAGCAATCTTATATTTATGGAAACATTTCAGTAGCTTGAGTTAAATCTGCCAGAAATGAAGCAATAACACAAATAATTGGTGTTGCACTCTTTCAGCCGATGGCAGTTGATCCGAAAATGAAAATAGTAGAACTTTATCCAAAAATTCTTAGGTGCAAATAACCCGACACCTAGCACCTTTGGCCTGGATTTAGCGTTTTCCCTCTTCTCTAAGTTATCCATACGTACACCTGTTCCCGTGTATTTGATTTTCTTAGTTTGGCTTCATCCCACTAGCGGCCAAGCGGCAAAGTCGCTGAACACTGGTAATTAGGTCCGGTGTTCGAATCCCGTTGAATGGACTGGTTGCATGGGCGTTTTCGTGTTTTTTTCCCATGTATAACGTGTATACGAGCTAGTTTTCCTTAGAAAGTCCTCCATGAAGGCATCCCTCCTCTTAGACAGATAGTCTTCGTGAGCTTTGCCCTAATTAAATAAACCAAACCCCTAGTGTGGTTGCACATTTGGCGATAATTTGCTAAACTTGGCGTATTAATAAACAGCACTTCTTACTTCAGTAGAGTAGTCGAACGACGGTGAAATGCAATTCATATGAATTCGATCTTCTATGAAAGGAATTATAATTTAAAATTAAAATAATGAAAAAAAGTTTTTAGTTTTGCTATACTATTTCAAGTACGAAATTACCCAACAATGCGGAAATAAAATTCATATGGATTTGAGATTGATTAAAAATAAACTATAATTTAAACATATAAAAATAAACTGTAATTTAAACATAAATTAAAAACAAAAATATTTCATACAGATTCACTTAAAATTCAGATACAGCAATACCTTGCGTAGTCTGAATAATCGATTCCGCTATTATCCCATGCTTTTATAATCGGATTAATTTAAAATTGAAATGCATACAAAAAATGATAACAGGTTCCAAAAAATCTTTTCTTCCTTCCTATTTTTTAACAAATAAAACGCAATTTATAAATTCAAATGTCTTTATTATGAATCATTTTTAAAAATGCATATTTATCACAATTCACTTTTTACTGTCTAAAAATTTCAATATCGATGTCTTCAGATGTTTCTTATGCCTTTCGCTTTAGACACTTTTCTGTTTGTAGCGAATTATATTGTTTATCGTTCGGCGAAATGTAAAGCTACATTCAGCTTTGCCATCCATTCCCATTACATGCATTTTTTTTGTAGTTTTTCAGCTTTTAATGGTGATAATAAAGATAAATGTTTAACTATTGTCCAACGACAGCTATCAGAGGTCAAGAAGAAAAGTCTGAGCATAGGTACATACATAAAGAACGGCGAAACCCAGAAAAACTGATATTGCATAATTTTCAAATCTTACAAAAAGAGACTTGATAATGTAATGGAAAAAAATCAGTACATATTATGAAAATAATTTTGTGTATTATTTTCTTAGAATTTATTTTTATTTTACTCAATTAAAATTTAGTTTCTTTTGAAAACGTTAATTCCGGACTGCAATGAATGTGAACTAATTGAAGCCGGACTATTTGAGTTATTTCCGTGCATAGATTTGTAAATCCTCACTTTACTAACATATACTAAACGTAATGAGTTTGTTCAGCTGGCTTGAATTTTCTATTTTTGTCATATTATTTAAAAAAACCGCAAACAGTGGCAAAACTTGCAAATTTTATTTTTAAAAATTTTAATTTGATGAAATGAAACTTTAAACCACACATTCTAAAAATTATTTTACTGATTCATGTGATGACTTATGATTATTATTTAAAAATAAAGCGAAATATCCAGCCACACACATATGGCGAATCAATAGATTTTTTATCATTTAACTCACCCTCATATTTGACGTTCCCACTTTAAACATGTAAACTGCATTCAGTATTAGTAAGTAATTAAAGTTATGAAGATCTTCAAAGTAATGAAGAAGGATAATTATGCAAATTGAATTATTACGTGATATAATTTAGGATAATAATGCGAATTCTTTTTTCAAGGGAATAACTATATATAGAAATAATGTATAGTAAAAAACTTGCGTAATTAATTATGCAAAAAATTCGAACACAATGAGAAAGGTCACTCGAAAGATTACGTAGTAAGAGTATTAAAAGTTCTAACCTTATTAAAGTAGGTTTTAAAGGACGTAGTTTGCGCAGTTTCAAACAGGATAGGACTGACTTTTCTTTGTTTCCATGTTGCGAGAATAACATTTTTGATGCAGCATTTCAATTTACTAAAATTTTCATTATTTTAGAAAATGCAAGGAACCGATGTGCATGGAACATATACGAGGCTAAAAAGATAAAATTATTCAAAACAAGTATCCTAGGGTATATTTGAAAATAATTTTTTGAGGGGAGACATATATTGTTCTTGTGTTTGTTACTAATCTCGCTTGTCTGAATCCAGAGCAAGCTCACGAAATTCATAGTGCCAAGGAGTCAAGACTGCGCCTGTCGTTGGCAAGAGCCTTGGGCAGCATATAGGTAGGTGACAGTATGACTTTGCTCAGTTCCGCCTCCAGTTTTTGAAGGAGAACACTCGGGGGGAACAAGTCCGAGGTCCGGCTAACCGCATATTTAGAGAGCCCCCATGCCTCACAGACACTATACAGACATATACTAACATCCATGCTTTCTCCGGGATTCGAACCCGGGCTTTTCGGTACGGATGTCGCTAACGACTATCTCAGTTGGGCGGCGGAGAGGCACATAACGGCTATAACGAGAAGGGAAAGCAAATAAAAGAATAGCTTACAGAAAGAGTATTTCACATTGAAATTTTTAAAGTTTAACTATGGTATCTTGTCAATCATTAGATGAAAAATAGGATAAAATCATAATTTTTCCAATAGCCTAGAGCGAACCAGCACAATTGCATTGCTTTAGCAATAATATGTTCAACAGAGAAGTACTTTTCCAAGGGGAGAAGCGGCGTTTATCCATTCTGTATTTTTCAATCTACTAAACGTAACTCGGATACCTATTTTAGGCAGTTTTTTTTCACCTTAGCAGCATATATCAGAGGCAGCCAAACTTTGTGTCGAGCCGGAATTTAGAGGTCAGAAGTATTTAAGAGTTGCAGCTATTGTTTCAAAGAGCCACAGCTAGGTAATTATATCATTTTAAAAGCGAAAAAGAGTTTATGATTAGAAAGAAGCATTTCAAATAAACTGACAAGGAATTTATAGTTTTTTAATAAATGCTGCTGTTTATATAAAAATAAATACATAAATCATTCTTATTGCTTTGTTTCTGCACTGAGAGAAGTACGTTTCTACGCTATAAGAATTTTAAAATTTTCTACTCTGCACTGAAAATATTTTATTCGGTTAGAAATTAATGCATTTTTCATGAATTTTTGTTTATAATTGCATAATTTACAACTGATTTTAAAAAGAGTAAACAGAATTCAAAAAATGATGTTATAAGTTTTAGAAAAAAAAAATATCTTTTAACGCAAATATAAAAATTTTTCTCTACTATCAATCCACATACAATTTTACGAAAAGAACAAAAACAAGGGGATATGGACAGCACACAGTGAACAGAAATCTCAAATTCCTTACTGAAAATAAGTTGAAATGCACGATTTTGCTCAAAATCTACCGTTTATTTTTCCAGAGCTAACTACATGATAACCAATATGCAGAAACACACCTAACCCTAAATTATTTGATTAATTCATAACATATAAAAATGCGATTATCAAGCACAGTTTGTTTATCCCACTGTAGTTTGTAGCTATATACATCCATGATATCACAGTAAGACATACTGGTAGAATGTGTTTCCAATGTACTCTCATGTCCATAAATTAAGGATAATTCGGAGTCACGCGGAAATCGAACTCTAAAATAAATATATCACCTGTAAAATCACTACACATATCTTCAAGAATCATATGCAAATTTCAGGAAGTAACCAGATGACACCGATGGTACGTCACAATGACGAGAGTGTAAGACAGTGATATATAAGGAATACAGGCAAAGAAGTAAAATTGTTCACAGGCGCTTATAAGCATATCAGTGCAATAAGCGAATAGTTATGACACAAAAGACGCATTTGGAGGATTTTTTACGTGGTAGAATTATCGGCCGTCTGGAATGTGGGAGTACCCAACTGGAAGTATCAGACGAACTTGGAATTGTCCAGAGTGTCATCTCCAGGCTTTGGCAACGATTCCAAGATGATGGTAATGTGAGTAGACGTTACAGCACAGGTCGCCCCAGAGTTACAACGCCGAATGAGAACAGGTATTTGGCAGTTACTGCCAAAAGAAACAGGCGGAGCACAGCCTCAGACCTGTCTCGTCAGCTCTCTTCAGCCACTGGTACGACAATTTCAAGGCAGACCGTATACAGACGCTTAGGGCAGATTGGTCTATATACTCGTAGACCTGTCAGATGCGTTCCACTTACTGCAATTCACTGTCGCCTGCGGTTAGCCTGGAGTAGAGAGCATGGATTGTGGACACCGCAACAGTGGGCTTGTGTGATGTTTTCCGACGAGTCCAGGTTTAGCTTGCAGTCTGATTCTCGCCGGACTTTCATATGAAGAGCTCCAAGTACCCGTTACCACGAAGAAAACATCATTGAACGACACCGTTACGGTGGTGCAGGAGTGCTCGTTTGGGGTGGAATTATTCTGGGTTCCAGAACTGACCTGCATGTTCAAATTGGAACCATGACAAGCCAAATCTATCGGGACGTCACTCTGGAACAACATGTACGTTTGTTTCGGGGCGCCATGGGCGCACAATTTGTGTTTATGGATGACAACGCCCGTCCTCACCGTGCAAACATCGTAAGCGAATGCCTTCAATCAGAGGATATCACCCGTATGGACTGGCCAACATTCTCACCGGACTTGAATCCAGTAGAGCACGTGTGGGACATGCTTGGCCGACGAGTTGCAGCCCGTCAACCTCCTCCTACATGTCTACCGGAACTTCGGAGAGCATTGCTTTTTGAGTGGTGTAATATCCCCCTAAGATCAGATCGATAATTTGATACTCAGCATGCCTAGGCGTTGTACGGACTATATTGCATCGTCTGGGAGACATACAATGTATTAACAATCATACCAACCATGTAATATTGGTTTTAGTAAATAGGTTTTTTTTTTGTAATTTGCTACAGGGAGAAAAAATGGCTAATTTTTTTAATAATATCAAACATATAGCATCTTTTTACCTCTTTACCTTTTGTTTAATAAATAAGCTTTACAAATAAGTCAAATTTGTTTTGCTTCTAACTCTTCCTTTGCCTGATTTTACATTATCCTTAATTTATGGACATGAGTGTATGTACGTCTTTTATGCTATTTCGATAGTTAATGCCTATTCTAAACAATTTCTCCAAAGTCCAGAAGTGAAATTTTTTGTCTTTCGTTCATCACTTCGATAGCTTAAAGCTGTCTACGCATTTTGAAATAATTATACTCATAAGAATTATTAAGAAAGTAAGTTGCTGATCCATACAAACAAGAATCGTGGTGCGAAGATATTTTTTTTAATTCTAATTACATGCTTCACAAAAAAAAAACTACTACTTATTACGAAGTAAATTGCATTTAAGGACGCAAATTGCACACGCGAAGAGATTCCTCATTAAGTGACATGTTTGTAAATTAACAGAAAAATAATTGCGGATTGAGATTATTAACATCGGTAGGTAGTAATGAGTAACTTCTGGAGTAATGATTCTTCTGGAGACAAGTTTATCTTGTATTTCAAAAGTAAAGCATAACTGAGGGATAATTCAAAGTTTAACATCTGTTTGGATTTTGGAGTAAGACTGTTTTTCAGCGCAATTTTCTTTAAATTCTGGAGGAGAGTATATTTGTGTAAATATATGAAATAATCTAACACAAAGGTTCTCAACGAGGGAAAATTTCACAATTTCGGGAGGGGACTGCAGTCAGCCTTTTATATAGCTTTTAAGTACTTAGTTTTAGTTTATAAAAAATTCGTTTTATTCAGTTTTGATATTATCAACACTTTCTAGACTTTTCTTGTTTCATTTATAAAACACTTTCGAGAATAATATAAATCTAAATAAATATGTATATATTTTTCAAGTTTTAGAAAGGAGGGGGAATGATCTTCGAATAATGGTGAAAAGTGTGAAGTAAACAAAGGTGGTGAAAGGTGTGCGCAAAGAAAAAATGGTTGAGAACCACTGATCTAATAATGTCAATTAAAGAATAATGAGGATGCTCGTAAAAAATTAATATTCGTAAAATCTTAGAAAATATCCTAAAATAATCGCGAAAATCCGTGCCGCTCTAAATATAAAATATAACTGAGTATGAGTAAAATTCATGGGCATATCTCCGTTTGGAAAATTCGGAATTGTTTAGATTATGCTAGAGTACGCGAGAGCTAGCTTCCTAAATAAAGGGAGCCTTCGTTGAGAACCTTTTAATGGTTGACACTACTTCTTTATACGTAGCGAAAACTCCGAAAGCCAGTCCGCTCACTTAAATCTGAACTTGCATCGAACTACCGCTTCGAATAAACATCGCAAGTAAACGTCATTACCGTCTCGACAGAAGACCAAAATCGTCTGCAATCGTGGATGTTTCCTTATTTAATTCTGAATTAAATTTACAAGATGAAAACTTTTAAACTTTTAATAAAGTATCCCACATATCAGAATAAATTCGATTACATGAATGAAAAGCGAGCATGAATACAAGCCGTTTTTCTTTAACAGTTGTTCCGCGCTGATAACAGGATATAGCTGCTGTGTTCCTTTTGTTTCACTAAACAGCCAATTAAGCAGGGCTGGATTAATCATTAAGCAAAATAAGCACGTGCTTTGGGTATCAAGAAAAGGGGGCCAATAAAAAGCTTCTAATAGTCTCAGGAAAGGAGGCATTACAAAAATTTCTCTGTGCTGGTTTTACTATGGGGCAACTAAACCAGAATCGTGACAGATAGAATGGGGAAGAAAATGATTTAAATTATGAGGAGAGGAGGGAATCAAAATATTTTAAGTGCTTAGGACCTTTAAAAGTCTTAATCCGACCCTGAAATCAAGTATTTATATCAGAAACCTACTAAATAAAGTATTTATATCAGACTAGTAAGTCCCGGATTTTCGTTCGAATAGAATAATGCTTTAAATTAAAATGGCTAACCAACATGCTTGTGTCCTAACCAACGTTCAGTCCTTCAGTCTCCAATCATCTGTCTCGAATTTTTTTTTATTTTTTATTTATTTTTTTTAATTTTTTAATGTCAACTCGCCGAGCACACGGAGAGAACTAAAATTTTTTGACTGCTCAATGTTGATGTCAACTAGTCGAGCTCATAAACAGAACAAAAACTGCTTGCCACCTCCGTAACTTCTCTCATATTGTTTTGATTACTCTCATTTTCAAAAACATGATTTGTAAACGTGTAGAGACATTAAGCTTTTTTCGAAACAAGAGACATGAAAAATGAGCAGATGGTGACCTCTCGAATACGCGCCGAGTGTGCTGACCGTTCACCACGAAGGCATACTAAGAAAGCGGGAGGAATACCTTATATATTCCCCCTTTTAAAGAACGACTGGGGATTAGGGAACACTAGTCGCCAAATCCTGATGATGGAAATTCATCACCCACCACCTTTTCTAGTTCGGGCGCCACTGTAAAGACATTAGAATTTTTTCCAAGGAAGAGACATGAAAAATAAGTAATGCCCTCGCCGGGACTCGAACCTTGTACCTCTTGAACACGCGCCGAGTGTGCTGACCATTACACCACGAAGGCATGCTAAGAAGGTGGGAGAAATATCTTATAAAATTAACCGTCGATGAGTTCAGTGCGTCCACGGTACTCATTTTTTTTTCTTTTGGCCCTTCTTTTTTTTCTTCGCCATTTTTTTCTCTTAGCCTTTCTGAATCATATTAATTGAATGCTGTTATCGTTGCTAATGCTAGAAATAACAACTAGAGTAACAATAAACTGTAGAGTCATTAGGTTATTTTGAGAAGCAAGAGATGTGAAAAATGTGCAGTGCCCTCGTCGGAACTCGAACCTGGACCTCTCGAATACGCGCTTAGTGTGCTACCCTTACACCAGGAAGGAATGCTGGAAAGGAGGGTGAAAATATCTTATAACTGCTGAAGTAAACAATAACTTAAATAGGCAACTCAAATCTTAAAGCTTATTCATCTCATAATATCTTAAAGCTAACATTAAAACAGTTCGCAGAATGTAAATCATAAAATTAGACTGTAATAATAAGGCTTTTAACATTCTATTGATTGCATTATTGAAATCTTACAATTCTCAGTTTTAAACATACACTCACGTTTGTGAAAATTGCAACACCATGAAGGACTTACGCGAGTGAGCTGAAATTTTCAGGAAATGCAAAGTAGCGCATGATATGCAAATGATTAGAATTGCAAATTAGTAGCGCATGCGTATGCTGAGCAGCGCCCTCTGAACGGCTGATGGATCCGAATAAATAGACGGCTGTAGCGAGGCGTGTATGGTTATCGGTGGTTATCTGCTAGTGGTAAACGTTAACTCAATCTGTACTTATGCCTCGTCGACGAAAGAGAGCGAGATTTGAACAACTTACAGAGTTTGAACGAGGGAGAATCATCGGCCTTCGTGAAGCTGGATTGTCGTATCGTGCAGTAGCCTCTCGTGTGCAGCGTAACAGCAGCACAGTGATGCGCGTTTGGAAGCAGTGGACGGACGAGTGTCGGACAACTCGGAAATCCGGGAGTGGACCCCGAAATGTGACGTCAGCTCGCGATGATAGACACCTGGTCCGCATGGCGCGGACGGACCGTACAGCTTCCTCTAGACAATTGGCAGCACTGTGGTCAATAGCTACAGGTGTTTCATTGTGTGCTTCATCAATTCGTAGACGTCTGCTGCAGTGTGGACTGCGCGCACGGACTCCTTTATACAGGATCCCCCTAACGCACGACCATCGCCGCCTGCGGCTACAATGGGCCAATCAGCATAGAGACTGGCGTGCTGATTGGCAGCATGTCGTGTTTTCTGACGAATCCCGCTTTAATTTGTGGTACCATGATGGCCGCATTCGTGTCAGACGCTATGCCGGTGAACGCCACCTTCCGGAGTGCATTATCGAACGCCACAGTGGACGAACACCCGGAGTTATGGTCTGGGGCGCCATAGCATATCATAGACGATCTCAATTGCTACGAATTGTGGGCAATCTGAACAGCAACCGGTATATCCGTGAAGTTCTACAGCCCGAAGCTGTTCCCTTCCTTCAGAGCTTGCCAGGCGCTGTATTTCAACAGGACAATGCCCGCCCTCATACTGCTCGGATTGTTAAATCCTTCTTTGCAGCGCAGCAGGTACAGCTTCTTCCTTGGCCTGCGTGTTCCCCGGATATGTCGCCAATTGAACATGTGTGCGTAGTGTGAAAGTGAGAGTTCAGCGACAGGAGGCGGATTGAGGCGGTGCAAGTTGGGAGGGTACAAGTTGGGAGGCGGATTGCGGATGAGC
>KK119684.1:0-14523 GCA_000611955.2 Stegodyphus mimosarum
CTTTTTGGAAAAAGATGGGCGAGTGATTAGCTCCGTAGAAGAAATTGCAAATACTATTGGTGACACGTTTTCTGCCGCTTCTTCCAGCAGAAATTATTCTCCCGCATTTCTTTCTATTAAGCAGCGCTCCGAAAAAAATCCCATTGCTTTGAATTCTTCCAACTCTGAACCCTACAATAGGGATTTTACTATGCTTGAGTTAAAGAGAGCTTTGTTCCAGACACACAAATCTTGTCCGGGTCTTAACGGCGTGAGCTACGATATGCTGAAGCATCTATCCTATAAGTCACTGAACGCCCTTCTCACTCTTTATAATAGGGTGTGGAAGGAGCATACTTTCCCCAGTGCATGGAGGAGAGCTGTTGTCATTCCTATCGCTAAGCCAGGAAAAGACCCACGGAATCCATCGAATTATCGGCCAATAGCCCTTACGAGCTGCATATGCAAACTGTTTGAAAAGATGCTAAACAGCCGCCTAGTCTATTACGTAGAAAAGAATTGTGTATTATCACCTTATCAAAGTGGTTTCCGAAAGGGAAAGACCACTGTAGATAATATGCTCCTTTTTGAGACATCTATTCGTAAAGCTTTCCTTAGAAGAAACCATCTTGTCTCTATTTTTTTTGACATTGAAAAAGCTTATGATAAGGCATGGAGGTATGGGATCCTTCGTGATCTCCATGATAGTGGCTTGCGTGGCAACCTACCATTTTTCATTCAGAATTTTTTGAGTTCTAGGACCTTCCAAGTTAGGACCGGCTCTGTTTTGTCAGAAATCTTCGAACAAGAAGAGGGGGTGCCTCAAGGCTCTGTTCTTAGTGTCACTTTATTTAGTCTGAAAATTAACTCTGTATTGAAAGAACTTCCACCAACTGTTTTAGGATCTTTATATGTTGACGACCTCCAGATTAGTTGTCGAGGGGCAGATATGAGACATATAGAGAGGCAGCTGCAGATCACACTGAATAAGATCCACGAATGGTCAGTCAACCAAGGATTTACGTTTTCTGAACAGAAGACCGTCTGCGTGCATTTTTGTAGAAAGAGAGGTCTCCATCCTGAGCCTGAATTACACCTTAATGATTCTGTCATTCCAGTCGCACCTGAAGCAAAATTTTTAGGAGTGATATTCGATCAGAAACTGACTTTCCTTTCTCATGTTTCACAGCTGAGAAAGAAGTGTATAAAAGTACTTAATATACTAAAAGTCCTGTCGAATACCTCCTGGGGTGCTGATCGATGCTCCATGCTTCGCATCTATAGAGCGCTTGTCCGCTCTAGACTGGACTACGGCTCAGTTATCTACGGATCAGCTCGGTCTTCTGTGTTGCTAAAACTAGATCCTGTGCATCATCAAGCTCTGAGGATTTGTTCTGGAGCTTTCAGGACATCTCCTGTTCAGAGTCTTTACGTTGATTGCCATGAACCATCACTTCGTTTTAGGCGTGAGCAGTTGTCTCTCTTGCATTATTTTAGCATTTTATCACAACCTGACAATCCTAATAGGCTAGCTTTGACTGATAACAGCTGTGACACTTTATTTGATGCACGGCCATCCTGTGTGCCTCCGTTTTCTTTGAGAGTTCGCCCTCTGATCGAGGAACTCTCCCTGTCTGATATATCCCCCCAAGCCATGCAATACTTTGAAATTCCTCCTTGGGAACAGGCAGGAATCCAGATTCTTGAAATTTTTTCCCATCAGATGAAAAAAAACACTAACAATGTCATCTATGTCCAACTTTTTGCTGATCACAGATATAAATATCAAGAATATGTTCCAATATACACAGATGGTTCGAAGTCAACTTGTCATGTCGGGACGGCATTTGTAATTGGTGACCATGTAGAAGGCAGAAGTTTGCACCACGCTTCCTCAGTCTTAACAGCTGAACTTACCGCAATATATCATTCACTTTTGTACGTATAAAAGCGACGGCATAAAAAGTTTATAGTTTATTCAGATTCCTATAGTGCGCTAAAAGCGTTAGAAGCCTTTTCGAACAGCCATAATCCGGTAATTTTTGATATCCTGAAACTTAACTTAAACTTAACAAGGCTCGGATTTGAAATTATCTATTGCTGGGTTCCCGGGCATACCGGTATAAAAGGTAATGAGCGGGCAGACGTCGTCGCAAAATCAGCTGTTGAAATATCCAGTCGCCTCATCCCTATCACAGACATTAGCAGTTTTATCAAACAAAAGATATTGGGAAAATGGCAGCAGTTTTGGGATGCTCAGTCTTTTAACAAATTAAAGAGCGTGAAACATAAAATCGAACTGTGGCATTTTACTGGAAGACGTAAGGAGGGAGTTGTTCTGACTAGACTCAGAATCGGTCGACCAGACCAGAATGACCCATAACTATCTTTTGAATGCTGAAAATGAACCCCTGTGCTCAAAATGTGGTGTATGTTTAACGGTCCTTCACCTTTTAATTGAATGTCCATCTTTTAATAGTACTCGTCAGAAATATTTTAACAGCTGTGACTTACCTCTCGACCATTTAATTGGAAGAGAGGTCAATCGTAATTTATTTTACTATTTAAAAGAAATTGGTGTTTATCACCTCATTTGAACTGATTTTAATTTTGTATATTAATTTTAACACTTGTGATTTTAGCTGATTTTATATGACCTCATCCCCTGGATTTTGTACATTCCTTTATCTAGTTGTTTAATTCATAAGCTATTTTAATTTCACTGTCTTTTGTATCACCGTATGTCCCATTACCTTGTGTTTGGCGCATTATAACCATCCCTGGTTTTGCGGCAAAAATATTTCACTCACCATCATCATCTTCAAACTTATCAATTTTTCTTTCCCTGCAAGGACAAGCATCAGAACTGAATGAACAAAATTCTAAATGGTACATTTAAAAAAAAAATAAGCTTAGGAAAGTTGTTAAATTGTAGGTAATTAATTTTAATCTTTAAACTACTTAAAACTTCTTATTTAAATTTAAGACAATAAAATATCACAATTATTTCATTGCATTTTTTTAAAAAAAGTAAAGGTTCTTCAAAGGCTTAGTGCATTTTTAAAGATTAAACATGAATGAGTGGCTAAGTATACGTACGCTATTTTTTTTTCAACCTGATGTGATAAAAAGAAAAGACGGGTGAATATACAAAACAGATTTAATTACCAAAAGTAATGTACAATGCAGGTTATTTCTCTACATAATCATCTTGAGGATTGAGGCATTTGTCATATCTGTGGACAAGTTTTGCAATACCCTCTTCATAAAATGTCCCCACCAATGATTGGAAGTTAGTTGTGACGGTTTCTTTCAGCTCCACGTCATTTCGGAAACGCTTCCTGCCAAGCCACTGCTTCAGTTCAGGGAACAGATGAAAGTCACTCGGCGCTACGTCGAGACTATATGGTTCATATTTGAAAATGTCCCATTGAAATTGTTGAAGGAGCCGTTGGGTTACACGAGCGCTGTGAGGGCGGGCATTTTCGTGGATCAGAACAATTCCAGAAGTCAGCGTGCCTCTTCGTTTGTTTTGAATATCTCTCTGTAAGCGTCCCAAAGTTTCACGATATGAATATGCATTAATTGTTGTTCCAGGCTACATAAACTCCACAAGCAGCCCACCGTTTTGGTCCCATGGTTGTTAAAGGTTCATTTAAGTTTTGTGGGTGTCTTTGGAGAATTTGTGTGCATAGTTGTGATTGTCGTTTCGGGCGTGTCATATTGAACCCGTCTCATCACCTGTCACAATGGATTTCAAAAACTCTTCTCCGTCAGTATTGTTACGGTGAAGAAACCAAATGCTGCAACCATTCGGCGGGTTTTGTGGTCGTCAGTCAACATCTGTGGGACTCAGCGAGCGCAAACTTTTTTGTAGCGCAACTCTTCAGTGATGATGGAGTACAGGGAATGTCTTGAAACTTCCAGAAATTTCATCGATAATTCACTTATGGTGAACCTTCGATTTTGCTTAACCGCTTGTTAAAATCGTTGAACAATGTTGTCTGTAGTGACAGACTTGCGTCCTTGACCGTCTTCATCATGCACATCAGTTCGACCATCTTTAAACTTTCGACACTATTCACGAACAACGCCATCACTCATAAAGCTGTTTCCATATACTCGACTCATTCTTCGATGAATTTCCACTGCACTGTTCCCTTGTGGCCTGCAAGAAACGAATAACAGCTTGCAATTCACGCTTGGCGGGAGAATCAATAGTGACAGCCATGTTTATGTGATTGCAATTCAACAAAAAATGGCGTGTTGAATACACCACTGACAGAGCGTGTGGAGGGGGAGACGCGCAGTCGCCTGCTACGCACACCAACCACCTGCCGTATACCTGGCCATGATACTGTGCGATCGGAGGTTGAAGGAAAAAACCCTCGTAGTTTGATATGTAAACCTGTGCTTATAATTACATTTACAGTGTTCATGGTTTTGTTCTGTGCATTGTTTAAAAGTTTATGCACATGTTTGTAATTTGAATTTGACTATTATTTTAATTACGTTGCTACAAGTGGTGGTTCATGCTGTAAGCTCAAGAAGTGCAATTATGTTAAAGGTTTGTGTTTAAATAAAAATGTTATTTTGAAAGCTGTTCAAGACTTTGTAGTTAATTTAAGATACAGTGATAATTCGACTAATGTCTCTTAGGGTTTTGGAACTACGTAGTTTATACAGTAAGCCAATCTCAGTGTATTTTAATACAGCTTATTATTACAAAGAGTTACAGGCTTTATGTAAAGTGAACACTGTTAGGGGTGTACATAACAGTGAGTTGTGACATACATAACCGGAAGTGGTTGGCGAGAAATAAAAACGGGGATCATGCTTTTTTTTTTTACTGGTTGTCCGATGTTCCTGCCTGCTTTTTGGACTCAAATTCTGACTCTATATAATAAAGGCGTCTTTATGGGCATCCAGTAAAGTACCACTTCCGATTGTCCAGTTTTGTCTAAATTCTAATCAACTCGTTATATGAATGTAGAAAGCTTAAATGTGGAAAAATAGATATTTTTGGAAGTATTAGATATCGTGAACGAAAAAAATTGTCACACACATACAGACTGGCACTCGGACACATCATTTTTTAGACAAAAAGTATATATATAAAAGTATATTTATATGGATTCATGTCTGAAAGAAAAATGTTTTCCAGCCGAGTTGAAATTCTTTTAGACACCCCCCTTTGCTCCCATCTTTGAATTGTTTCTTTGGTAGATTTAAAAATGATGCGAGACTCTTTTTTTTTTCAAATCTTTAAGGGATTTTTTGACTTATAAAGAAATTAATTAGTACAGAATGAGAAGATTCATACTTTCGTCATGCAAAAATGCCAGACCCGTTTTTTTGCCTCCATTAAAGAGGAGGTTTCTTACAAGTCTAGAACTTCTTTTTTTGGATGACAAGATAAAGACATTCTCCCATATCCATGATGTTGACTGGAGGAATTGAAGTTTTCTCTCCTGGATACAAAAGTTTGAAAACATTCTCCTTTTCTTGAACAAATGCTAAATATCCAGGGAAGCAATTGGTCGTTACTGGGAGCATTTTTGGCAAGCAATAGTGCTTCTTCAGAAGTCAGAATAAATAAATTTTGGTGGGAGTAAATGTTTCTCATGCGAAGAAAGTTCTTTTTGCCGCAGTGAGTTTGTAGAACAGTTAAAGTTGATGGTACATTATCCAAACAGAGCAGTTGTAATAAATCTCTTGCAAACCAAAATAATTTACCTTCAAATACGCACACTCTTACACTACAGTACTGGTCGTATTTCAAATGGAATAGCATGATGCGTTCTCTATGAGAGACGGAGTGAAAATGAAGTAACTTTCACTTCAAATCCCCATTTTATACACATCCCCTTCCAGTTTGTTTTGGAAGGAAATTTGATAAATTATTTAGGATATGACATACTTAAAAAAAAAAAACTTCTTGTCTAAAAAAAGTCTCATTTTTTGCCATTTTCCCATAGGTTAACATAGGAAAAGTGAGACATTTTTTTAGGTTTGGAAACAGTAGAATAACTTTTGACCAAATGGGTTGTAAAAATTTTTAAGTTCTTAATCTTAAGTTCAGTAAGAAATGCAAATATCCTCCCTGGTGTTTTGTTAAAATCAAACGTAAACTCAAGTAAATCAAGTAAAATGCATTACTGACACAAAATCATCAACGTGCTATCTCTCACTAAAACCAACTAAATCAAATCCGCTGCCTGAAAACACTTCAGTACAATTCTAGAGATAGCTGCAAACACGTTTCATTTAAGCATAGCACAGAACAAATCAAAACACCAGGAAAAGATAAATCTCACACTAAGAATTAAAACACCAGTTCAGTTAAATTAATAACTCTGATCGTATAGTTTTAACCCTCATTAAATTCTCCTACGCCCGCAGTAAAACTACCCAGGTTCGAATGGAAGTGTTTTCCGAAAGGATCACATTGGTGACCTACAGTAGACCACTAGATAAAAACACAAAAAAGATACAATAGTAAATCAATAACATAAAAATTTTAATTATGGAAAGCTGATCAGACTACTTCTACAAAAGATTTTTCAAATATTGCTCGTAAAGTTCTCATACGACAATCTATACAGCTATCAATATTATACTACAAACATTTACTAGTTATGTACTTTACGCAACTCACATTTCAATTTTCCAATAAGAAATAATTCAACTTGTAACAATGAACGATGTATCTTCTGACAAATTGAAATTAATTAAACTACTCGATAGATAATTGCAATCAGAACAGTTGTGTGGCTAAGGCAGCATTAGCAGAATATCTGCTTTAACTACCGCTTTTGAAGATATCCTAAGGCGTTGACTTTATTAATTTTGTGATCAAGGCGAAATATCGCCGTGCGAAAATAGGCGAAGCTGGATCAAGTAATTTAATACGTACATTAGTGAACTGAAATATATGGGAGGCCGTAAGAGCTGGTGATGAGTTGAGCTGGTGTTCCATTGGTGGAGAGAGTCACGTGGTCGGGGACCCGACCAGAGATAAGCATTCGAGAAGCAATGTGACATAATTTAGTAGCAGCAGTGAGGAATCTTTTGCTAGGTATGGCATATTTGGTATTGAAATGTTTCTAATTTTGAAATCTTTCTACTGAAATTTGGCACTTAGAGGAATTTTACATTAACCCATTAACTGCCAGATTATTTTTTAATATATAGTTACGTATTTACATGTAAACCAATGTAGTACATTAAATTTTACAATACAGAAAAAAAAAATATGTTTTTTATGGATTTAAAAATCAATCCCCATTTGGGGATCACGGTACATTGCATGTAAATAACTGTAAATTTTTTTAAGAGTGCCATGGAATAACACATTCTGCGTGTAATCCTACATCACACTTCACGCACTGTTTCCGAACATTTTTTTTACAAACTGCACATTTTCTTTGTTTTCCGTCCAATGTTCTTTCTAAATACTGTCCTTGAGGATTTTTTCTTACGTCTTCTGGTACGTGCTTCTGTGAACTCACACTGTACGATGGTCGTCCACAATTTTTCGGGTCAGACACGGAATGTAAATTCAAATAGAACCGTGCAACTTCTCGTCTGAAATTTAATAGCGGCATTTTTCCATTAGCAATACAATATATTGTATGAGCATTAACTAGAGCCACATCCACTGCATTAGTGAAAATAGGAAAGTACCATTTTTTGCCTCTAATTTTTATCCTATACTTTTGTACATTCCAGTCAAGCTTGTCAACATCTCCCATGTTCTTATTGTAATTTATAATGGCATTGGGTTGTGGAATTAATATTTTTTTTTCTCAGCCCTAGACCATCTCGGCACACGTCCCAAAGGTAAAACTTCCAAATGATTTGATAACATTTTAATGAAAACTGGACAATCGGAACTGAACAATCGGAGCATAAATAAATCATTTTACATTGCAATAACCAAGATCTTTCCAAACAAGACCAAATATTCCATTTATTTCATCATATCTATAATCAAAAGCCCCTCTAAATTCTTTCTTCATTTCCTTATCTGTTTTTATAGGGCACTTATTCATCCTATTACATCTCACCGTTCCTGTCGCAGGTATATTTCTCTCTTTTAGATTTTTCAGCAAATCAAAACTTGTGAAAAAATTATCGAAATAAAAGCAGTGTTCCTCTGGTTTGTCTATGGTTGCTATCTTATTCAATATCACTGACACACCTAATCCATAAGTATCTCCTTCTAAATTCATCTTCTTCTGAAATTCTACTTGGCTTACCTTCATAGATGTCAGCATTATAGCAATATCCGGTCACACCACAACACATTGCCCATTGCTTGAACCCAAAGCGAATGGGCTTTCCTCTAATAAACTGCTTTAGAAAATGATGACCATAATAACGTACCATTTGTTCATCAATACATATGTTATACGAAAATACGCCGAACTGCATAATTGCTTTATTCAGCTCATCCAAGATTGGTCGTATTTTAAATAATCTGTCTTTGTTTCCATTTATTAGTGGTATATTTGTATTGTCACTGAAATGTAGATTTCTTTTTATTTCAATATAACGATTTTTCGACATACATTTCCTTACAATTCCAATATCTATATCTTCTTCTTCTGACCAATACATCTGCTCTTGAGGCAAAGAGTGATATCCAGTTAACAGTAAAAATCCCCAAAATTTTTTGAAGCAGTCTGAAGAGAGCGTAAATTGGTGACGATTATTTTGAGTTGCATAAGATACACTTTGCTGTACGATGTGATTTACTAGATCATCTGTGAAGAACATTTCAAAAATTTCTACTGGTCTTTTATCTTTTACTCTTTCTATCATGGTCATTCTACGTTGCTCGCACTCTTCTTCTCCCTGACTAGAAATGTTGAATGATGCTCTTTCTCTTTTCCACCTTGATATGGGTTTTTCTTTTTTAGGTTTCTTTTTTCTTTGAACAGTAACTTCTTCATTACACCTACCGCCATGAATTTCTAATGTACCTGGAACATCGTTTGGAATTGTATCTTCCAGAATGTTGTCATCTATATCTTCTAAATGAGACACATCATTCGCTCTATCTGGTGGTAATTCAACTATGTCAATAGTACCTCCTGGGTCATCATCATCTGTCAAATCAAGATCATTGTCCCAATATTCTACACTCATAGATGAAAAAATTAACACAAATTATAATAATACTAACATTTATCAAAATCCAACCATGTTGATCTTGCGGATAAAACTCTCTAAATGACACAACTTCTCAGCACAATGTTCATGTACATCTGCTTTAAAATTTTAAATATCTTGCCCAATAGACGAAAAGGACTGGCGAGGTCCCACCCCAATTAGAAGCAGGTGCGTTTCAGAATCACCTGCTCTCCACACCTGCTATTTCCACCCCCACATCTTGTTTCTATTATTATTATTAGTGGGCAAATTCAACATTTTCGTTAGAAACATTCTTTCTGGAACTCTCCCCCTTTCTTTCCCCCCGTATCAAGTCTATATTTGTCAGTGGAAGCATTCCACACTTTTGTGGGTAACAGCCTTTTTGGAAATTCCGGAAACATATTGCGCCAGATAACTGAACAAATGAAAATTTCAATTGTAGCATAAATAAATCATTTTACATTGCAATAACCGTGAGCCCCAAATGGGGATCATTGTATTTTACAGGTGCTGACGGCATGAAGTAAACAATGTGCTCAATTTTTATTTTATATTACTCAGAACTCATGTGCAAACAACCTCTGTCAGAAAAAATAATTCATTTTAATATAAATTAACAGATATTCACTTAGAAAATAGACATATGTGAAAAAGCGTTGTTTACAGGAAATTTTTCGAAAAAATGTCATATATGTATTTTATTTTGCAAATAAAACTAATAAATTAGCTATCTACATTAAGAGTAGACTATTATGTAGACACATGACTTTAAAAATAAATGAAAACCTAAAATTTAGGGATGAACAAGATAAAAATTTTCGTGATCCCCAAATGGGGCCCATGGCAGGGAATGGGTTAAGTTGCATAGCAAAATGTGTATAGAACAGCATGATTACATTTACTTCTTATTTTCTTTTTCTTTTTAACTTTCAAAGAATTAAAGTGTTTTTTCATGCTTTTCCATTGTACATCCACATTTTTTGGCCCCTGTAAAAAGGAAGCAGAAAGTATGCTGAGATTTGACGATGCATTATATGAAGACTGTATAAACGAGATTATTAGTACAGTAGTGCCAAAATGCACGCCAGAAAAGAGTCTTGCTCTATTTGTACACAATTATTTCTATTTTCTGATATTGTACAATACTGAATTAGAACAGGATATTTTGTGTAAGCCCTTAGTTAAAATTCGCACAGCTAATTTCTGAACATATTCAGAAAAAAGGCAAATATTATAGTACTGTAAAACAATTTTATACGTCCTAGAAATCTTAGTATTTTTAGGTGATATAATTAAATGTTATCTTTGAATACTTCAAAATTAAGATAAATAGTATGTAATATATAATTTTAATATTTGTCTAGGTGATAACATATAAAAATTTATCAAAGATTTTGAAATATTAGTTTTTTCACTCCTGCACAGCAGGTTTCAGTAGCTTATTAACCCTTAGAAGATGGGATGGCGACTATAACGGCCATAGTGTTCCTGGTTTGAAAGACGGCCATGTCATTTTCCTCCATTTTCGAGTGCTGAAAGGATGGGAGGAAATGTCAAATTTGATGTCCCTGGGGGGTCTTAACCACTTATCTCTTTCAAAGATCTTTGTGTTGAGGATCCGATTTTCCCAATTTTTCCCTTTTCATTCTTATAGCCGCAGAATTTGGGCTAACTGTATTCATAAATCTTAAACAGAGCTTTGCGCTGCTTTTGAATATGTTGTATTTTTGGAATTTTTCTTGGAATTATCTTGTTTTTTTCATAGAAACATGCCAAAAAGGAAAAGAAAACTTACTGAAGAAGAAATACGAAAACTTCTTTAAACATTTGATGACGAAAACTACGAAGACAGTGAATCCGATTGTGAGCTGGATATAGAATTGTTTAAATTATCCTTTTTTTCCAATTTATTAAACTAAAATATATTATTCCAGAAATTAGTTTCACAGCTTCTGTTTTATTCTGCAGATATTTTGATAAAGAACTGAATGTAAATAAGGTACACTTAAATAGTTGAACATTGAAATAATAACAATCTAAAGTAAAATTTAAGCTATTTTTAATTTAATCCCGCATATTCTAATTTGCTGACAGTATCCTCCTTAAATAGTACCTTATCATGCAGATGTTTAACATTTATGTAGAATTTTAATTCTAAACAATTTTACAATTTTGATACTAAATTAAATTTTAATTTAGAATTAAAATTGTAATACCTTTTTAGAGCTTAATTTTAACAGTTCATTGAATTTTAATTTTTAATTGTTTCTATAGCATTAAGCATTTATTTTTTAATTATTCCTTGTATGGAAAAAAAGTTCAAAGATATCGCTATTTTTGATAACATATGAAACAAACTAGAAAATTTCAAGAAAATTTAACTGGGAAGAAAAAAAGACAGATGAAGGCTTGATAAATCTAAAGTTTATAACTGTCTATAAAATAATTAAACAATTTGAAAAATTTTGTAATATAAAATTAATATAAAGAGAAACAATTGCTGTAAGTGCCTCCTGAAGATAGATAATTTTGTAATGCAATTTAAAATTTGAACAAAATATGTGTAAAAAGGAAAGTTACCTATTATAATATAAAAAAAATCATATTTTCTGTGATGGAAGTTTACACATTTCCTTCAGCGGATCACCCAGTAGTCTCATTTCGGAACAGCTCAGTTTGAAATTTTCTCTCAACGAACAAAAGCATCTAGAAATCTTGCCCCTAATCCCTAAATTTCCCTCCTTTTTGTGACATAAATGCACCCTTCTGAGAATCCATTAAAGTACGCACAAGGATCTTTGTTGCAAATAGGAGGTGATTTCTTAAAGGGGGGAAGCATTCGGTTCAAAATATCCCGTCCTTTCCCTTAGAAAGTCCTCCACGAAGACAGCCCTCAAGGCTTTGCCATAATCACACACACTCCTAAACTTTCTATGTTTCTTCCTCTTCTTTTTAAAACTACTCATAAATACTCAGTGATCCATTTCATTCAATGCATAGTAAAAATGTTGCTCATTGACTGTGATATCGCATAGAATGTTGCTAAAATAAATTTTAACTTGACAACAGTTGAATCTAAAAATTTCATTTTGTCATATGCTGAAAATTTGTCACTAATCCTTCTCGTGACCAAATAACATTCACATTTAAAAAAATAAATATCAAAATGAGCATTTCAGCATTACTAACCTGGTCTCGTATAAAAATAAAATAAAAGAGTGAATGAAATTTTAAATTATTAAGAATTTTGATGTCTTACACTTTTATATAAATTAAGTTTCATTAATTTTGTACACAATTTTGATGCAATGTTTTTATATTTTTAATATAATGTTGTATAATTAAAAATTTCTTTATATATTACAGGTCCGGCCATTGTGATGTAATTCATCAGAGTAACATTCATCTTTATACATCAAAAGTAATTTATTATGAACAAAAATTTCATCGATATAGAAAAAATGAATTCTAAATATACAGTACAAAAATCATTTCTTTTCATTACTGTTTCCTAGAGAAACATTTTGATCAACACAGTCAGCCAAGGAATGAGGGCGTTTTTTTTTCCTGCTTGGTAAATGGCCTAGTGTTGTGTAATTGTGTTCTTTCTGGCTTTTTTTCCATGTTGGACCACATGGCCTACCCCCAGTAAATTTTCTTTTACCCGAAAATTTGACAGTTCTTCTACTTAAGGAAGTTGGTTGTATGGGGATATATCGCCCACGGCGTACTGCTTTAAATGTCTTTTTATTTGCAGAAGGCTGCGTTCCAGAAAATGCAGTATGAAGAGCTGATACAAGTTTAGAAGAACTGGTTGCTTGCAGTTTAAAGGCTTCAAAAAATTTATCAATAGCTGGCATCAAATTTTCAGGATCTTCCTGTACCTTATTTTTTAATGTATCACAAATCATGTCAATTTTTTCAAGCCTTGCTTTGATGTCCAGCTCAGAAAAGACTTGAGCAGAATTGGAATTACAAGGTCTTTGAAGTGAACTGTCTGCAATTGTGGAACTTTTGCTATGGAAAATGTTTGTGTTTTCTGAAGTCTTAAATGGTTTATTACACAAAGGCATAAAATAGTCAGCTGGTTTGTCAATTCCTGTTGCTATCCAAAACAGCTGCTTTTGTGTGCCTGCTGTTAATGCATTGATGGGGAAAAGCATATTATATTTCTCTATAATAGCCATCTGATGTTTACATATTTTACCCCGACTTCCCTCAAAACAAGAACAGATCCCTATATCTATGTCGACAGTATATGTATGTGATGAATCATTTGTTACACTAAATGTTGTTTCCCCATCACGGCTTATGTGTTCAGATTTAATATCTGAATAATCAGGTACATACCTTCTTAGTGACTGTAAAGTTATTCTTTTATGCGCTGTGTCTATAAGTCTTTGAATGTAGTAATTTTCAAAACAATTTGCAATGTAATTTATCAACTGGTGCAAGTTGAATGCTTTAGTCTGTTCCGTCTTTCAGAAGTCTGAATATGACTTCTATGCTGTTATTTCTGTCATTTCCACGAGTTAACAGATCATTTCTGAAACACAATGCCCATTGTTCTTTCCGAATTATATTATTTTCAATGTACTTCAGAAAAGTTGGATAATGTTGAAAGAGCACTTTAATGTCTTCATATTTTCTTGTAAAGTCTTTTATTTCTTTCACATAAACAAGTTCTTTAAAGCTTAAATATAACTTTTGCTGATCTTCTTTTTTTATTTCTGGCTTTTTTAATAGCCATTTCCAACAGGCTTTTAAAACATGAAAAATACATAAGAGCAATTTTGCCTCTGGAAAATATTTTCCAAGAATTCTTCGCTCATTTAAATCATCATCTGTTATGATGATTTTTGGCTGTTGAGTGAAAAGTTTGAAATCATCTAATAAAGTTTCCATGCCTTTATCAAACATATCAGCCTTTAAACTGTTTGTGACTAAACACGCAAGTGGTAAACCGCCAACCGCACCGTAATATGTAGATATAAAGTAAATTCTGTGATTCTGTACATCGCAATTGGCTGTTGCATCTACAAACAGAATTTCAGTTGCACACTTTAGAGTGAGTGCTCTTTGCATAGTTGGAGTACATAAGCTTACAACGTAAGCTTCATCACAGGTAGATACTTTTATCTTATGCCCTTGTAATCTGAGTTCTTCTACTCTCTCACTTAATGTTATAAACATACCTGTGCCAGATCTTTCACCATATTTGTCTTGGAAATCTTTTCTCCATAGATTCTGAATATCTTTTTTTGTGGGAAACATATTTCTATCACCACACACATCATAATATTCATTTCCCATTTTTTCCATCATTGTGGTACAATATGTAATATATGCTGTAGAAGGGGTGTGGCCTCTACGAAACAGTTCTTT
>KK119684.1:14534-36522 GCA_000611955.2 Stegodyphus mimosarum
CGCAATATATCATTCACTTTTGTACGTATCAAAGCGACTGCAAAAGAAGTTTATAGTTTATTCAGATTCTTACAGCGCGCTAAAAGTTTTAGAAGCTTTTTCTAACACCCTTAATCCGGTAGTTTTTGATATCCTGAAACTGAACTTAAACCTAACAAGGCGCGGATTTGAAATTCTTTATTGCTGGGTTCCCGGGCATACCGGTATAAAAGGTAATGAGCGGGCAGACGTCGTCGCAAAATCAGCTGTTGAAATATCCAGTCGCCTCATCCCTATCACAGACATTAGCAGTTTTATCAAACAAAAGATATTGGGAAAATGGCAGCAGTTTTGGGATGTTCAGTCTTTTAACAAATTAAAGAGCGTGAAACCTAAAATCGAACTTTGGCATTTTACTGGAAGACGTAAGGAGGAAGTTGTTCTGACTAGACTCAGAATCGGTCACACCAGAATGACCCATAACTATCTTTTGAATGCTGAAAATGAACCCCTGTGCTCAAAATGTGGTGTATGTTTAACGGTCCTTCACCTTTTAATTGAATGTCCATCTTTTAATAGTACTCGTCAGAAATATTTTAACAGCTGTGACTTACCTCTCGACCATTTAATTGGAAGAGAGGTCAATCGTAATTTATTTTACTATTTAAAAGATATTGGGGTTTATCACCTCATCTGAACTGATTTTAATTTTGTATATTAGTTTCAACACTTGTGATTTTAACGAATTTTATATGACCTCATCCCCTGGATATTGTACATTCCTTTATCTACTTGTTTAATTCATAGCTATTTTAATTTCACTGTCTTTCTTATCATTTTATATCTCATTACCTTGTGTTTGGCGCATATGACCTTTTCTGGTTTTGCGCCAAAAAATTTCACTCACTCACTCTAAAAGATGGTCTAAGATCACCAGGATATAACAGAGCGATTACATTATTTTTATTTTTCATCACTAGTGGTTGGAGAAAAATGCTGCATAACCATGGATAAAGCATTGAATTTTTAAAATTAATGTTTGACATATACAGTACTTCTTCCGCCGTTAATATATAAAATTCAGGCCTTCCTTCATATATATTTTTTAATTTGAGTTCTATTTAAAAATACTTTTAATACATGTAAAGTATTTACATTATTCAGTTTCATCAATTTTAGTATATCACTTGCAACAAAAAAAAAAAAAAAAACCCTTCAGAGGATCACCTTCTTGGTGAGACGAGCGTCACGTTCCTGGAGCCCTAGTGATCTATCCTCTCTTCCGTCTTGTCTCCTCTGGAGCTGAAGCTTTTTTCTTTGTATTTCTCCCTTGTGTTTTTCCTCATCGGAGGTTGGGGCTCATTATGAGAAACTGGAACAAACTTTGTGTCTACCTTTTAAGTGGTGAGAAAAGTGCCCACGTGTTTGACGTGCGTGGAGGCCCGTGTCGCTGGAAAGGAGGGTCCTGGTAGTTGAGGGGCGAGGTACTGTCCCCAAAACACTGCTTTGGCTTCAGCTAAATGGGAGGCACCTTGTCGTCCTCACGGGTGTCAATCGGCTGGTCACTAGTCTTCTTTGTCAGTGGCTTGGGGATAAGTTTTCGGGAAAGCTGACTGTGGGGCTTCATATTGCGTATAGACCTGGTTAACTATGTTTGCTGGTTGCATCTCTACTGGTTCTGCTGGCTGCATGTTTGTTGATTCTGCTGGTTGTATTAACATGTATGCATTCTCATTCTCTGTTGTTGGTTGTACCAACACATAAGATTCCTTCTTTTCCGCTGAATTCATAATTAAATATGAATTTGGAACCTTCCTTGGAGACACTTTTTTTGGAATTTTAAATTCTCCATCCATCTTTTTATCACTTAAAAAATCTAAAAACACTTCTTCTGACTTGTTAAAGAGTTTAGTAATTTTTGTCTCGGATTCACTTTTTCGTTTATTTGTCCCTTTCCACCTCACTATATCGTCCAAGTAGGGTGTCCGAGGTGGTTTGTAGGGATTCTGATAGGATGAATTGAATTGAGTACTGCTAATTGGATTTCTAAATTTAATGTTTAGTTCTTTTTTCAGATCCTTAACTAAAGTTGCTGGACAACAGTTGACAGCAAACAGAGATTTTTAAGTTCATAAGATGATATACGTTCTGCCAGATGGTATGAGGTACACTTTGTTCGGTTGCATAATATAAACTGCTCAAAACAATTAAAGAATATTGCGGTTTTAGGTGGATCTTGTGGCTGGGAAACGTTTTAGCTGATTGATACATGGTCGACAGACGTAGTAGGTTATATAAGAATAAAATTACACATATTTGGCAGAAAAAAAATGCATTTTATTGTGCATTTGTGTACAAAAGGAAAAAAACACAATTTGAGCATTATGAGAAAAAAAGAATAAGAAAAGGTGTTTTCTTTAAAGGAAATCATTTTCAGTAGGGGTATGGTTTCCACGGACGGCCAGCAACTTTGAACACCTTTGAGGCATGGAGTCAATGAGGCTATTAATCACGAGTTGGGGTATTCTGTCCCACTCTTCCAAAAGAGCTCTGTCCAATACTTGGAGAGTTTGTGTGGGTGGTTGGCAGCCAGCAACTCGTCTACCTAGAGCGTCCCAAACGTGCTGTATTGGATTCATATCTGGAGAACACGCTGGCCATTCCATTCGTACCATTCCTTCCTCGAAAAGGAAATCCTCCACCAGGTTAGCACGATGTGGCCTGCAGTTATCGTCCATTAAAATGAAGTCATCTCCAATTGCTGCAGCGTAAGGGACTACAATAGGTCTGAGGATCTCATCCCTATATCGGCGACCAGTCAGAGGTCCATCTCGAATGATGTAGAGGTCTGTGCGCCCGTCAATGGAGATGCCACCATACACCAACACTCCCCCACCGCCAAATCTGACACTTTCGTGCACGAACGCAGGATTATTCCTACTGCCGCGGTCCCTCCAGACGAAAATACGCCTATTATCAGGATGAACAGAAAAACGGGACTCGTCAGAAAAAAGAACATTGCTCCATTCATTTCTCCTCCAGTTCACATGCTCTGTTGCCCACTCCCTGCGGTCGCAACGATGCCTTGATGTTAGTCTAACACATACCATCGGTCGGCGAGCATACAGACCTACACCATGGAGTCGGTTTCGGACAGTCCGAGTTGAAACCGTCCTACCAGTAGCCGAGCGAAGGTGTTGTTCGAGAAGAGTAGCATTCATATTTCGGTGTCTTCGAGCCGTTAACACTAAATAACGATCTTCATTGGGCGTTGTTGCCCGTCTACGACCTTGCCCTGGTCTTCGGCCTACACTTCCAGTTTCCAAAAAACGGTTCCAGATCCTGGAAATCACACTTTGTGACACTCCAATGGTTTGCGCTACTTCGGCTTGAGTTTGGCCCCCTTCTAACCTACCAACAACTCTCCAAGCTTCTGAATCGGTTAAATGACTTCGCTGAGACATCGTACTCATCGAAACAAAGCAGTCACTGAATGCCGATCATCCTTGTCTTCATTGTCTTTCATTCAGTTGAAAGTCAAATTTCATTCGCTGCCGCTGAAGCGACGTTTTTGACGCCGAACTCAAAATCAGCGTACTCCACAGTTTGAAAATCAGAAAAATTTGTATTTGTGATTCTTTTCTTCCATTTTCGGCAAAAAAAAATTCTCTTATGTCTTTATTTTATATAAAACTTACAATATCCTTTAATTGTTTTGAGCAGTTTATTTCTTAAATTTCAATTCATCTCCCGGTTTAAAAGTTCGTTGTGGGAGAGGCATTTTACTCTCGTAATATACCAAGGGACTGTGGGTGGTTTGATAAATGTGGACTTCTCCTTCATTCGTTTTCCAACGTAAAAAAACTTTTTGTTAAAAAAACATGATCCCATCTAAAACTGGTTCATTTATCTGTATATTTTCGTTCCAAGTTTGTTACTGGTAAAACAAGTTTTTTTTAAATTTTAGTCCAATTTACAATGTACGTCCAGAAAGTAAGTTCCGTTTGGTAGTAAAAGTAAATTGTGTACAGCTACAGAAAAGTTATTTATTGCACAAAATTCAACAACCAGTTGGAAACAGTTTCTTGCAGCTCGTCGTCATTGTTAAAGTGTTGACCGCCAAGGAAAGACTTAAGATGTAAGAACAGATGAAAGTCGCTAGGACCGAGGTCAGGGCTGTACGGAGGATGGTCAAACACGTCCCAGCCAAATCCCTGTAGTAGGTTTTTCGTCACCTTTGCAGTGTGTGGTTGTGCGTTGTTGTGAAGAAAAACAACACCTTTTGACAGCAATCCTCGGCGCTTATTCTGTATTGCGCGGCGCAATTCCCGAAGTGTCTCGCAATAAGCATCTGCTCCGATTGTTTTACCACGCGGTAAATCAATGAATAAGATGCCTTTCCAGTCCCAGGACACTGTGCACTTCATTTTTCGAGCTGTCAAGATTTGCTTCGGCTTAACCTTTGCTGGGGATGAAGTGTGCCTCCATTCCATTGATTGCCGCTTACTTTCAGGGGTCGTAAGAAACCCAAGTTTCATCTCCTGTGACTATCTGTGTCAGAAATTCTTCGCCGCTTTCAGCATAACGGGTCAAAAACTGAAGTGCACTACCCATCCGTTTTGTTTTGTGTTGCTCAGTAAGAATCTTTGGTACCCAACGTGAGCAAACAGCAACAAAAGCAACGGTAACAATTTCATGCATTAGTGATCGTGGAATTTGGGGAAATTCCATAGCGAGAGCACTAAATGTAAATCTTGGGTTTTCATGGATCTTGTCATCAATCGCGTGAACCAGCTCTTCTGTAACCAGAGATGGACGCCCACTTCGTTCTTCATCATGCACATCACTACGTCCGTCATTGAACTTTCAGACCCATCTTCTCACCATTGAATCACTCATCGCTTTTGGTCCGTAAACGTCGCAAATTTGCCGATAAATTTCACTAGGTTTCACTTTCCTCGCATTCAGAAAACGAATCACAGATCTGATTTCACAAGCGTTGGGATTTTCAATCAACACCGACATTGTAAACAAGCACAACAAAGCGTACGTAACTGACAGCGATCTCCAAATGGCGCACGTTTCTTCTCCTTGATACAGAGCGTCTACTACGGAACTGCGATCGCAGACGGAACTTACTTTCTGGACGTGCCTCGTATATGGGTTACAGTCCTTTGGGATTTTCGCATCTACAAGAGCTTTTTCAATATTCTGCATCATTAGATGAGCTATTTGGACTCTTTTATAATACAATTTATTTTTACTCGCTGGTATGTTTGGAATAAATGCAATACAGCGATGCATAAATTTAATATCTGTAGTGAAAATGTGCCTGAGAAACCGTGATAACCTGAAATATGAAATTTAGCACAAAATTTCTTTCCGTAACAAGATATTATCAGAAGATGGTTCTCGATGCAAGGCTTTATCAGGCATTTTACCACAGAAATTTTTTAAATATGGATGTACATTGATAAAACTTCAAACGATGAAAAAATGGCTAATTCGTGCAGCCAGGAAAGAACAACATCTCCGCCAGTCAGGACTGCCAAGATGGGCATCTTACCTCGACGAGCGCCAGCAGCAGAACGAGAAACCGGTTCCGTCCTTCAATCTCACCTCGTGATCAGTGTCGGTTGCAGTTAGCATCTCATGTAGAGGCTTGTCTATACATTCCCTCTGGCCGAAGCTCACAATTTATATTACTTGTGACTGTTCTAAAAGTCCAAACATTGTTAACAATTTTCAGAAAAGTTTTTTGTATCTAAAAACGTGCCCTTCTAGAAATATTTCTTTTTAATGAATTCATAAGTCTTATTGGTACCAAAATGTGGAGCATTAGCAATCTCTAAACAAGGTTTTACTAAAGAATTCGGAAGTAGAATTTTGTTTTCTAAATGCTTTGTTTTTAAATGATGTGCTTTAGGTCTTAAATCATTACTACTCCATGTTTCTAATCAATAAAATATATGCTGCAAGTCTCAGAATTGTTACTGTTAAATTTGCTTATTATATCTTTAATGGTTTTATCATCTTTTTGGTGATTAACAATGTTTTGAATGCTTAATTGATTATTTTTTGGTTGAAATAAGTTGATGTTGTTTACATTATGAGTTTCTTCAGGAACTCTTGAAAGAAAATCAGCAGGATTAGAAAAACCAGGTATGTGCTTTAAAGTATAATCGAAATCTCGTAAATACAATAACCAACTAGCAACAATATCAGGCTGCTTATCCAATTGCATATGAAAAGTGAGAGGTTTAGCATCAGTTAGAACAGTGAATTTTTTACGATATAAATGTTCATGAAAATGCTTCACAGATGAAAATATAGCATAGCGCTCACGTGTAATAGATGGATACCTAGACTCGGCAGGAGTAAGTAGTTTCGAATAAAATTCTACAGGAAAGAATTTGTCATCAATTTTTTGTAAAAGAATCCCACAAATAGCTACTTTAGAAGCATCAGTAATTAAAAATATTTAATGCTTATCGTTAGTGTTTCTTATAGTTGGCTTTTCCAACATTATTGATTGTAATAAATCAAAAGCATCTTGACAATCTTGATTCCAAACAAAGGGTACATTTCTCTTAGTCAAGTGTACTATTGGCTGAGTGATCTCAGCAAAATTGTGGTTTAAATGTCTAAAATAATTCATCATACCAAGAAAAGCTTGAACCTGTTTAGCATCTTTGGGAATAGGAAATTTTGTTCGTCTTCTTCAGTGAAAATCATGGGAGCTGCCCGACCAGTTCTTTTTTCACTTGAATGAGGGATTGCACGAACTGTTCCGCGACATTTTCGCCTCTGTACACTGTTACGGGTTTCATAACCGTACTGTTAGGTCCAATCAATACATAAACGTATCCACACGGCTGGTGTTGTGTAATTTTATTTGTGAACGAAATGCTTTCACACTGCTGCGCACTGTCCATCGGCACAATCAGAGATTCAAAGTCTGCATACACAATAAAGGGCACGCGATGTTGAAACTGAATGTTCGTGAAGAAAAGTATATTTTTTCCTTCTCCCGGCATTTTCACATGCTGAATAGAATGTTCAGCACAATATTTCAGGTGCTCCTTCAAAGTCTCTTCTTTTACAAAGCGGTGAAGGCAGCGATAGCAAATATGTTGACATCCATCATGTTTACTGACATTTCCTAGAAGACGTGACATATTGCTGCGGATCAGGCAGTAATGCTACCTATCTTCTTCGCTGATCAGGAGTAAATTAACACAGTCTTCCAATGTCCTTTTAGATACGTGCAGGGGGAACACTTCATCATCTTCATAGCCAAATACGTTGATTCGCATATTATTTAGCTTTTCTATGGATGCAATTTTATGCAGAGGAACAGGGCAGGTCATATCGCCTAACAAGATGCTCGATTCATGCGGCTTGTAGTGAGAAAGGCGGCGAGGAATATTTTGCCAAGAAATATTCATTTTGTGGGCGATCAGACACCACACAAAACATTTATCATCGTCATAATATTGAATATATAAGATGGCCTTTTTATCGGCCAATTTCTTAGGCAGAGGGATATAACTGCTGCCAGGAAAGACCTCATAACGAGCGACATTAAATTCAAATTTTTGCCAAGACCCACCCTGATCCATATTTTAGAAATTCTTCAAAATGATTTAGTATTTTTTCAAAAGCCTCTTCCACTTGAGGCTCGACACTATGTGCATTTAAGAGGCGGGCGCATTTGCTTCGAAAATAGGGGTTAGCATATTCTTTCTCACCCTCCCCATTATCACGACTCATCAAAACATTGATGACCCCGTACCATTTTAAGCTGCGATCGGCAATTAAATTCTGTTGCAGCTTTTCAAACAAAAGTGGTCTCAAGTACCCCAGAAATACATCCAAATCATGAGTATATTCTGCGAATAGTCTCAGTCGAGGGAAGACAATCTCGGTCGAGAAAATGTCTCAAACGCGGGTTGTTTGACCCATTTCGAAACGCTGGCTGAAGGATCTGTATTACGGGGCTTTTCTTGGATTCGTGTAACACTGCGTTCTACATGAATATGGTGTAAGATATCACTATTTCTGTTAAATGTCTGAGAGCACTCTGAGCAGACAAAAGATCTCAAATGAGACAATTCGTCGTCTCAAATTATTAACTCGTAAATTTCATCAAACAGGTTGCACAATTGAGAGAAGCACTTTATGGATTTTCTTATGCCGTGCAAATCACTGCCGCGTGTGAATGACTTTTCACACATATCACAATGGAAGGACTTTTCTCCCGAATGGATCTTTAGGTGACAAGTCAAATTATGCTTTAGGGTAAACGCTTTACCACAAGTGGGACACACCTGAGAAAGAAACAGAGAGGGGGATAAGCTATTGTATGCTTTTAAAACTCGCCTAATAACTTTTAACTGGCTATTACCGAGGCTAACTACAGAGGTGAACTGGGAATTCTTAAGCTAAACGGAAGAGCTGTTATCGGGGCTTTCATCTTTAACCTTTACAATCCTACTATTCTGATACTGTACCAGTTCTTTTCTTTTTAAACACATAGGAAACAATTTTAGAAACTGTATGCAAAAATATAATAATAACAATCCTCCGAAAATATAACTCAATCTCAGTAATGAAATAATCGAGTGTCTATTGCTGTTTAATACTTTGACATTTAGCTCTTCAATAAACATGTAAAGTATAAATTGGAACTAATAAGTTTACCGTTAACTAAGTTCGTTTTCTAAAATATACATTATATATTTAAAATATTGAGTTCATATCTGAAACTACATACTTTCCTAACAGATACTAAAAATTCAAATACTATAAATATAGCTGGATCGTAAACATTCACCGTATAATGCATATGAAACATATCTATCAAAATGTTGAGAAAGTGAATCCATATGTGTAATATTTTTTAAATTCTGAAACGTTTTCCTCACACAAAAAGGGTGATCCACCCTAAATTTAAGTAATTTTCACAAAAATGAAATAATTTACAAAAAAAACTTACATGTTCAGGAACAAGGCTGATCAGAGCATCTCCAGAAATATCGTTTTCAAATGCTTCCATTTTTAAAACTCGGTATATAGCATGATAGCAGGATGCAAAAGCAAGGTGCAATATGAGAATGTCTGAGAATGCTGGACTTCATATGCACATCACAGCAATTATGGGTAATCTTGCTCTAACCAATCCACTGTTATTGATTTCATTTGGAACATTCTAGAACAATCCTAATCATGTGATATCACCGCGCGACCCTTGTTTGTTATTTCGATAGTTCAGATGACAGCAGTCTAGCCAGAATGACTAGGTTCAGACTTCAGGTTAGAAATAGATAAGTGGTATGACAGTAAACATGTGATTAGGGAAATGACGATTTAGTAATTGCTATACATTATCAGAAGTCAACAGATAAACCATCCTTTCAGAGAGATATGTGGCATCTGAGAGTGAACATGTGATTAAGGAAATGAAGCTTTACTAATTGCTATACGTTATCTGAATGTACGTATCCTAGTCTATAGATAAGTCATCCTTGTAAACAGATAACAGAAGACTTTCCTTCCTATCGTAAGATAGTAAGTGATTGATGTGTTTTGAAAGTAAAGAGGAATACAAAATTAAATGTCATGAGATAGTAAACTGCCATTCAAATAGTTGTATTTTGAAAGTAAGAAGGCAAGCAAAAGTTAATGACGTTTGTTTATAACTATAAACAATTCTTTAGTCCAGTTAGTTTCATACCCTTTCTCAAATATTAATTTACGTTTTGAGACGCGAACAACATCTCCTACATTAAAAACACAGTGTCCGGGTTTCGCTTCTTCCAAGTCTTTGTACAATGTAAACCATACCTCTGACTCATTTTCATCATTCACCTCTTCAGGAGCTCTTTTAATACTCGAATGAAAAGTGTTATTATAACTTTTCATTAATTTATCTAACACATCGATATATTTGAAAGTATTGTGACTTGTAAAGTACTTCCACATTTTAGTTTTTAAAGTGCGGTTAAATCTTTCAACTGCGGAAGCTTTTGTAGAATTAAACGTTGTGAAAAATCGTACATTATGTTCTTTCAAAAATCTTTGAAATCTCATATTTTTAAATTCTGTTCCCTGATCTGTTTGCAACATTTTCGGCTTACGGTCCCTAAAAATTTCAGTAAAAACCTTTATCACATCTTCTCCTCGCTTCTGTTTGAGCGGAATCGCCCAAGCAAATTTTGATAAAATGTCTATACATGTTAAAATGTATCGGAAACCATCATTATGTTTATGTAAATGCGAGACATCCACTAAGTCAGCTTGCCATTGGCTAACTTTACTATAAACTATGACACGATTCGTGGGAAATTTGTGGCGAAGGGGTTTGTGAAGTGTGTAAGAATCTACACCTTCCAACCATTTCTGGATCGCTTTCTTCGATATTTTGCCTTGAGCAGCACGATATAAGGCATCCAAACCTCCGTAACTTGCGACTTGTTCCAGATCTTGATACGTTTTCTTCATTACAGCAGGAAATACGATTATTCGACACAGTAATATCAATCGGCATGATCACGGCAACGTGTTATTTATAGTTTTCTCGAAATATACCTCAAAATCATGCAAATACTTTGATTCTCCGGTTAAAATATATATGACACCTAATAAACCGCATATTACTACATATAAATTTATCACATAACCAACCTCCTTCGTTGACATCATCTTATCCACTAAATCAAGAATCCCGAAACATGCCTACTTATCTGCTGCGCCTCCGCTTGCACCGCCTCACCTGTTTCCGGGGTCATTCGCAATCCCTCTCCTGCCCGTGAACTGCCATTTTCACACTACTCATAATATCCAAATTTTCATAGCTTGAGAGTTTTAAAAATATGTCCACAGAGTCAGTCAGTTTTGAAGGGAACAACACATCAAATAACTCATCCATGACCAAAGGCAATCCAAAACACTTCTCACTGAGGTCTTTCTCACAGAGGTCCTTCTCACGGAGGTCTTTCTCAATCCCCCTTCTAAAGCGCTTATAGTATGGAAACTTCTTTTTTTGAAGGAAACTCTCCTCCTGTTAGGATGTTTAAGATTGTTAAAACATACATTGTAAAAAAAAAAAATAAAAAAGACCTGAAAACTTTTTCACCTCTCTTGGTAGTTGAAATTTCTTCAGGAAGACATTGTACAGGTATATGCTTTCCATATTTTAATAAAATCATTTGCGCTATTCTATACCCAGCCTTGATCTCAAAAATTTCATCTGTATGATTGTATAGAATCACAGCAATTTCACCACGACCCATACGACCTTACATACCGAAATCTTTGCGATGTTTTCAGTGCCAGCGCTTTGGTCATTTGAAAATGTCGTGTCGTGGCAAAATCACATGTGCACCTTGCTCTGTGGAAGGCCATGACAGCGAAAATTGCAATGCTGAACCATTATGCGCGTACTGCAAAGGAAGCCACGCAGCATACTCACGACAGTGTCCAAATTGAAAATCCGAAAAGGAGGTGCAGACAGCAAAAATAACTAAAAATATATCATATGGTGAAGCAAGGAAGCTAGTCAGAGATGCGAATCTCCGAAAATTGTCGTATGCTGGTGCATTAAAATCCTATAAATCAGTAGCCATACAGACAGCAATAGGTTTACCAAACAAACAGCCAATCCAAAATGAGGAAAGAAACAAAACGCAGAAACCGATAGTATCAATATTAAAACCTCAAAATAACAAAGAAACGAAAGATAACCAAACTGAACAAAGAAACAAAGAAAAATTTTAAAATCTCTGGGAACCTAAGTTGAGACAGCGTAAATTATGAGATTAAAAGTTAAGAGATTTAAAAGTCTTGGCGAATACCTCCTGGGTGCAGAGCGTTGCTCTTTACTTCTGTTAAATACTGCTTAATTAATTAGAGCGACTGGTCAAGGCACCCAAAATTTGTTGGGTAAAATAATCACCAAACCTTGTTGAATAGAACTTAATCCATTAAACTGTTAATTACAAAGCATTGTTCGTTGAACACACTGTGTCAAAAATCATTATTGTACAAATTATAAAATCCCCAACTTTTAACCAGTGGAAAATTTAAAACATCAAAAGTTTTAAATATTATTTCTCCTAAGTGCCAAATAGTCAATCTTCAATCAAAATAACTAACTGTTACAATTGTATTCCGAAATAAAAGGTTTGCCTACAAACAGTCTCAAGTGACCAGATCTGTTATTGTGTTGTTTGAAGTTTTTTTTCAAAAAGAAGTATTTCGAACAACCCCAAGCAGGAGTACTGGTGTTAAGAACATTACACAATACATCATAAGAAAATACTTTGAATCAAGTAGATAACCAAGGATATTTATTCAGGCACTATAAAAATGACATGAAATTTTATAAACTTAAATTTTCATTATTATACCGAGAAAACACCAAAAATACATTTAGAACTAATTATATTTCGCCGTAAAATAGTAAATTTTTATACAGTGTATCAGATTCCGCTGGCCAGCATAAAATAAAAAAGGGAAATTTTAAATGAATCACCGAGTATTGTATCTTAACTGTTCTAATTACAAAAATGATTACTTCGTTCAAAAGAAATTTCTTAATTTTCAGAGGGAAGAAAAAAAAATTACATACATTAAATAAGTAATCCGTTAGGCAGATTGAAAGTATTTACTATTCAAGTAGTCCCGTTGGAGAAAAATTAGTACTTTTATTCTTTCATTCAATTATTATTCAATTAAGGGTTAAGGTAGAATTAATTTTTTTTTTCTTTTTGTTTGCAAAAATGTTTTAAGTTCATCTCAAACCAAAAGGGTTAGCATCTTAAAGAGTAAAAGGAAGTAAAATTTAGCTTAAGTTCACTAATTTTGGATATCTGTCTTAATTCATATATATATAATTACTTCCCATGTTAAGGTTAAATGTTCCTAAATAGACTAAAGGCACTGCAATTGCTTAACTTAACAGCCTGGATTTAAGATTCAACAGAAAAACTCCTGACAAATAAGTTAAATAGATTTAATTATAGGTTAAATATACACATTATTATTTCTTACTTTAATTAATCATAGCTAGAAATTTTTCCATTAATTATTCATAGTTATAATTTTTCCTTTATTTATTCATATTTATTCAATTATTTTTGTAAATTTATAATTATCCTTATTAATTAAGGTTGAAAGCTGTCCTTAAGATTCAACTGAAAAGAGGTAAAGAACAAACAAAAAGTTAAACTCTCTTGAAAGAAATTTTCTAAGCTTAATTTAAGAATTACCCATTGTAACAAAAAATGTGTCTGTTATTGAGATTTTAATTTTAGATTACTTTACAATTTAAATTAAGCATTTTTTTTCCTGCAGTAGCAAGGGCCGCTGTTAACAATCTAATCAGAACCTTTAAGTTATCTAAATATACAGGCAATTGTTTTTAGAACACAGGGACGAATACACAGCTTTTGTTCCCATATATACAGATGGGTCAAAATCAGCTAATCATGTAGGAGCATCGTTCGCAGTATGAAACCGAGCTGACGGGAAGCGATTACATAATGCCTGCTCAATATTTAGTGCTGAATTGACTGCTCTGTACTCTGCACTAACTTTTATCTCAAAACAATCCCAGAAAGAATTCATAATTTATTCCGACTCATTAAGTGCCCTAAAATCATTAGTGAATTTTACTGATAACCGAAATCCTTTGCTGGCTGACATTTTAAGTTTACACCGAAAATTAAAAAGGTGTGGATATGAGATCTTTTACTGCTGGGTACCTGGCCATGTAGGCATAAAAATTGACATGCGCGCGATGTTCACTGGTAGGCCACGAGAGCGAAAACTGCTCCGCTGCGCCACTGTGCATAAACTGCAAAGGTGAGCATACAGCATTTTCCCGATCATGCCCAAAATGGAAATTAGAAAAGGAAGTACAGGCTGCCAAAGTAAATAACATCTCTTATGCAGAAGCTAGAAGGCTAGTACAAACCAATCAGATTCGACCGAACACCTCTTTTGCCGCAGCCGTTAAATCAACTAAGTCAATTGCAGTGCAAGTATCAGTCGGGACGCAAACACTTCCAATAAAAACACAGGACACAAGTAGTAAAAACAAAAAAGAAAAACCAACACATTCAATTCAAAACAAGGAAACAGTAGTTGAAAGGAAACCCAAAAACAAAACTCAACATAAAAATGATAAAAATAGAAGCCACAGCAATAGCTGACACGAAGGAATGATTTCTGAATCAGGTGATTCAGATAGTATGGAAGTAGAAGAGGGCCTGGAAATCCCCAAACATCTGCTTCCACATAAAACAAAAGAGCAACACCGAAGAAACAAACATCAATCATGATGGCCACCCTCATTTCCTGGAACTGTCGCGGCTTTCACCGGAATTTGATCGATATAAAAAATGTTCTCAATGCTCATCATCCTGTGTGCTTCGCAATACAGGAGACAAACCTGAAACCCGAAAAACCAGCAAAACTTCGGAGGTTTTCTTTTGTCAGGAAAGATAATATTGCAAGTGAGCGTGCCAGTGGAGGTGTAGGTCTTCTCACCTCTCTAGACTATCCATCAAATGCACTTTCTCTGATGACGTCTCTCCAAGTTGTCGCTGTGCAAATAAATTTGAATATTGTGCTGTCAGTCGTCTCTTTGTATTTGCCTCCAAACGAGCACATTTACCAACAACATTTAAATGAGCTTGTAGAGCAGCTGCCTCAACCCTTTATCCTTATACATCCAAAAACATCAGGAAAATTGCCTAAATATTCCAAACCATAGTGGAAGCGCGGTTGTCAGGAAGCAGCGAGAAAACAGAGAAAAGCTTGGGGAATTTTTCGTAGATACCCAACTGTTCGAAACCTTATAGCATTTAAAAGAGCCAAAGCAAACGCACGAAAAGTACGACGGCAGAGCCAGAGGGATTCCTGGATTTCATATGTGTCATCAATAACATCCTCTACGCCAAGTAACCGAGTTTGGGAGAAAGTTCGAAAAGCATGTGGAATTTATAAAGACCACTCACTTTCCTTTTTGGAAAAAGATGGCCGAGTGATTAGCACCATAGAAATTGCGAATACTATAGGTGAGGCATTTGGTGCCGTTTCTTCCAGCAGAAACTACTCGCCCACATTTCTTTCTATCAAGCAGCGCTCCGAGAAAAATCCCATTGCGTTCAACTCCTCCAACTCTGAGCCTTACAATAGAGATTTAACCATGTTTGAGTTAAAGAGAGCCTTGTTTCAGACGCATGAGTCTTCTCCGGGTCTTGATGGCATCAGCTACGAAATGCTGAAGCATCTGTCCTATGAGTCACTGACAGCCCTACTAACCCTTTACAGTAGGATGTGGAATGAGCATACATTCCTCAGTGCATGGAAGAAAGCGGTTGTCATTCCGATCGCGAAGCCAGGAAAAGACCCGCGGAATCCCTCGAATTATCGGCCAATTGCCCTGACCAGTTGCGTATGCAAACTGTCTGAAAAAATGGTAAACAGCCGCCTAGTCTATTACTTAGAAAAGAATAACATAATATCGTTTTATCAAAGTGGTTTCCGAAAGGGAAGGACAACTCTAGATAACACGCTCCTTTTGGAGACATCAATTCGAAAAGCTTTCCTTAGAAGGAATCATCTTGTCTCTCTTTTTTTTGATATTGAGAAAGCTTAGGATAAGGCATGGCGATATGGGATCCTTCGTGATCTTCATGACAGTGGCTTACGCCGCAACTTACCTTTTCTAATTCAGAACTTTCTGACGGACAGAACGTTTCAGGTAAGGATTGGCTCTGTGATGTCTGAGATTTTCGAACAGGAAGAGGGTGTGCCTCAAGGCTGCGTACCAAGTGTAACTCTATTCAGTTTAAAAATAAACTCTATATCGCCAACTATTTTAGGATCTTTATATGTTGATGACCTCCAGATTAGCTGTCGAGGAGCAGATATGAGACATAGAGAGAGACAATTGCAGATCGCTTTGAACAGGATCCAAGAGTGGTCAAACAAACAAGGATTTACTTTTTCATTTAAATATGGTTCACACTGACAAAAGTCTAGAATTAGTTAAGTTAAATATAGACACAATTGTAATATAAGGATGAGGAAAATGACATAAATTCTTACCACATTTTTTCTTCTTCAGTTTTTGAGCCCGTAAAAGAAGATTCTTGTACAACGTTCTGTGCTAGCTGTGGTGACGAGTTGTAGGAATCAACGTCAATCATCAAAAGTCCCTGTCATCTGTGAATGGAATTGTACATTACATGTTGTAGGATTGTCGTTTACCGCTCTATGTAGTAAGGTATCTTGGGATCTGTAATACATAAAGGTTGCGGAAAAGAAGCTTCTTGTACAACAGTCTGTGCTAGTTGAGATCACGAGTTGTAAGATTTAATGTCCATATTATAATTGTTTAGAGCACCCTTCAAAAAGTCCCAGTCCTCAGTAGTTTTTGTTGATATTAATGCAGAGTCACCCGATGTAACAAGTTTCAGTTTGAACGTCATTATAACTTGCTGTAGAATTGTCACTTAGGTTTGCTCAAAACATAAAGTCTGCCAAAAAGATGATTCTTATGCAACAGTCTGTACTAGTTGTGGTGATGAGTTTTAAGATTGAACGTCCCTATTATAATCGTTTAGAGCACTCACCAAATAGTCCCAGTCGTTAGTAGTTTTCGTTGAAACTAATGTTGAGTCACTCAATGTAATGTTTTCACGTTGAACATTACTAAACCTCGTGGAAGGATTACCACTTACCTCTGCTTATAGTGAGGTAGCTTGGTTTTTTTCTAAACACGAAAGTTCTGTTTCAGGAATTTCAGCGTCTGTATAATTAGACACAGTATCTTTTGGCCATGATTGTTGCTCTAGATTAAGTATTATAATACCATTAATGGGTGCTACGAAATGTTCTGGTAGCAAAATAGTAGTTGAAGATGCTTCAGTACCGACTTTAGGTCTCTTGACAACAGCAGGAGGTGGTGGAAGAGGTTGTTTAAATAACTCTTCTTCGGCTTTCTGTCCTTTTTCCTCCATCTTTTGTTGGTCCCCATTTCTTCGTCTGACAAGTATTGATAGAATTCTGCTTCTGCTTTATCAAACAACTTCGTAAGTTGTGCTTTTGATTCCTCTTTTTCAGTCTTCCTCGTTTTGGGTACCTAGGTAGATATCCACTTCGTCTAAGTAGGGAGTCGCAGATGGTTTTTCACAAGCACACCTATCTACCGCAAACAATGTTTTCTGAGTTGGGAGCATTCTGTATACCCAATCTGATGGGCAGAGTATATTATATTCGGTTGAAAAATATACTTTTTAAATTTAAGTTCGTCAACAGGCCTAAACGTTCTATCCATCATAGAGGCTATTATAGAGAAATTGTGGGGAGAAAGGGAAGTTCATAATACAGCATAGGAGCTGCAGTTGTTTGATAAATGTGTACTTGTCCCTCTTCCGGTTTCCTGAGTTCAAACGTAAAATAACTTTTTGTTAGAAACGTATTCTTCAATCTGAAGCTTGTCCTGGTGTCCGTATACTTCATTTCTACACTCGAGGATTTCACAGGCAAACACAGTTTATGATGGATCTTGTTCCACACTAATGAGCTAATCTTAAATCAAGCATCGTCCGTTCAATATCTTGTAATATTAATTGCATAATATCAATTTGTTCCTAGTACAATTTTTTCGTTATCCGTGGGTATGTGAGGTATTGTTGCTTTATACGGGTTCGTGGATTTGAGAGTATCCGATGAAAACATGATGCAGAACAATAAAAAGCACAGTTTATTTACAGCACAGTTCCAAAATTACCTTTAAAAGCGTCGAAAACTACAATAAATACGCTGAAACAATCAGCAACACAGCTTCACCTCTAACTGTAAAGGTAACTTGACGGCAACACTAAACTTATAATAAACACCGTAGAACAATGATTTATGAATTTGTCTGCCGAATAGCCTTCTTCTTGAATTTGCGTCAAGATAGAAAATTAGTAATAGCATTTGTTTTTCACATACGTGTTCAAAATGAGGTGTTGAGAATAGAAGTTTCCTTTTTTTAAACTTGTGCCCCTTACGGGCTCACTTTTGTGAGAACGGGTGTGGCAATCCCGAGGTACCCTAGCCCTTCAGGGGATCATCTTCTTGATGAGACGGGTGTCACGATCCTGGAGCCCCAATGATCTATCCTCTTTCCCGTCTCCTCTCCTCCTCTGAGCTAAACCTTTCTTCCTTCCTTTCTTCCTTGTGCTTTTCCTCTTTGGAGGTTGGGGCAAAGCACGCAGATCCGACCAAGCATTTCTTTTGCTAATGCTGTTAAGTCAACAAGATCTTTTGGAACTCAAACTTCAGTCAGTACCTAAATAAATCTCAGGAGACTACAAGCAGGCAGAAAAACGAAAAACCGACACATTCCGTTCAAAAAAAAGAAATACAAAGTAAACCAAAAAATACCACTCAGAAAACATAATAAAAATAGAAGCCTTAGTAATAGCTCACACGATGGCATGATAACCGATTCTCTTGATTCGGATAGTATGGAAGTAGAGGAGGGGCTGGAAACTCCAAGAGTTTGAAGACATTTTCCTCTTGTTGAACAAGTTCTTGTGTCAAAACGCTAAATATCCAGGGAAGCAACTGGTCATTACCGGGAGCATTTTTTGCAAGTAATAGTGCTTCTTCTGAAGTGAGAATGAATAAATTTTGGCGGTAGTAAATGTTTTTCATTCGAAGAAAGTTCTTTTTACCGCAAAGAGCTTGCAAAACACTTAAAGTCGATGGAACACTACCCAAACTAAGAAGATGCAATAAATCTCTTGCTATCCAAAATAGTTTCCCTTCAAACACACACACTCTTACATTGCAGTACTCGTTGTATTTCAAGTGGAACAACATGATGAAAGAAGTAATTTCTCACTTTACATCCCCATTTTATACACAATTCCGCCGGAAGGAAATGACACGTGATTAAAGAAAGTCCATGGAACCAAACTTGCCAGCAGAGATTCCAAAAAATATTTTTGAGAGAGAAAAATTTTCTCAACCTATAAAAAAAAAACTTTTTGTCTAAAATATGATGTCTTACTTTTTCCATGTTAACCTATGGAAAAATGGAAAAAGTAAGACATCATTTTTAGACAATACCTTTTGTCAAATGATGTCGCATTTTTTTAGCATTTTCCCATAGGTTAACATGAAAAAAGTAAGACATCATTTTTAGACAAAAAGTTTTTTTTTTAATAGGCTGAGAAAATTTTTCTCTCTCAAAAATATTTTTTGGAAGGAGCATGTTTGGGATACCACGTGCTTCTTAAAAAGAGTACCATGTATCTGAAGCTCTTTAATGAAGAATTTTAAAAAAATTCCAAAACGGCTTTTCAATTAAAACATATCCATGGAAGGAAACACCATGGAAGGTAATTAAATAAGATTTGACGAGAATAATTAAATTCTGAAAATCAAATTGCTCACCATGGAAGGTAATTAAATAAGATTTGACGGTATCCGTAAAAAATCAAACATAAACCAAAACATACCGCTCAGAAAACATATAATAAAAATAGAAGCCTTAGTAATAGCTCACACGATGGCATGATAACCGATTCTCATGATTTGGATAGTATGGAAGTAAAGGAGGGCTGGAAATTCCCAAGCATCTGCTTCCGCGAAAAACTAAGAAAGAACACAGAAAGAGCAAACATCAAACATAATGGCCACCCTCGTCTCTTGGAACAGTCGCGGCTTCCACCGGAATTTGACAGATATAAAAGATATCATCAATGCTCATCTTCCTGTATGTTTCGCTCTACAGGAGACTAACCTGAAACCGGAACAGCCAGCAAAACTTCGGAGGTTTTCTTTCGTCAGGAAAGATAATATTGCAAGTGAGCCTGCCAGTGGAGGTGTAGTCCTCCTCACCTCACTGGACTATCCATCAAATGCACTTTCTCTGACGACATCCCTCCAAGTTGTCGCTGTGCAAATAAATTTCAATGTCGTATTTTCTGTAGTTTCAGTTTATTTGCCTCCAAATGAGCACATTGATCAAGAGCGTTTAAATGAGCTTGTAAGCCAGCTGCCTGAACCTTTTCTTCTTATAGGAGATTTTAATGGGCACAGTCTGCTCTGGGGAAGTAAAGACACCAATTCATGAGGATGCCACGTGCTCTCTCAAAAAATGAGTTGGAAAAATTTCCTTTAGTCTAGTCGAGGTATGGGATTCCTTTTAATCTCTCGAAAATGATTGTTTAGTCTCAAAATGATATCGTGAAAATTTTTGGGAGCCCTTTAATGATCTGGTTATTAAAACACTATCCCCTCAAACAATTATAAAAGATCACCGCTTGTCAAAAAAATTGTTTTTAAGACAGCATCCTACTAGGGCCATTTTTTTTTTGAAAGTCTTAATAAATTTGGTTTTTTAGACTCTTTTTATTCCAAGATTGGATAATAAAAGTAGGCAAAAAAATGGGTCCCATTTTTTTTGCCTATAGAAGGATTTTTTTTACAAGTCTACAACTTCTATGTTTGGATGACAGGGTACAGACGTTACTCCCATATCCATGATAGTAATCGGAGGAAATGAAGTATCCTCTCCTGGATACAAGAGTTTGAAGACATTTTCCTCTTGTTGAACAAGTTATTGTGTCAAAACGCTAAATATCCAGGGAAGCAACTGGTCATTACCGGGAGCATTTTTTGCAAGTAATAGTGCTTCTTCTGAAGTGAGAATGAATAAATTTTGGCGGTAGTAAATGTTTTTCATTCGAAGAAAGTTCTTTTTACCGCAAAGAGCTTGCAAAACACTTAAAGTCGATGGAACACTACCCAAACTAAGAAGATGCAATAAATCTCTTGCTATCCAAAATAGTTTCCCTTCAAACACACACACTCTTACACTGCAGTACTCGTTGTATTTCAAATGGAACAACATGATGAAAGAAGTAATTTCTCACTTTACATCCCCATTTTATACACAATTCCGCCGGAAGGAAATGACACGTGATTAAAGAAAGTCCATGGAACCATAGAAAAGGTTGTGACGGGTAGACTGAACCAAACTTTATCATTAAAGTACCATCTTTAGCAGAGATCCCAAACATGCTCCTTCCAAAAAATATTTTTGAGAGAGAAAATAAAAAAAAAAAAACTTTTTGTCTAAAAAATGATGTCTTACTTTTTCTTACTTCCCATTGTTCGTTCAGCTCTTGTTGATCCCATTGTTCGTTCAGCTGCCGTTGTTCTATCGGATCCCATTGTTCGTTCAGCTCTTGTTGATCCCATTGTTCGTTCCATTGATTCTGGGCCTCACACCCCGAATGTATTTTTTTAATAATGAAATCTCCTTTCCGAAGGTATTTTTTAAAATTTAAAATTTTATTCAAGGCACAATGTCTAGAATGGGGTAATAAATTATGTCTATTACATTTATTATAATCATGCTTCAGATCACTATTGTAAATTGAACAAAATTCCGAAACATGTTTTTCACAAATATTTGCAAAAAATTTACATTTATCATGCCCTTTTGCATAAATTACATCATATTTTTTAGTTATAGACTTAAGTATGGGTTTTAAAAGTTGATAATCAATATCTCCTTCTTGAAAATTTAATCCATGGCGGTTATATTTTAACCATAAATTGGTCTTACGGTCTTTTATAGATAAATTGTTAAATGCAAAAGGAGGAGCAAAAATCAGTGAACCTATAGAATTAAATGATACATACGCCAATTCTTTTATAATGTAGGTATAAGATTTCTTAATTTCATTATATGTTTGAAAACCTTCAAAATCTAAAATTAAAAAATTTGGGGTGCAGGCCATCTATAATTAAAGAAAGAAAGAAAGAAAAATATAATATATTAAAGTAAGAAAGAAAAATTTAATAGCAAGAAAAATTTAATATATTAAAGTAAGACTTACCTCTAGTAGAAGAACAGAGCCAATATATTGCTACCTGATTTTCGTAGCTCCTTTTATATGAAACAATATCCGGGTTCAGAGGATATTTC
>KK119685.1:0-10951 GCA_000611955.2 Stegodyphus mimosarum
ATATATTGATTGTAAACGGAGCATGGGCTGACCCACATGGCTTTTTCCATTTGGTTTAGGCAGACTGAAGGATCTCCGAACCAAAAAAAAAAAAAAAAACATTAATCCATGACTAATGTAAACTCAACCGGAAATTGCATAGGTTAGGATGATTCCAAAATGTTATGAAATTCTTTAGCTGGCATTCTGTGTGACCCCTACCATATACGCAGATATCTTTGATAGGTTCTGAAATCCTTATTTTTTTTCAAAGTTACATTTCCTAGGCCCTGATTTTATTCTGGTGGATTTGAGCTTTTCTAACTGGATATGTGCAGCTACACAAGGCTGCAGAGCTATATTATGGTTAAGGACATATTCTATGTTTAAAGTCTTTTCGTAGCCACCACAAGATCTCATAATCGAAGCCATTTGAGAATGCGTCGAGACAGGCTACAATACACAAAAATTTTTATCTCCTGCAAAGTTATGTCTACTCTGCAGGAAATATGACATCCATTGTCTATTGAATACGTCCCAATTCTCTGCATTTCAGCACTCGCATAAATCTTCTACAAAGTATTAAGCTGATGTATACAGATTTTGGAACTTTAGTACATTTCAGGAATTTGGCTGAAAGTATGCTTTTCCGAGTAAAATACAAATTGAGTACATATGAAAATAAATATTACTTTTAAAATATAGCTCAGCAACCAGGAATAAAAAGAAAATGTGCACTAATTTTTATTACAGCTGAGATGTGATTCGTTATTAATGCCATAAAGCTTGATGCTTTAAAAACTAGACTTGAGAAATCTAGTTAATTCCTTCGTCTTTCAGTTACGATTATGTAAGAATTTTTTTATTAAATTCTTAATGAAAACAGAAGAGGAAGTAATTTAAAGTAGTTCTTATGTAAACTTTGCAAGGAATGCACACTACTGATAAGCAACTGTATCAAGGCGGTTTTTTTTTAAATCAGACACAAATTTATATAATTAAATTATACAAATTTATATTATTGAATCATGTCTTGGAGTTGAATACATTTAATAAATATAATTTAGCTCTCATTAATGCCTATATTTTTTTTAAATCTGTTGTGGCTAAGGTTGAAAATATTAACAGCAGCTGATCTTAATTCTTAATAGCTTATTTTAGAATTATCTTCTGAACACTGCTATTAAATATAAACTACACGAAAGAATTTAAACAGAAAAACAACAAAAGCACAAAAACATTATTTTAAGTATCCAGCGGTCAAAACTATGAAACACCTAAACGAAAGAAGAATTATACACGTAATATGGTGTAAAAGCAACATTAGCTTCCAAAACTACTTACGTTCTTCCCAGAATGGCATATACAGGTTCGAAACTGATAGTACTTGTATTATATTTCAGTATGCTGTCAAAACCTTCTCTAATTCTTTGAGAGATACTGGTAAAGGAAAACGGAAACTCGATTTATTTTCCAACTCAGACCACAATAGTTCAACTATATTTAAGGCTGATAATTGTACAGGTCAGGAATGATCTGTAACTTCATCTTTAGACCATAAGTGAACAATGTCACTTTAGTCTATGAAGTATTTCGGTAAAAGTTTACAATTGGGTGCCCCTTGTTTTTTGGCGATTCTTTTTTGACGCCAAGATCGGCGCCAATAAGACACAATTTCAAGATGGCCGCTACACAAAACCAAAACAAGAAGTCAAAGAATTTCACAAACTCCGTGTCCATGTACACATCGACCTATTTTCACTTAAAAAAATCAGAGAATTGCACAAACTAGTCATTGCACATTTTGACTTTGTCCATGTGCACATCGATTTATTTTCAATTAAATAAACCAAGAAGCTAAAACCATGTTAAAACTCTCATGACAACCAAAAATGGAGTTTCATCGCCAAAACTGAACAAAGTTTTCGCCAAAAAACAAGGGGTACCCAATTCTACACTAGAGTCGGTATTTCTCCCACCTTCTTCATATGCCTTAGAGGTGTAGCGCTCAGCACTCTCGACGCGTATTCGAGAGGTCCATGGTTCGAATCTCGGGGAGGGCATTGTTCATTTTTCATGTCTCCTGGCTTCAAAAAATACCTAATATCTTTATAAGTGAATGAAGGAATAAATGTCTTTATAAGTGAATAACCTAATGTCTTTATAAGCGAATTTTCATTTTGAAAGATGCAGTTAAACGTAAGAAAGAGTATCTGAACGTATCATTGAACGAACATGGTCGCTAAAAACTGTTGCATAGTCACGGCTACTTATTCTTCCTTTTAAGAGCATAATTGGACCTCCTGCAAATCAAGATATGGTTGCCGAAAGCATAACTAAATCACCACGTATTTTGCTGTAGGAAATAGATATCTTTTGCTGTAGGAAATAGACTTACCTTTGTAAGCCTTGTGTAATACTATGTGGTGCACAAGGAATTTAAAATTTTCAATTTAAAAAAAAAATAGACATCTTAAGCCGTTGTTCTCCACGTAAAACCACTTCACCTTGAGCTTAGAAATAACTTGAGGTTTAACAGTACTTCTTTCCGTTGATCAACATTTCACTTTTTAAGTTGTTAGCACCGTTGTGCTCTCCGTTTTGCATTCATTTGTTTATAAAGTATTTCTCCCGCCTTCTTGGCATGCCTTCGTGGTGCAGTGGTCAGCACGCTCGGCACGTATTTTAGAGGTCCGTGGTTCGAGTCCCAGGGAGGGCATTACTCATTTTTCCTCTCTCCTGCTTTCAAACAATACGTAATGTCTCTACATGCGAAACGAGATGTTTTTGAGATAGCAGACCTGCCATAAATATTCTACTTATACAATTAATTTATTACTGTCTGGGTTGAAGCAGGGTTCTGTAGATGCGTACTGAACGTTGCAGTCACGTTTGTCAGAGTACACTTTTGTTGGCCTGACAGTTCAATTTGAAAAACTTCTGGCTCTGTCAGTAAGTTTAATTTTCTTCCAGCGAGTGCTTCTTACAGACGATATTTTGTTGTAAACGTGGTATGCTGCCATAATCCCAGATGTAGTAGCTCTCTATAACGCTGTACGATGCCCCAATAATTTTATAACTGAGGTTACAGATCAGGCAGGTTTGGCCTCTTTGGATTTCAGTCAGTTCTCAGTTCCCTTTTAAAACTCACAACTGAAATTTGAAATTTTACACAAGTCTGGGAATGTGTATAAAATAATCCCACAATGTAATCAATGGAAGCAATATTAACTTTTAAACTTTAAATTTTTTATTTTTTTAATCATAATTTTTTCATTGTTTTAAATAATTCTTGAACATCTCATATTCTAAAAAATAAAATTGTAAACAATTACTTCAAGTGAAATAAATGCCACCAAAATAATAAATAGTAGCAAATGAAACTTTTATCTCGAAAACGTAAATCCGAGTAAAAAATATTGCACTTTAAAAAAATGAAAGAATAAACAATTCTTCTTCTGTTACCACTATTAATTATCTTTCATTTGCTTACAACCAAAAAACAAAGCACATAACTGTCACTTATAAACATTCTGTCTCCTTCATAAACCAACCAGCCATTTCAGTATATTTTCACTTACAGTCGTTATTATAATGACTAAAAATAAGAGTCATTCGTTTTGGCATCATTAACCTTAACATCTGAAAGATACATTAAACTTAAGCGTAATGATGCCAAAAGAAGAAAAATGAAACTTGAGAACCACGAAAATATACGCTTGTATCCAGAATTTTTAAAAGGGAAATAATACAGTACTGCTGGTTGTGACTGTCATATTACGACTCCAGCTCTAATTTTAAAAATAAATATCCCAAATGTTTTCATTTCCCTTGCAGTAAGATACTAGAAACATATATTACTCTGTTTAGGAGAACGTTCGTTTTGGTATGCAATTCATTTTTTTTATTCGTCAATTTTGTAATCTTTCTTAACGTATGAGTTGTTATACGCTTACTTAAAGAAAACAGAGACCATATTGCCTTTTGGTTAAACCAAGCAAATTATCTTAATGGAGAACGGGAAATAAAAACAGTACGGAAATTAAATACTTCCTGCTTTCGGTTTCCGATTTAAAGCCCTTTTCTTTCTATGGCTTTTACATTCGGTTCCAGAGTCATAAAAGGCGCATTAAAACCAAAATTTATCAATTATGTAAACGTTACATTTCAAAAACTTCTCATAATTTAGAATAACATCTGTAAACCACACTTTTCAGGGACAGTAGTGTTCCACAGAAAATGAAGATCAATTAGTTAGTGTGCTTAATTTTTGAGTTAATATGTAAAGGCTTCCTGCGGTAATAGGGCAAATGTTATTGCAACTACAATTACATTATATTGTAATTGAAATTAGATTATACAATTTGTAATTGAAATTACAATGCAATTGCTTTCATGTAATTACAGTTACACAGTAATGGTAACCACTGTATAATTCTAATGAAACCACACAGTTATAAAATGTGTGACTACAGTGAAACTGATTCCTTTATTATAATTAGAACACCATTACAACTGCAGAATAAATGCGATTTTGAGGCGGGTGTAATAATTATGCAAGTAGAAAATAATGCTCATGACAAATACAATTACATCGTTATGATTGCAATTTCTAATTAAAAATTACAGAAGGACCGAACATATCGGAGCTGTGTAGCATTTTGGATAGGTTGTTAAATAATACGAACAGATAGTCATCTGTAATAGATATGTTCTTATTTTTCCATCTGAAATTATCCTCTTTAATTTCTGGGTGTATTTTAGTTTGTAGTAATGATATAAATTATTAACTAATCCTTTATTAAATACTATTTATATTTTCTACAAATAAGTAAAAGAAATTTAGTTAGAGGAGGGCTCTAACAGGAAAAATTCCTTCATTTAGTTTAGAAGTAAGTAAGCCTAGGCTTGTTAAGCAAAATGATGTACTCACTGAGAAATCTTAGAGATATAATTACCTTCTAATTCAGTCAATGTACAATACTTTCTTAATATTAACAAAGAAATGTAAAAATATTGTCATAGTTTTTTAAGTATGCAATAATTACACAGGTGAACAATTGCTAAAGACAGATCACAAACGACTATATAGCGCGTAAAAAAGTAAGTGTTGTTGATGCCCGTGATCATGATCCCAAGCCCATACCATGACACTACGTGTAGAATATTGGTCTCTTTTCTGCATGTTTGCCAGACTATTGCAGAACCACTCTCATGCCAATGCAGTTGTCATCTACAATCAGACGAGAGACTAAACCTACTTTCCGAATAGTACACAAGCCAGTCGTCTTCCCTCCAAATACAATGCTGACGACACCATTGCAAACCGTCAGAGCGGTGACATCTAGACGACGGAATGCACGCAATAGGAGGGCAAGCGTATAGTCCTTCTTGATGCAAACGTCTATCTACAGTTTTTCGGGAGATTTGCTTGCCAGTAACAGCAAGTAACTGATTTTCTACCTCAATAGCTGTGTTGCGCCGCTTCCTTTTTGTCGATAACATTATGTACACTGCGAAAAAAAAAAGACAGTTCTATATCTCCCGTTCTACTGGGCCGATTGACGAAATTCAACTTGCGTTTTCTATGCCCCGAAAGCGAGACTTAGGATATGTAGTAGATTTATTATATATAGCACTCTTCTAATACAGGTATTCTGACCCAAAATCGGACTTTTCCTGAAATGACACGCTATTTTTTTTTCATATTTCGATTCTACGATTCAAATTATCCCAAACTGCCAAGTTTTATAAAAATCGCACGCATAGTTTCTAAAAAAATTAACTCTAAAAATTTTACCTCTTCAATGTTAATTGAATTTGATATATATTTATGAATATTTCTTTTTTTATTAAACTTACTTGATTCCTACTTCCGGAATTCGAAATTTAGGGTTAATCCAAATATATTTGGCACATTTTATATGATTCATTTTTTTAATTTGTATTTTGAAATGTTTTTATAAATTTTTCAAAAAACAATTTTTATTATTACCTATAAATTTTTTAACATCATCTTAAATTAGATGTATTTCTAGGCACACCTGAGAGTTTTTATTCAAAATTTTCTAAGATATAAGTGAATTTGCATATGGACGAGTGTAAGGTTTTAGTTTAAACTAACAAAGTTTTATGTTAATTTTCTCTTTCCTCTAAGTTCTTATTTCAACTTCCCGTTAGAATGAGCGCGCGTTTCAGCTTTATGCTAATTTGAAGTGGAGCCAAGTTTTGTATTTAAATGGTTAGCAAGTAACTTCTCGGTTTGAGAGAGCTTTTAGTCTCAGATCACTGCGGCTCTGTTCGACGACCACCTGACTAGCTAGTGTTTAAGTTCTAAGCCTTAGTGCTGTTACGTTATTACTTATCGAAGAAATCTAAGTGCGTTAGTATTAGCTGAATCTTGCTACGCACCATTAATAGTTTAGCATAGAGGCCAACCTCGCGTTTATAGCTCTGTGAGCAACAACTACTTAATTTCTACTTAGCGTTATTTTAAATTACTTGATTGTTCAGTTTAGACCCAAGTGCGGTCATTGTTTTCTGTTATCCCTTCCGAGTTGAGAAGTGGCTGTAAATAGTCGTTTAATAAAAGGGTCATTTTAAAACCCTCCTTACTTGCAGTTATTCTACCACTTAACCACAGTTATTCTACCACAGAACATAGCTGCATTCAGCTCCCTGTTCGAGATCAGGACTTGATACTATCACGACCATGTTCGCCAAAAGTATGCATAGAACACTCAGTCCTGACACGAGTTTTGAAATTTGGAATCTTTTTATTTTGAGCGATAATTACGCCAAATGTGGTTTACGCACTTCGTTAAAATTATTTGAAAGTATGAACGATGACTTTTTTCCCGCTCGTCTACAATGAAAAAAAGGAAAGGAAAATAGGTTGCTTTAAATTAAGAATGTGGCCAAGTAAATTATTCTTGACTGAAATTTAATTAAAACTGAAAAAAATATGCCAAGATAAATTTTTGAATTTCTCCGTAAATTTCGCCCCAAATTTTACAAAATTTAATTTTTAGGCATAATTTGAGACGTAGAATCGAAATATGGAAAACAATTGGTATGTTATTTCAGAAAAAGTCCGATTTTGTGTCAAAATACCTACGTTGGAATAATGCTATATATAAATCTAATATATATCCTAAATCGCGCTTTCGAGATATGAAAAACGCAATTTGAATTTCGTAACTCGGCCCAGTAGAACGGGAGATATAGAACTGCCCCTCCCCTCCCGCAGTATTCATATCTTCTGCAGGCGACGTACTGCGAACGCAACTTTTCCGGAAACATTTGCTACTTATTCCATTAGTCTGAAATAATTTCCAAATCCTTAAAAGAATAAGTGATATCGAACTTCCTAACAATATCTGCTATTTTCTTACCTTCTTTCAATTTTGCCAATAATACGGCCATGCGTAAATTCATTATGATAGTGAAGTGATATGGGGAAGGCATACTGAAAATTCAATTTTGTCAATTGATTCTTTCCCTTTAAATTTTGATTTTGAACGGCAGCGGTCGATACGCGTTATATCCTTTATATCTCTTATCAGTGCTGTCACATGACAAAAAACTTCGGAAATCCTAAATTTACATACACACAATATCTTGCTGTATTCCGCACTTATGCTAGTTTACACATTTTCCTGCCTTCCATTTTGTAGTTTCTGTCGCTGCTGTTGTCATCCGTCCTTAGCAATTGTCCAACAGTGTATATATTTGAACAAAATTGTTTGTATAATCACCATAACTGTAACTGAAGCAATGAAAAGTGAAAATCGAAATTTTCGCTCATTTCAATTTTAATTCTAGTACTAAACTTTTTTATATCAGGAGCGCAATAATAGGTCATTTTATAGAAATACCAATTTACACAAATAATCAACATTCCTTGAATAATTTGCCATTTTAGAGAAATAATACACAAAAGTACGAAAATCATTTTTATGAAATTTTAGTTGAAATGGAAATTACCTTAGAAGCTTGTAATCATATTACTTTCTTAATATGAAATATATATATATATATATGCTAATAAGTCAGCCGTTCTATAATACGCATTAAATACGTTTGCATAAAACTGTGTATAGAAGAATTTTGTCTAAACTTTCAGGGAATTTAATACGAAAATTTGTTGAAATGCAAATATAAGCAAACCATCTGCCATTTAAATGGCAAAATATTAGAACTATTTTTGCCTTAACTTTCTTTCTAGGGCAAATTTTTTACATGGGATTTATTTTAAAATACTTGAAGGAAATCTAATTTTAATATGAAAACATGAAAAACAGATTACTTAAATTATTTAAATGTACCTGACCCTTTACATTTCTCTTTCACAGTTTTAATTTAAAATCCGCCCTATTCAGCGTGCCCACGAATATACCGGCTGCGTCATAAATTCGTGCAAAGTTCAAAAATAAGTAATAAAAGAAGGAATGTACGGAAAAATTTTCTGTTTGCGCCAATATGGTCAGAAAGACATTGATTTTTTTTCCATGCAAAAAAAAATCTCTTTCCCAAAAGTAACCGACAGAATGCGCTTACACATCATACTGAGACATTTTATTCAAATCACGCAAACAGAAACAGGCAATCAAACAGATCACAATAACATGACTCTATGCATTTATTTTATAGTAACAAATGTTCAACATTACCACCACACAAGGTAATAGGCAAGTCAGGCGCGTCACTATGCCCATTACAGCGGAGTGTAGAAAGTCGCCATCGATGGCAGCGAAAGTCAGTCGAATGGCATTTTTCAGTTCCACCAGTGTGGTTGAGAAGCCCCGGTACACACGAGACTTTAAGTATCTCCACAACCAAAAATCTGCCGGGGTCAAGTCTGCTGACCTTGAGCGCCACTGAATCTTACAACCGCGACTTATCACTCGGCCTTCGGTGAAAGATTCCAACAGGAACGTCTTGACGTCACGTGCAATGTGGGGCGGCGCACCATCCTGCATGAAGGTGACAACAGGTAAGGCATGTCTTTCCTGCAATGCAGGCACAACGTGGTCACGCAAAAGCATAAGATACCGTGCTGTACAGGTTTTCACGCCGAATACAGGACAGGTTCTTTAAAAAAGAAAGGGCCCAGAATAAAAGACGCGGCGAAACCACACCAAACAGTCACATGAGGAGAATGCAGTGGCTGGCTTTGGTATTCACGAGGGTTGGCTTTGGTATTCACGAGGTACGACTGTTTTGCGAATTGACGTCACCATGCACTTCATGGAGTCACCATGCACTTTATGGAGCTTCATCCGTCTACATGACGTTCAGCAACCATTGTGGGTTACGTTCCATTTGTGCCAGCGCCCATGTAAGCAAACTTTTGTCTTGCATCTGTATCTGCCGGCGCCATATGTTGGCTATTTTTTCTGCATTCTGTTTTCTTTCAATAAAACTCCATGTCATTTCAAGCATGTGTATCAATTTTTACATCTGTACCTACATTATTCCGTGAATTATTGAATTTTCAAAGGTTAACGGGACTTTTGGATCACCCGGTATATCACTCTTTACTCCTAAAACTGGGAATCTCTAAAACTAGGAGCAGGAACTTTCGAATGCTATGAATCCTTGGAAAGATTCGAGATCCCTATACTTGAGTCTTTGCACTTTCTCCTTCATTCGAATTATTCGACTGTTATCCTAAAAAACCGTAATCGATTTAATTCAGAATTTAAGAAAGATTAGCGGTTGAGCTGTTAAAACCGCTAGTTTGATCCTAGGTGAAAGGCCTGGCTGCATGGTTAGTTTTTGTGATTTCTTTCACATGTAGCGTAAATATTCTTAGAAAGTCCTTCAACGAAGGCGTTCGTCCCCGGAGGCAGACAACTCTGGTATCCTTTGCTATTATTCAAATAACCTAGCAGGGAAAATTAGCCTCATTAGCATACAAGGAAAACATTCATTAAAAAAGGAATGCAATTGTTGCACTTTCAAAGGTAATGTGAGACTCGTATTACCAGCATCCTTTCCAGTATCCCTTCCTACCAGCCGTGAGTGTTACAGTTTTAAGTCACTAGATAGAATTAAACACTCCGTTCATTGTTCGCCTATGTTACTTCTTAAAATAGTCCTCTTATCTTTGTATTTTCTTTGATTATTCTGTAAAATTTTGAACTGTTAATCAAATGTTTTTGTCCGATTGAATTAAGATTATGAACCTCAAGGTTCAAGAATTCTCATTATGTGCTTCATTTACTAAATTTTATTTACATTAGTTCATGAAGATAGGTGATATCTGAAAACTGAATTCTTAAATCTATTTTTCGTTAAACGTCGACTTCCAATTTTGCTCTAGTTAGAAAATTTTAATATTGAGTATACGTTTATTATTAGTCCAAAGGGGCAATTTGCCCAGAAGGACTATTAATTTCGTTTTGGCATTTTGCGTTGATTCACTAAAAGCGTCGGTTCACTTTTCAAATTGTTGCCACCAAATATTATCGCTCTGTATTATATTTAAAGAAATTAAATAATGAAGAATCTGCATAAATGTATGTATGTTTCTCGCATTGTGAAAAACCTTGAGCCATCAAATTTTGAATATAGAACGTTTCCACCCGAATGTGGGCATCTGAAAGCCCAAATTTGGAATTCAGAATTTATTTTATTATCTATTTCATATTCTGTAAAACCTTAACGAATGTTTGATTAACAAACTCAAGGATTTCAAAGGGAGCAATGGCAACAGTGTACAAAGAAAAAGAATCACATGAAAAATAAACAACGCCTTCGCCTGGAATGTAACCACGGGCCTCTCGGTTAGCGTCGAGGGTGCTGACCACTACACCACGAAGGTATGCGAAGAAGGCGTGAGAAATACTTTATAAGCTTTCAAATTTTTTGACACCTTTCTCTTTATTTTTTTACTATTCTTCTTCTTCGTCATCTTCTTTTTATTCTTCTTCTTCTTCTTCTTCTTCTTCTTCTTATTATTATTATT
>KK119685.1:10967-30141 GCA_000611955.2 Stegodyphus mimosarum
TTATTATTATTATTATTATTATTATTATTATTATTATTATTAGTGTTTTATGAAGGACTCGGGTATTTGAGATGGGAAAGATTACAGAATCTTTTAGGATTAAGTTTCGGTAAAATTTACGTCTACTGGAAATAAAATGAGAGGATAAAGATTTGATGAAATGATAAAATAAAAGGACGAAGTCACAAACAGAATAAAATAGGTGTTGCCACAAAGAAACAAAGAATTCCTGAAGACTGAAAATGTCTTAGATGATTAAAAATACTAAGAAGCTTAAAATGATTTATTAAAATATCTCTTGCCACATTTAAGCAAGAACCTCAGTTCCGAACAATCGGATGCACTAAAAATGGCTAATTTAAGAAAGATTGAGAAACTGAGTATTACGAAAGCCAGATTAAATCCTAATCAATTCCAAAGTAATTCTAACAAGGTAACTCTAAGACAGAGAATTAAAACTGCTATTCTTCGAATTTCCTGAATTGCAGATAATCCTCTTAATAAACTCAAAAGTCCACTAATTAGACATTGTTTTTAACAATGTAATACTTGTTATAATATAATAATATAACAATAAACAAACAGCTTTAGACTTTTGATATAATCATAAGCAGATTAGAATTGCTTTCTGTGAGACATGTTCTTCCTAAAGTAGCTACAGCTTCAGCATTTTAACAGGTGTCGAGAATTCTAAAATTAAGCGAAAGAATTCCCCAGCTCTAATTTAATCTCTCACCGGTTAAATTTAATAAAGATATTTTGTGTTGCCATCTTTTTCTGGAGAAAATCTCATAATTTAATCTCCCTCATATTGCATACAAAATAAGTTTTCTTTCTCTACCTTACAAGTAAATGTTGGAAAGATTAAATTGTTATAAAGATATTTTGCGTTGCCATCTTTTTCGGAAGGAAATCTCATAGTTTAATCTCCTTCATGTTACATACAAAGTAAGTTCTCTTTCTACACCTTACGAGCAAACGTTGGAGAGATTAAAATTGTTATTTAATTTCAGAATTAAATAACAATTTTAATCATAAGTCATAATCTGCAATGTAGTCCATTTATGTCATAATCTGCAATGTAGTTTCAAATCTTGCTGCTGCTTTAAGTAAATTTTAAATAAAAATAAAACTAATACAGAAATGTTAAATCAATAAAATTCCGCGACTTCTTCTCGGCAATGAATGTAAAAGAAGCAGTGAATTCTGATTTATTTATGCTTTCCAGACTGCACTGCCATTTTTGAAAAGTTCTGCTTTATTGTCAGGCCACTGTGAAATGATACTAAATTTATTCAGATCATTTCTTAAAGTACCGACTTAATAAACACAAACCAGCCGCATGAAAATGGTAAATCTATTTTGTTTCATCTTATATCCTATTTCTGACAATAACTAAAAAACGTACATACGCTTGAAAACGTGTTTGATTTTTTTTAGATATTTCTTCGTTGTAGTTTGAATAACGTAAATCACATGTCGGCTAGTAACGAATTAAATTTCATTAAAGCTTACCATAATTATCAAACTCTGCAGTCTAATGATTTTAGCTTTCAACAATCACTCATTTTTAAAACATTACTGTATTCTTCATAAGCATTTCAGAGAGCTGATATTATTTTCAGTTTCAACAAAATCGCCTCATTATTCTAATATAGAAAAGTGCTGAAACATATTTAAAAATTCTAACTTTTAATGCCATACAAGGAAATGAATTCTTTCTATATATATTATAAGGTATTTTCTCCCTCCTTTCGTCATGCCTTCGTGTTGTAACGGTAGCACCCTCGGCGCGTATTCGACAGGTTCAGGTTCGAGTCCCAGCGAGAGTATTGCATATTATTCACGTCTTCTGCCTCCAAATAAACTAATGATTCTATAAGACATATACACTATAAATAATTATTATAATTTAATAGAGTACATATAAATGAAAAATTATCTGTTAGGGAAATGAGAAATGAAATTTAGATAGTAAGTGAACACTATTGTGGAGATTACAAATTGGAATTTGTAATTAATTAAACTGGGAGTAGTAATTAAAATGCTTAACACTCCGTCGGGCGCGCGTGATCTTTCAGATGCAAACCTTTTACAATCTTTGTTTTTCTATCGAAAACGGGAATTCACGACCTTGATCTTCACAACATCTGCCCTCCCGGTCACGTGCTATTCAGGAATGTAGTTGTCCTTGAGGGAGAAGGGGAAAGGAGTACACTTTTGAAGTTTATTCGAAGCTGTGCATTCATCAGATGCACGCGCCCGACAACGGTTGTGCCGTACGATGAGTTCCAAAAAATACTTAGATTAGAATAACCCAGCAGATTTAGAAATCGCGCAGAAAATTTTATTTAGTGATGCAGAAGAAGAATTAAATGATGAAGAATTGGATGAAACTGAGGATGAAGAAGATATTTTAGAAATATGTGAGCTTCCTTCGGACACTGAAAATGATTTTAGTCATTCAGAAACCGAAGGTGAGGATTTTAATTCTGAAGGTAATAATTTTATCGGTAAAGATGGATCAACAAGATGGGCAAAATCAATGGGACGTAAAAATGTTAAACGGAGGTCACATAATATTATAACTAAATTACCTGGCGTAATAGGTACTGCAAAAAATGCAAGAACTATATACGATTCTTGGAACTGTTTTTTTACAGATGAAATACTAGACATAATTGTCACTAATACAAATAAATTTATTTCTTCAATTAGAGGTAACTTCAGTCGTGAAAGAGACGCACTCGAAACAGATATAATAGAAATTAAAGCTTTCATTGGTTTACTGTATTTAGCAGGTCTGTTACGAAGCAATAGGCAAATTTTAGAAGAATTGTGGTCTACAGAAGGAATGGGAGTAGAAATGTTTCGAATAGTAATGTCTATAAAACGTTTTAAATTTTTGCTTAGATGTTGTAGATTCGACGACAAAGAGACAAGAGATGAGCGGAAGAAATTAGACAAACTAGCACCGGTAAGAGAGATATTTGAATTATTTGTAGAAAACTGCAAGAGACATTATTGCATGGGGCAAAATGTAACTATTGACGAAAGTTAGAAGGCTTTAGATGAAAGTGTCCTTTCCGCCAGTATATACCAACGAAGCCCAACAAATATGGAATAAAAATATTTGCCATGGTTGACGCAAAAGTATTATATACGTCAAATTTAGAAATATATGCCGGGAAACAACCAGAAGGACCATACAATGTGAGCAATGCATCTTCAGATGTCGTTCTTCGATTATCAAAACCAATTTTCAATAGGGGAAGAAACATAACAGGAGATAATTGGTTCACATCAATTGACCTAATAAAGAAATTGAATGAGAAAAAACTTTCATACGTAGGTACTTTAAGAAAAATAAAAAAGAAATACCCCCTTGCTTTTTAAAAACAAGTTTATTCAAGTCTCTTTGGTTTTCATGAAATTTGCACTTTGGTGTCATATATGGCCCAAAAGAAAAAAAATGTTTTACTTGCATCGAGTATGCATATGGAGGATTCCATTGATTGTGAAACGGGGGAGTACAGAAAACCCGAAATAATTACTTTTTATAACGACACAAAGTTTGCAGTGGATGCTCTTGATAAAATGTGTGGACATATAATTGTGCCCGTAACACCAGAAGATGGCCAATGGTTATATTTTATTCTATGCTGAAAATTTCAGCAGTAAATGGACTAGTGGTTTATCTAGGCAATCAAAATTTGGTAAAAAATAGAAGAGAGTATCTAAGAGGATTAGTAAAAGAACTGACAAATGAAGAAATCACTAGACGCCTCACAAAAACTAATTTATCAAGAGATTTGCAAAGGAAGTTGGAAAATTACAAACCGTCTCTAGAATATAAAAATGCCGTAAAATGTCCAAACGCTCCAAATAAGCGAAAACGGTGTTTTATATGCTATGGATTCAAGAAAAGCAGAATGACACAATATTCTTGTACGAAATGTAATGAGTATTTTTGCTTGGAACATGCCGTTATGATGTGTAAAAAATGCTCTGAAGAAGAGCCTCAAATAGAATATGATTCTGATGAATAAATAAATACATATTTCCTGTTTTACAAAATCTTCTGTCACTATTTTGTGTATTGTATACTTTTCATTTTGTAATTGTATTCCTGTATGTTGTATTTTGTATTTCCTAAATTGTGTAATTTGCATGTCATTAATAAAAAAAAATTCCAGATGTATTCTGGAACTAAAAAGAAAAAGAAGGAACACTTTTCAAATCATATAAAACATTTTATATTATTAAAATGTGATGTGCATCTCTCGGATGCAGCGCGCCCAACGGAGGGAAATTCTAGGCGCGCCCGACGGAGTGTTAATTGAAGAACTAAAACAAAGAATCATTCCATAGGAAGATCCCGACAGTCAACGGACGACCAAGGCTATCTCAGTCAGCTTTCGCCACCTTCTCCCAACCCTCATCGCAGTCCTCCATCTATTCAAACCAACGTTCTTTAATCATTTTTCCACATTATCTAACCACCACGCCCGTGAACATCTCTATATTTCCCGTTCTACTGGGCCGATTGACGAAATTCAAATTGTGTTTTTCATGTCTCGAAAGTAGATATATATTAGGTTTATATACAGCATTGTTCTAATATAGGTATTTTGGCACAAAATCGGACTTTTTCTGAAATCACATGCGACTTTTTTTTCCATACTTCGATTCTACGACTCAAATTATGCCTAAATATTAAAGTTTGTAAAATGTGGCGCGAAATTTACGGAAAAATTAAAAATTTAATCTTGGCGCATTTTTCTCAGTTTGCGCCAAGGATAATTTACTTCGCAAAATTTTTAATTTATGGTAACCCCTATTTTCCTTACATTGTGCGCGAACGGAAAAAAAGTGCATCGTTCATTCTTTCAAACAATTTTCTTTATATTATATTTTTTAATTATAATTGTTAATTATTTTAAATATTTTTTTTCATTTTAAATGCTTAAGTTGCATAGCTTCTGTCAAATAACTGTTTTAAATTTTTCTATTTATTTATTAGAATTTCGTAGTTTAAATAAAAGGTGTATCCTTTATTTTTTATCAAATAGTTTACTTTATACTATAGTTTAAAGTCATAGTTATTATTTTAGGTGATTTTTTAATTTTTAGAATTTTATTTTAATTGTGTGTGTTGCACTGTCTCTTCACATAACTGTTTTAAAATTTTCTATTTATTCATTTGAACTGCGCATTTTAAATATAGTTATTAATATAAATTTTCCAGAATTTGATTTTATTTATTTGAATTGCGTTTCTTTCGAAAGAAAATTTTATGACCCAGACTACAATGCATTTGAGAATTGCATATATTAAACTAGAAAATACAGTAAAGCACAGTTAACACCCCTTTCAGTGGACCGATCAGAAAAGATACATGAATAAAAGAGATGTATAACCGACATTTTAACTTAGGATGACTTTCACACATGTAAACTGTTTTATCATTGTACCCATTGCTTTACACAATTTTATCATCCTACATTTAGTTTCTTAAAATGTTATTAAAATTTTAGTCGAATATTTTATTTTTGAAATGCAAGAATCAAATGTCATAAGATTAAATATGTTTTAAAATAAAAAATAGATAAATTTTATGAAACTGAATATTCATTTGCACTACGGCCTGGTAGTATACTAACTAGCTAGCAAAACTTAAATTCTGCTGTTTGTGTCTAAGAATACGACAATCTTTTAAATATTTACAAATAAAATATTAATAGAGATTACTTAATTTAAGCAAGCCTCACCAGTGGCCTATCGTTTGAAGATTGTTTAATACTAATCGTTTGTTGCGGAGTCCAACCCAGGCTGCTTGGTTGGTTTTCGTAGTTTTCTAGGTTGTGAATTCTTTACAAAGGTCCTCTATTAAGTCATCTTAGGCAAATAGCTCCCGTGTTCTTTCTATTTTCAGATAACCAACTAACCTAGTTTAAACATGACCTTTCCCGATTTCCTCAACATCCCCTCGTATTTTCTCGCCAGGATGTAAATTTAAAGTTAAGCGAAGTGAGCATTTCAACGGATGAATCTCTGCGTTTATTCAGAGCGCGTTTTTGCTAGCCAGGGTACCTTTCGTGCTATCTCGCTGTTACGCTAGTAAGCCTCTTGGCCATTTCGGATTATCGTCACACCTGTTCGGTTTTTGTTGCATCAACCTGTTAGATGTAACATAACGTGCTAACCCAGCACTATTCTATTTTAGATTTGAATTGATTTATATTCTACGTTTAAGTTTCACCGCAAGTTGACGGTATTTTTGAAAAGCACGAAGACCGTGCCTTTCTGTTCAAATTTTAATTATTAAAGGATTACTTTTTACCTTCTTCTGTGCTGGTAATTGCCAGGTAGAAACATGAGAGATACGGCGCCAATAATTGAATTGCTATTGCGGTGACAATACGCTGTTTCGAAACTTAGATGGTCATTCCTTAATTAAGTATAATTGATTAGTAAATTCTACTAGAGCTGACGGAAAGAGTTGAAGTGCAAATGAATAATGTCTTGTGCATTCTTGATTAATATAAAATTAGAATTTTTTTTCCAATGGCGGGCCCTCAGCCGACTTCGACTTGACCACTACTAAGGCCAGACATAGTGGTGACTTTGTTATGGAGGCACCTAATAGGTGGACCACATTTGCAAGCAGTTTAAAACTGTATAAATGTCACCCATTCTGTAGCCTATCTGATAGCCTGAGTAACAAATAAGCCAATGTAATATGTATATCTTGATGTATCTCCATGCCCTTGTTTCGCCCTGTATATTTATTAATTGTTTAATCAATAAATACTGGGCCCGGGCAGTTGGAAGGGGGTGAATTCCTGGGGGGCACTTTGGTCGTCGCGACTGCCCTCTGGATGGACTAGGTGCTGTATCTGAACGTCTTGTGCGAGGCACCTGTGTGGCCCCTTCCTCTACTGGCCTGCTGTGGACAATGGTGGACGGGGTGCTATACTGATTAACCCTTATGGTAAAGGGACAGTGCCCACGTCCTCCGTCGCTTATCGCTTATGAACAGACGGACACTTACAAGCATGCTTTCTCCGGGATTCGAACCCGTTGGTATCGCAGTCGGCTCCCCTAACCACTATACCGTCGAGGCGGCATAAAATTAGAAATATTTGCATTGAAAACAAAAACTTTTGAAATATTTACAATTACTTTATAGGAAGGATTTATTAATAACTCTTATTATATGAAGGATGATTAGAATTCCGTTCTTAACAATTCTAATTTGGAATTTTAAGAATATAACGAAAATACGCTAAGCAGAAAAATGCACTTTTGGATAAAAAATGAGCTGACTTTTCATTTTTAAATTATTTTATATTCTTTTCATTATTTTATATTAACTTTTCATTATTTAATAAACATCGTGCTCTCGTTCGTGACTGAATCCAAAATTTTAGGCGTCGTTGATGTAATTGTTCTACTTCTTCAAAGAACCTGCTGACAATTAAGTAGCTTCAGATCATTTCTACATAACCATTGAACTTTGACTGATTAATTCGGTCTCTAGAGGGTTGTATGTTTGTATCATAATTTGACCTTTATAAAAATTATTGTTCTAAACCTTATGTTCCTATAGAAATATATTGTACTTAAAAATATTGATGATAGTATCAGGCGCCCTTTGAACTATTGAACTAACTATAAGCAACAGCTCGTTTGAAAATACATTATGCAGTTAATGCCACAAAATATTTTTGAGCATAAAACATCTTCAGAATTACACTCATGTTCATAAATTAAGGATAATGCCAGCTCCGAAAAATAAAGGTTCAGAAACAAAACAAACGTCACTTATTCATAAAGCCCATTTATTAAACAAAAGATAAAAGAGCAAAAAAGATGGTGTATGTATGATAGCATTTATAAAAACTACGATTTTTGCTCCCGGCAGGAATTACAAAAAAAAATATCTCTCTTACAAAAAACTTAACATTTCATGGTTGGTATGATGGTGAATACATTGGAAGTCTCCCAGACGATGAAATACAGTCCTTACAATGCCTAGGCATGCTGAGTATGAAATTCTGGAGCTGACTTTGGGGAAATTACTCCACTCAGCAAGCAATGTTCTCCGAAGTTCCGATGCACATGTAAGGAGATGCCTGATGGTATACAGTTTTTTTTGGGGGGGGGGGTCATTTAGTTAATTAAGTTAGAATAATTCGAGGAAATAAGTTTAAATGAAGTGTAGCAAAAAAATATGCGTAATTTAATAGGCCATACAAGAAAGTCATGTGATGCCTACATAAGATTTTCTAATAAAGTAATTTTTAATACGGAGAGGTTACTATTATGTGTGATAACAGATAATTTTCATATATTGACTGTTGAAAGAAAGAATACCGTAATGTGTCGACAAAATAACCACTATCATAGCTAGATCATTGTTAATTAAGTTATTTGGTGACATGCAATTAATTGAAGCATCAGCACTTGGCGCAGACATGTGAAGGTGCAAAGGCACCAATATGTGTGGACCTATCAAATTAGATGAACTGAAATCAATACAAAGTTTGTTTAGACTTAAAAAGTGTGTTCCTAAAAGTGCACCATATTGATCAGATAAACTATCAATAATGAGAAATTCAGTTTGAAAAATCTGATCCTGAAATTTGACAGGTAACAAAACTTTCTCCTTAACTAACACTTTGTTGCTTGAAATGCCTTTTAAATAAGTTTCACATGTTTCAATTTTTACTTTCTTGCCAAAACATTGCATATACCTAGCATTTAGTAAATTTACAGTAGCTCCTGAATCTAATAAAAATTTGAGTTTATTACCCAAAATTGAGCCATTTACTATAGGAAGAGGTGCTTCACCTAAAGAAACTGAATACACTGATGGTACCTTCAAAAGGGCTTCATGGGATGAACTGAAGGAATTGCTCTCCCTACCCCTTACTAGTTTAAATTCTGGTTAAAAACTGGAGCCTGAGGATTTAACTGAGTAGTGTTCCTCGAATTAACCTGCCCTGCAACCTGGTGTGCGTTGGGAGTTACACTAGCATTTCCTAGCTGTCGAGCATTACCATACTGTCTTGTTCTAACATTGTTGTTAGTACCCTGAGATAGATTTACCATACAATTCCTCGCTAAGTGGCCTAACCTATTACATCTATAACAACGAGGGCCAACCTGTCTACTCTTAGCTGTAGACTTAGACATCAATGATTGTACTTGAGTTTGCAAGTTTCCTAACATGTTAGTTAAAGTAACTATGTTTTCCTGTTGTGCTTTAATTGCTGCTGTGAGTTCATCTTTGGAACTATTAGCCTGTGCAGCCTTAACTGTAACACCTGGAGTGGAAACTGCATTCACTTCTACAGAGTGAACATTATTAAGCTCATCTGCATGGGTTTTAAACCAAACTTCTTCTTCTGCTATAGCATGTTTCTTAGCTGCTACATATGTTTTGTGGTTCTGTGGTAATAACAGTCGCCTCAAATGTAAATGAAGGCCCTCAAGAAAAACAGACAAGAGTAAATCAAGTCTCTGACTTTCCACAGTGGGATCTTCCACTTTATCGACAGGTACTGTTTTACAAGAGAGTGCCTCTATTCTAGCAGCAAACTGCCTAACACTTTCTCTAGGCTTCTGAAAGGCTTGAATTAATGCTCTAATATTAGCATGTAAATTTTGAACAGTAGCAAATCTGTCCTTTAAAGCCTCAACCACAATTTCCAACTTAGTCTCATTCTTGAGACGAGGGTTATTGCGAATAAACGCAGCAGCTTCTCCATCTAATTTCACACGAATAGCAGTCAACTTATCAGAGTCAGCCCAGCCTACATGTGCTGCAACTAAATTGACTCTGTCAAGAAAATCATTAAGTTGAGTAGTACCTTCTGCCCCAGTAAAAGTGGGAATTGACACCAAAGGATCAGCCCCAAAAACTGAGATTCTATTTGCAGTTGGCTGAGGATTCCGACCCCCAGTTAAACGGTTAATTACAGGCATTCTAGTTGCCGCTGGAGTTAAACTCTTCCTTTTAGTAGGCATATTAACCAATTTAACTCATAAATGTGTAACACAATATAATACAATACTACTAATTTTGTGTAAATAAACTACTAATTTTGTGTAAATAATGTAACACTGGTAAACAGTACAGCAAAATATATATAAGCAAATAGTGTAGCTTAATTACACAATTAACAGCACTTTTAACAGTACTCATAAAAATATTATACTATGAAATATCATTCATATCAATTATCAACATAAAGAAAATATTACCAGTAATTAATAATAACACTGCCACCACTCTTAGCAAAAGCAATTTTAAAAATTACACTGGACCAAAAATGATAAATTAGAATACATGGCACCTTTTTTGTGCATACCAAATACAACATAAAATACAAATTGCATATAACAAAATTCGCGAGGTCACGGCACCATTTTCTTGTTGGAGCTTTTAATTCTTAAGAGTTTGTGTATAGGTTTTAAGTTCAATACCAAATGATAAGTCAATATTTGGATAAACAATTCTCAATAACATGAATATGTAAAGTTTGTGACAACATGATATACACAATATATACTGTAAAACTAGTGTTCAAATCAATCGTAAATAGTGACCATGAGCTCCAACAGAATAATTAAATAAATGCGTTGTGTAACATACTGTCTGGTCCAGTGTTCTGAATTAAAAGTGAAACATTTCAAGAAAGTTAAAATTAAATATAGAATTTATTAAGACATTACTGAATTAATACAGAATTTTACATTGGTGGCGGTGGTGTGAAATTAACATAAAAAATCATACCGTTCCAAACAGGGAAGTTAACATTGTAGATACAGACATCCGACAAACAAACTTCGGCCAACGTCACAGCGCTACCACAATTTAACGTTCCAAACAGTGAAGTTAACATAGGAGATACATTAGCAGTAGACGTCAACCATTATGGTAGAGAGCCATTGCTTGCTTTCTATAAGGAGAGAAAAAAAAGGAAGTAATTAGTTAAGAAAAAGTTTAGACACTTTCGTCGCCCTCCATAGTAGCCTTCTCTCATCCATTTCTATTTCTTCCGACATCGAGTTTCTTCCGACATCGTTTTTTCTCTGATAACGCTGACAGCTACTCTTCAGATAGTATTTTTCATTCGTGTTTCATTTTCAGATCCTTCTCCTTCCGTCAATGGCTGCGTGACTGCCTCGTGTCTGTCTCGTCTGAGTCTCGTGTCAGTCTGCCCTCGTCGCCAGCTCCCAGGCTTTTTACTCAAATCGCCAAGACTGCTCGATTGGCGATTTTAGATGGTAGGAAAACCGCCAACAGCCCTGCAACCCCAGGGGAAAAACACGCAGGAAGGTGAATCTCCAAGTAGAAAGAGCTCCAGGAATTGTCGAATATCGCTGATACACCAAGGTCAGTCACCGCTAGCCTCGACGAGGGGTCCCATTCCAACATAGGAAAAGCCTGCGAGTAAGCAAAACACCCCGTCCCCCCTGAGTATGCTGCAGGGTTAGTAGTGTTGGATCTAGCCTCTACCGCAGGGTGCAAACGTTTCTAATGTTGACAGATGTTTCACAGACTACCGTCTGGCGGGTAAAGAAATCGAAAACAAGCCCATAAATTTATTTGGAAGGGCAACGGAAAAGTTTAGAAGGGATAGGTATTAATTATTGATTTTACACACAAATTAACTTCAATACTGATAAATACTTAAATAAAATATAATAATTACATAGATAATTTTCTTGGGTTTATTCCAACACCAAACACGACCACCATAGTAAGGAAATAAAAATTACTTCAGTTAAAATACAATAATCAAGTATGAAAACTTTTTTATATTCTCCACAACACCAAAACGACCACCATAGTCAGAAAATATGGATCCCAAATTTAGCAGAAAAGGGGCACATTAAAACTTAATTAAACTTTAAACACCAACTTGTGTAAACAAACTTTAAAAAGATTGACCTTAAGGGTCAACTTATCAAGAGATTAACATTAACAACCAAGGTTAAGAAAAATAATTAACTAAACAGAAATTTAAATAATTAACCAACCAAAAGTAAAGAAGAAAAATTAATTACACAAGCAACTTAAAATCAGCGTTAACCAACACTGTCAAGAGAACAAATTAAATGACTACAATTACTTTTCAACAAGCCAAAGAAACTTAAGTTCAACTACAAAAATAAAATTAAAAACAAATTAATCTTTAAGTCTGAAGCAAAATAAGTTAAAACATTACCTTTAAAACAATTTAAATCACAACTGAAATAAGTAATACATAACAAATATGGCAACCATAAATCCTGAGCACTGCGTGAAAAGAAGAATGCACAGAGGAAATATAATTTTGATGGAAAGCTTTCTTTAAATCTGCTAGTGACAGTGAAGGATTACTGAGTACCTATGATTCAGCTAATCATGTAATAAATAATAGCAGTTTGAGCTCCATAGAATGGTTAAGATGATTTTTCATGCTGAAACTGACAGGTTACCATTCGATTCTGCCCCGAAGTTGAGTTTCTTACAGAAGCAATATGGTTTTATCCTGCAAGAATGTTACAAAATGCAATTTTTTACTTTCTCTCAGGTTATAATGCTATTCAGTTAAGGATTAGAATAATGATGAGTTGTCAAAATGATATTTCAAAAACGAAGTTACGTAATTACATGTAATTATGAGTATATGATATAGGCAACGTATCATTTCTGAAAACTAGGTAATTTCATGCTTTGTGTATTTACTTACTTATAAGTTAAGTTCTAAATTAATTGAAATGAAAATATTTCAAATGCTTTTTGACTTCTATCAGCTTTAACTAACGTTAGTTTACAATCCCAGATAATTTTCGCATTAAATATTATAAAAATTTTATTATTTAAACATTCGTTATCATATAAAATGAAAAAATATTTTGCTGTTTGAACATTTGTTATAAGAATGTTCCTTAACGAATACTTTAAGACAAATTCTTTTTAATATATTTTTTTCTGTGCGTACCGCATGTCAAAGGAGAATGGTTATTTTTAAGCCTATTTTGTAATTATCTGAAGTAGCTGGAAGTTGAAATTCGATTGATTCTAAAATTCTAAGCCTAAAAAATAGTTTTAATTTGGTTTTCGATATTTTGAAAGGCTTATTTGTCTTTCAATTATGTTCAGCCTTAAATATAAAGAGTTTTTAAAATAAAGTTATGATTTCATTTAACTGAAATTGAATTTTCTAAAATTTCATATATATTTATATCAGAAAAAAAACCTGCATTCTAAACTGTGAGCTACTAGTAGCATGATGTTTAAAGTTTTATTAATATTTAAGCATTTTCATTAAACTTGTATTAAAAATGCAAGGAGTAAATTATGTTTTATTATCCTTTTTAGAAGCGAAAGCCTACAGAATATGCGATAAAGATGGAAAATGGCTTTGGGGCAGTTGGACCAATTATAGCGAATGTTTGAATTTTACAACTACTGTAAGTACGTTTTGGTTGCTTTCAGCTTTTATCAAGTATTAATAAATTAATTCATACTTTTGAAGTAAAATATTCAAATATGTGCTAATTTAATTTTAACCCGGCTACTTCTTTTTTTCAAACTTAATGAAAACTTAAAAGAGAATATACAAAATAAAACTACTAAAAAAACCCAGAAGTAAGAAATAAAATGTTCAAATTCTAAACAGAATAATGTAGAAAAGCACATATATCATTTCAGTAATAATTACAAAATTGTAAATACTAGTCCCCGCAGAGTAACAGAACTTCAGTAATGTGTTCTTTGTCTTAAATATATGCATGCATTTCGAATATTAAATCGTAAAGCGTGAGAAACAAATTAGAAAACGAAAGAAGTTTTGTTCTTTATTCTATCCACTTACTTGACTGTTGAATGAGTTTCTAATCTTAATTGATTCTTTATTTTCTATATTCATTCTTTTTTATTTATAATTAAATGATCATTTATGAGCATAAAATTTGCGTATTTTAATAATGAAAGGGAATTTTCAAGCAATTTAGCAGGGTTTTCAAACCCGCGTAAATTTGCGGAATTAACTTTTGTAAATTGTTATCTTGTTTTCTCTTAGAGTTTACAATACAGCAAAAATCCATACTGAAAATTCCTCTTATCCAGATCGTGAGTTCCGTTTCGAGGCTAAGTAAAATTAAGCTCGTTTTTTATTTATTTAGTTTTTTATTATTTTCACTTTTTCGTTGGTTTATTTAATATAAAAAGATATCATCGCCTAATACGTGTGTTTTAAAAGCTATTAAAATTAATCAAATTTTACAGGAAGTCCTTCTTATAATATGTGTTTAAAAATTAAAGAGTTTTCCCAGATCTCAGATATACTCAAATCTCAGTATCTCGAAACTTTTCTGCTGACAACTGTGACCCATAGCATACACGTCTCTTTCATAAAAGATACTTGTCTCTTGGTGAAACAGTAATTTTTCAAACGTGTTTGCTCTTATGGTCGAAAGTCTATATGGATTAATTGTACTTTAAAACTAGCCGCTTGTGGGTCAAGTTGCCTTAAATAGTTTTTATAAAAAAGGAAAAACATATAATGATTTCAATGAGTACAGTTCCTGGGGGTTAAGGGGTCCAATTAGTATTTGATATAAACAGAGAGGAAGAACAACATTTATTGCTTTTGAATAACTTAGTTTGTTATCAGTAACAAATAGTTTAAATACACGAGCGAGATTAGTCACAACAATAGACTAAATTAGGAAGAAAAAAGTAAATATATTACGCTATGCCAAACGGCAACACACTGGCCCTTGAAAGAAATCAGCGGCAACAATTTCAAACTGTGGCAACATAGTGCTTTAAAATAACCGAGTTTGCAAATTAAATTTAAAAGATGGAGAATCCTTATACATGGAGGTTAGAATAGACGGAGTAAGCAGAACGTCACAGAAGTAAAGCCAAGAAAATGTCAACAAGGTGAAGTCATTACTTATAATGGCCGCCATACAGCTTACGGATAAATCTTCGAAACATATTGAGTTTAAGACCAAATATCAAAGTCCACAAGCTCAGAGAAGTGTCTTAAAGCATAATTTGCATAAAATACCATTAAAACATTCACTGATCTGCCAGGTTTTATTATATATACATTTGTCTTATAGTTACCATTTACACATTTTCATGTATTTAGGTGTTATTAAATTTGAAACAGGTATTTGCAATCCCTGCGATTTTTATATATACACTCATGTCCATAAATTAAGGATAATGCAAAATCAGGCAAAGGAAGAGCTAGAAGCAAAACAAATTTGACTTATTTATAAAGCTTATTTATTAAACAAAAGGTAAAGAGCAAAAAAAGATGCTATATGTTTGATATTATTAAAAAAAAATTAGCGATTTTTTCTCCCTGGAGCAAATTACAAAAAAACCTATTTACAAAAAACCAATATTACATGGTTGGTATGATTGTTAATACATTGTATGTCTCCCAGATGATGCAATACAGTCCGTACAACGCCTAGGTATGCTGAGTATCAAATTATCGATCTGATCTTGGGGGATATTACACCACTCAAAAAGCAATGCTCTCCGAAGTTCCGGTAGACATGCAGGAGGAGGTTGACGGGCTGCAACTCGTCGGCCAAGCATGTCCCACACGTGCTCTACTGGATTCAAGTCCGGTGAGAAAGCTGGCCAGTCCATACGGGTGATATCCTCCGACTGAAGGCATTCGCTTACGATGTTTGCACGGTGAGGACAGGCGTTGTCATCCATAAACACAAATTGTGCGCCCAGGGCGCCCCGAAACAAACGTATATGTTGTTCCAGAATGACGTCCCGATAGATTTGGCTTGTCATGGTTCCAATTTGAACATGCAGGTCAGTTCTAGAACCCAGAGTAATTCCACCCCAAACGAGCACTCCTGCACCACCGTAACGGTGTCGTCCAATGATGTTTTCTTGGTGGTAACGGGTACCTGGAGCTCTCCATATGAAAGTCCGGCGAGAATCAGACTAAAAGCTAAACCTGGACTCATCGGAAAACATCACACAAGCTCACTGTTGCGGTGTCCACAATGCATGCTCTCTACTCCAGTCTAACCGCAGGCGGTTTGTACACGGTCTGCCTTGAAATTGTCGTACCAGTGGCTGAAGAGAGCTGACGAGACAGGTCTGAGGGTGGGCTCCGCCTGTTTCTTTTGGCAGTAACTGTCAAATACCGCTCCTCATTCGGCGTTGTAACTCTGGGGTGACTTGTGCTGAAACGTCTACTCACATTACCATCATCTTGGAATCGTTGCCAAAGCCTGGAGATGACATTCTGAGCAATTCCAAGTTCGTCTGATACTTCCAGTTGGGTACGCCCACATTCCAGACGGCCGATAATTCTACCACGTAAAAAATCATCCAAATGCGTCCTTTGTGTCATAACTATTCGGTTATTGCACTGAAATGCTTATAAAGCGCCTGCGAACAATTTTACTTCTTTGCCTGTATTCCTTATATATCACTCTCTGACACTCTGGTCATTGTGACGTACCATCGGTGTCATCTGGTTACTTCCTGAAATTTGCATATGATTCTTGAAGATGTAATGATTTTACAGGTGATATATTTATTTTAGAGTTCGATTTCCGCGTGGCTCCGAATTATCCTTATATTATGGACATGAGTGTAGTAAGTAGAAAATCAAATATGTTAAATATTAAAATTAGAATAGCAGACTTCTAAATGCATAGCTAGCATATAAACAACAATAGTTAGAATATAAATAGAACTAACCGGAAGTTCGCGTACGGCGTGGCCATGATAAGTTGTGACTTCATACCGTCACGTATCATGGCTTCATTTTCATTACATGGAACACGCAGAGGAATCTTAATATCCTAACATTTAAGGCCATTTATTCCAACTTCATTGATCTTATATTTTGCTGAATGACGGCAGTCTGTTGCGCCAGAGATAAAAATATTATATTTCGAAAACTGCTGAGTTTGTTAATGAAAAATTTATTAAATTCTTAGAAAATCTGTAAGGATCTTAAGTTTGACTAAGGTTTATTTTATTTTAAAACCTTACCACCATCTCTTATTTTCCACTTCTGGCCAGAATTAATGCCTCAATATGTTTAAGAAAATTGTACTTGCTAGCGCTTAAGTATTTAAGTTGTGGCTTTTTGCCAAGAGCAGAGCAGAAAGAGAGAGAGTGAGCCTTGTTCCCATTAGTTACTGTCCGCCTTTAAGGCCGGAGGTTTTAGTCCTCTTGAAAGCTAAAGGCGTATTGTAGTTTTTCGCAGTTTGCGTACTACAGACTTAGTAATCTAAAAGGCCAGTTTTAGTGTTAATCATCTGTGTAAAATATTAAAAGTTAGCTCTTATTTAAATTTTAGTTAGTTATCAGTCTTACATTCTTTTACGTTCAGACTCAAGTGGTTGGTCTTTGTATCCCGAAGTGCGGGAGCGCTTGTGAAATCGTGGGAAATAAACGGTAATTTTAACTCTTCTCATCTTGTCGTCTTTGCTATCGTCCATAGGACATAGTTTGCAGTCAAATTCACTGTCTAGTCAGGACACGTCATGTTCGCAAAGCAGGTAAAAAGAAATACAAGTCCTGATAGATGTGAAATAAATTTTAAAAAATTTCGGATAACAAAGTCGAGCTTCGAGGTGCACATGTTTAGGTGGAAACTTATGTGTGTTCGAATTTGGTGGCTCTAGCTTACCGCCGTTTTCCCACAAAAAATTGGCATGTCATACCAGAAAAAGTCCGATTTTATGTCAAAATATCTATATTTGAACAATGCTATATATAAATCTAATACATATCCTAAGTCGCACTTTCGAGACATGAAAAACGCAAGTTGAATTCCGTCAATCGGCCCAGTAGAAAGGGAGATATAGAACTGTCCCATTTTTTTCGCTCAGTGTATATATGTATCAGTGTATATACACACATATATAATCACATACGTACATACATACACTTCTAAATCCGGTTCTGATAACAGAAGAGTACCTACACATATATATAGAGAGAGAGTGAGAGAGACACATGCATACAAATTCTTTATTATTTAATAATAAAGAATAATCAAATAATAATTCTTTATTAACCACTAACTTCCGGATTTCGTAGATATCTTCCTTTTGCATTTCAAAAGAGATTCTTTTCAGAATTTGGGAAATTAATGATGAAATATCCGTTAGCTGAATGTGAATTGAATATGGGAACTTTTCATCTAACTCTACATTACCGAAGTATTCCGAAAGATTTATTTCCTCAAAAGGTGTTATTTGAATTATTATTCAATCTCTTTGACCAATGGATAACACCTGTTTCGGAAGATAATGTGTATTCTTGAATATTTCGCATGCCTAATCTCCAAGCTTGATTAACGATAGAAAATTCAGAAGTTTATTGAATGATGTCATTAATTCTTTTACTAGAGTGACATTCCAAGTAGGGATTAAAATGTAGCTACAGCAAGCAAGTATCAGGAAACTCATCATTATTAGACAACTATGTATTTACATTAAATAATACTAGTTGCTTAACAAAGAGAAATAGGAAAGTTGATAGCAAGTTAGGCCAAAGTCTCAAAAGAGCATTTTGCGTCCGTTTATTAGAAACGGCGGATCACTTTTTAAATTGTTGCCACCAAATATTACCGCCCTGTACTATATTTAAAGACATGAAATGACGAAAAATCTGCATGATAGTATGTGTGTTTCTCGCATTGTCATAAAACAACGGTGCATAGAACGGTCAAATTTTGAAAAACGTAATCCTCCACCCGAATATAGTCACCTGTAAGCCCGAATTTGGAATTTTCAAAGTGTTTTATTGTCGATTTCATGCTTTCTAAAATTTTAACGAATTGCTGATTAACAAACTCAACGATTTCAAAGAGAGCAATGGCAACACAGTAAGCAAAAAACCACTTTTATTTCCAGAGCGCGAGGCTGTGTATCGGAAATTCTAAAGACATGCTGCTTTTAAATATTTTGTGATATTACTGTTGAATTGAATTTTATGAGGTTTAAGTGCAAAGGGAATTCAGTGTTTTTAGCGATTTAGACAAAGTTAACACACAAAACGTTAAAAAAGTCCCTTTGGGTGTGTTATGTGCTAATCGTCGCGTCACCAGATGTTCTGGTACCAAATGTTAAGTACTAACTGTTACGACAATTAGCCTAC
>KK119686.1:5260-29570 GCA_000611955.2 Stegodyphus mimosarum
TCCATTAGTTGCGTCCGTAGTATAGCTGCCTCTCTAAAATATTTGTAATCCGTCACTCCTTTCCAATATTAATTGTATAATAGATGCCAAAGAAAAGTTTAATTTGTGTTAGATCTCAAAATTTCATTATATAATAATTTTACTATGAAATTTAAAAAAACACGAAAGCACATACTGATTAAATTTCTTATAGAGCATGTGATATGTCTGTCTTTTAAAGGCGGGATATAATGCCTTCTGCCTTCGTAATCGATGAATTTGTACTTTTTTATTTAGGTGAAATTCATGATTTCTATGGTGACGGTGTGGAATTTATGTTTCCGTTACACTAACAAAATGTTCCTTAATTTACATCTTCCCTGTTTGCCTCATTTTGCCACAAGATTGGCTCATTCCAACATTTATGAAGAGGCAAGCCTTTAGTGTGTATAGTTTACAAATAAAATCGACGATGCAAATCAAAGCTGCAGTAGTTTGAATTAGCTTCAACTTTGTTGTGTTTTGAAGTTACAGCAAACGAGGGCTCTGTTTAGAAGACCTTCTGGGAACTTAAAATAGTTGATTTTCGAAAACATCCAAAGAATGAAACTGCATCTAAAATTAAGACGAGAAAATTGGTATATCAATTGTAAAATGACAAGAGAAAAGTTGAGGAGTTAATAAATCGCAAATATCCGTTAATATAACTAAAACGTTATATCCAATAAAAATGACTATTCCATTACCCTACAATTGGCATACATTTCCGAAAATGCAAGGCTAGATGACAGATTAAAATAAATATATAATCGGCAATTAGCTGTAATAAGTTCAAGCATCGGAGAGAGTTACAGCAAAAGCGAACGCAGGAATTGCTAGTCTGTTATTACGGAGAACCATTCCAAACTGAAGGAAGACGAGATTGAATTTCAAAATGAAGAACAGGAACATGAAACAGAAAAAGGAGAAAAGGAAAACTTCATCTGGAAACCCCCTAGAAAAACAGCGGAAATCTCAGATGCAGAAACGTAAAGAAATAGCACAAGAAAATCAATGTTGACCACAAAGTTATGAACAGCCTCAAAATGTGACTAGCGATGCGATTTTGATTATAGAAATGGGCACTGATTGATGGAGCATATAGAGTCCCTTTTTTGAAACATAAACTAACGAGCTCTAAAAGACTGTACGAGAAATTATGCCCAGGTTTTAATAACAATAGAACGTCAGAAGAAATGTATAAAGAACACTTTATTACCTCAATATAATTGCACAGATGACTCCACTTGCACAAAGCCAACACTTTAGCTTAACTCAAAACATTTAACGATGAAATTAAAATAAAATGAAGTTATCTAGCCTAACGGCTCACAGGATAATTTAAAGCCAGGTAGACTCTGGCTCTTAGAAACAGGCGGAAACAAGCCTAATGGCTAGAAGCATTCAACGCCATAGAATCAAATCGCTGGTAATTCAAAATAGCAACATGGCCTTCAAGCAGGCACGACAGACTCAAAAATCACCTTCCAAAAGCTTCCCTTAAGTAGCACCTCTTTCTGCCTCATTGGAATACACGTGCACTAGGTTACTAGCAATCTGACAGGATGCATGGGTGAAAACGAGACTGAAAAGAATGTTCTTTTAACTAAAAATTAACTGTTAGTAAAACGATGTAAATCTCAACAAGCATAAAAACAAAAATCGTAATGATATGCATAGAAGAATTCGAAACTGATATTAAAAAATCAACTACCTTCATACGCGTTAAGAGTTTCTATAACTAGTAAGTCGAGACAGTTAAAAACTAAGAACACCACTTTTTGTATCTATGAAAGGAGAAATGGTAAGATGCTAAACGTGATATCGAAAACGAATTTTCTGAACTATCCTAAAAGGAAGCTGTAAAGAAATATTTAGCACCAAGAAAATTTCCCATTGTCCGACAGAAGCAGTTCCTGAAGAAATTGAAGAAGCAATACAAAAACTGCCGATATACTTTATTGAGTTTAAGGGAAATGCAGTTGGACTTACTGGCTTACACTTGCACTTACTGGAAGAATATTTAAGGTTAATAACATTGTAAGCATCAACGGTTTATTTGAAAAAGTCAAGCTGAAAAAGTGAGGGTTAACCCAGCGTTTCATTTGCCAGCGATTTGGCCACACAAAGTCAAAGAATGCCCACTAAAACAAAAAGAGAATCCTATACATCTGTTCTGCCGTGGACCTTATGTGGCTAGCTGCAAGGTTAGAATATGTAACAAATTTTAAAAAAACTAAGAAGCAGATGACATGAAATATCCAAACACAGATGGACTTAGACCAAAAATCAGACACATATTTCTGCCCACCAGTCGAGATAAATAGTCACAAAAACCAAGAAGATGACAAGAGCAGCCAGAAAAAAAAGCTTTCGCCATCATGAGAAAACTGATTCCTTTATTAAAGGAACTAATGAAATCCAAATCACTAACGCACATCTTGAATGTAATCCTGAAAAACGGCTGAAATTGTTATGAATTTCAGAGAAAAAGATGAATTTCATGGATTTCATTGAAGTGATACATACCAGCTCGAAATGTCAAATTCAATATTTGGTACCAGCTCATACAAGGAATGCGCGCAAAACGATGATCGGCGGATCGAAACCATCCGCTGCTGAAAACTTTCTATCCAGTTTTAACGGAGACAGTTCCTTTTCATGTCGCTACATAGCGGCTGGAGTTCATCCACTTCTTACCACAGAGGTGGAGCGCTTCCTTTTCGACAAAATTATTTGATATACAACGCCTTTAGGATTAATCCCAGATGATGGGTTCAACCGTATAACGTATTTCTCCCGCCTTCTTAGCATGCCTTTGTGGTGTAACGGTCAGCACTGTCGGCGCGTATTAGAGAGATCTGAGGTTCGAGTCCCGGCGAGGGCATTGCTCATTTTTCATGTCCCTGCTTCAAAATAACCTAATGTCTCTATAGTGGCGCCCGAATTGAAAAAGTGGTAAATGATGTTTCTTCACCACCAGGATTTGGCGATTGGGTCCCCTACTCTCCATTCGCCCTATATTTAGCCCTATATAAAGGGACAATATATAAAGTATTTATCCGCCTTCTTAGCATGCCTTCGTGGAGTCCCGGCGAGGGCGTGCTCTGGTTAGTCATGTAGGCCAACACATGACAATGTGCCTTCATTAACTGTCACTCATTCTTACTCACGTCATTAATTGCCATTAACTATTTTATTTCTTACCAGTGCATCATCTATAACTGTTGCCTACTATTACTTAAGTTATTAACTACTTAGTTCAAAGCACTTATGTATCCAAAGCATCTACGTTAAAGCGTACTATCCCTGTTAATGTATGAAAAGCTATGCAGGATAATACAGGATTATGTGTTATCATTAATCATCATCTATCGTATTAACGTACAAGTACCATTTCCTGTGCATCATTTCTATTAACGTATCAGTGTTTGAGCTCATCATTTCTACTAATGTATGTATTGCCATGTAGTTCGTATTATTGTGTAAGTGTCATTGTCAGAGAATCATTGTTTTTAATGTATAATTGTTTAAGTATATTATTCCTGGTAGTTTATGTATAGCCATATAGGATGATACCACGATTACGTGTTATCATTATTTGTTACCTTTTGTACTAATACACAAGTATCATTATCAATGTATCACATATATTAATGTATAAGAGTTCATTGTTTGTTTTTTTGCCTATACATCTGCATGTAAATTATTATTAATTGTATATTGAAGCATATAGGCAAACGTCCTTGTTTGGTTACGTCAGAAATATCATATTCAGCATTATTAAATTCCCGATTCAGCCCTCATGCTCTAGATAGGTGCGTGTACCGGACGACATCCGATTTGTCATACAAAGCCGTCCGAGTGTTCGTCCCTGCATTCACCTGTTACCTGTCTCCTGCTCCCAAAAAAATCTGATGTGTACACCACATGACTTTCTTGTACAGAATATTAAATTATACGCAATTTTCCTGTATTTCACTTAAACGTATTGAATTAACATTATCGAATTTTGAATTAAAACTACTTCTTCGATAGCGCATAACCCACAATAGAATATGTGTACTCTTTAAAGTTTACTATATTTATTTACCATAGCCCCTACTTCTGCGATAGGTTCACTTAACAGGTTTACATCTCATTCATTTTATAACTCAAAGTGAGCAAAAATTATAGCATCTGAGGAATTACCACAAATTCTATTCAAATACTATAATAAAAATAAAACGATATACACTCTAAATTCGAAAGAGTCGTATCCGACTCCAAAGAAGTGACATCCCACTACCCGCTAATGCCAAAATGGCACCAACCTCGAAAAAGCGACTTTTCGCTCCAGTGAAAAGCGGTCCCTTCTCACACGAAAAAAAGGAGTGACCCTTTCTTCGTTCGCTCTTTTCGATAGCGAGATATCGCTAGATATTCGGGTGAAATCACACATATTACAAGGAGTTATAATAGTCTGCTCACTCCTTGATGGTGCGATTTTTATATACTTATTTTATTTTATATGCAGGCTTAAAATTTGTATTTGCTATGTAAAGTTTATGGTTGAAAGAAAGTTTTAAATTTCTGGTTAACATTATCTCTTGAAAAAAATTTTTACAGCACTTTTTAACATGCTATTGTGATTTTAAATATCTGACATACATGCATTTCTTTTGCTACCTATATGTACTTACAAAAACGTGATGAAGACGATTATAAATCAAAGTAGACCATCACTGAAATGAAAAGCATTGTTTTAGGATAATCATATCTCCATTGTTTGGAGATAAAGTTTTCTCTTTCCAAATCTAACGAAATATATGCACATTAAAATATTGGAAATTCAGTGTCTTGTTACAATATTTAACATTCTAAAATACTTAACACTGTCACTTGTACTTCTGATACGAAATTACTTTGAATTCACAGAATATATTATTTCACAGAAACATGTTTTTTGCCTTTATCTATGTGTAGTAAGTAATAAAAATTAAAAAAATTAATGCAACTTTTATATAAAAACTGGAATAGCAAGACATTCGGACTGAAAACTTGTGTTTGCGAATAAAAAATAAGATTTTTCAGGTGCTTAAAATTTTGAATAAATATTTCAGATATTTTCAAAATTTGATTTGAGAAATCAAAAATTCTTAGTTTTATAAAACAAACTTAAAAAATCATATGGTAAGCTAAATTTTCCATTAAATAACCACAATAGTCGGAAAAGTAATTTATTAAAAACAGTTCTTGAAAAGTTTTATAATCATGAAAATTTGAATGTGTTAAAACAGCTGATCATATATATATATATATGTCTTAGTAAACCTGTATTATAATCTGCAAGATTTAACCTTTAAAAATGTAACTTATAAATTAATATTTTAATACAATTTTTGAATTGATGTTACTGGTAATTTGTCTGCTGGAGCATAATATGCATAAAAAATAGAATATTTTAGTATACATTTGGCAAAGGAGTTGTATCCATTCTTACGACTGTACTCGCTTGAAATGGCGCTTCAACAAACGTGTTCGGTCACTCTGCGTGGACAGGGGGTCATCCTGTCCTTCAACGCACTCCCTTCTCCAAGGTCATGCCTGCAGGTGGGAAGGCATATTCTGTTACCAAGACACTAAATTTGCGTTGTTTAACGCGAAACAGAGCGAAAACGGCTGTCACTCTTCAAATCTCACTCTGAGGGATTTAGAGTGATAAAAGAAATTAAAAGAAACAGTTTTTACCAAACGATTCAGCGCCGCTTACCTCATGTGCTACTAATTAATTCAATTCTCAATCACGGTAAGGCAAAAATACATAAAATTCAAAATATTTTCATTAAAAATTGTAAAATATAGAAAAACATAAAACACCAAGTACAGTTAAAACAATTAAAAAATTCTTACAATTAAAATTACAATTTTTACTCAAAAACCAGCTAACAACTTAAATGAGAATTCTACAATGAATCCTGCACAATTTAATTCGTAATAATAAAAGAAGTTACTTTGTTGCTGCGAAGCGTAGTTTCTCTAGATTGGAACAAATCCATTATTCTACTAAGCTTCAAATGTAAACAAATATGGCCGTTATCATAACCAAAAATTACGCTTAGCCGCACTTAAAAAAACTTTTAAATTGTTGATAATTCCACAATTATTGCATGCATATTAACTAAGGGCATAAATATCGTAATCGAAAGATAAGATAATTCAGTCAATCATTTTAAAATCATAATTTAATCATATCATTTATCATAATTCAATCATTTTTAAAGCAAAAAATACACAATTTATAAACTTATAAGAATAAAGAACCTGAGCTCACTGAGCCGAGTAACAGAGTGGATATACATATATTTATATACTTTTGGCACGGCCGATTGCAACCAAAATGCGAGGTGCACATCTGCATGTTAAAGCAACCCTATATACAAAATTTCAACGTTCTGAGGCTTTGAGTTTTTGAGTTATGCGAGATGCATGCATACATTCGTACGCACAGACTCCACGAAAAAAATCTCTTCAGAATCCATTCTAAATCAGTTTTATAATTATTTGGGCGGTAAAGAGTCTTTTATTCTGTCCTTACGTGCGGATGTCTCTCAAAAACGTCGTTGAATTGCATTCGATAACGGTCAAAATAGATATTTTCGTTGAAATATAGTACCCGAAATTTTTCACGATTACAATACTTCCTTTTTACTTTGTACAAGGAAATAAAAAAGATCTATTGACTCTACAACCGTATTTATACTATATGCCCGTCGAATTATCATGGTCTAAAATCTGGTCTTCACCGTATGGGAGAGTTTTTACCTGCTCATGGATGCTGCATTCCGATGTTTACTCTCCGCTATTGATTCTGAAATAGTTTAGAGAAAAGACAACTTTCGGTTTGTATGTTCTGGGTTCGAATTTCTGTCGCAGTTTAGGCAAAGCATGTAGTCTCTGGTAAGATTATTAGACTGAAGTGTTTGAATTTATAACAAAGTCAAGGAAGCTGCGTTTAATCTAGCTGATAGTGACTGGCAAATTTGTGTTGTTATGTTTTTAGTTTAAGCCTGAGAACTAGTGAGGTGAAAATAAATGTAAAGTTATTTTATTTCTGCGTCTAACTTTAAAAAAAATTAATGTGCTTAATGTGCAAAATTTTAATGAGCTGATAATTCACCACACAGAATCTACGTAGTACCTTAACTCTATAATAGGTGAGCTTGCTAAGTTAATTTGAGCCTGAGTTATGTTTTACAAAGGTTATACCAGTTTTTATGTTTCCTTCTTTTACGCTGATAGTTGTTTTTATACTCTTTTTTAATTTTCCTGTTTATTACACTTTTAATATTATAAGCATAACAATTACCTTCTTAGCAAAGAGTGTGAAGGTTTAGCTTTTGGAAACACTATGCGAACATTGAAAACAAGACATATAAATGAAAGCGGAGCAAGTTTTTCGGGACGCTGATTATAATTTATTTTCTTCTCAAGGGGCATATATCTGTTTCATTGAAATGCAAATGACTCCGGGTTTCTAAATGAGATTTAATTCAGCAGGGAGTGGAATATTTTAATCTGCGAAAGATAGTTATTAAGCTTATAGTCCATGTTTTCGCAATTCCAGCGGAGTCTTATTCCCTTACATACAAATATCACTCTCATCAATATATTTAAAAATAATCACGAACATAAAAGGATTCTAAAGACAAGGGACCAACACTGAGCCCAGTAGATAAAACCACTGAAAACAGTTTGCTTCAAGTTCAGACTCAAGCGAATGGCGAGCGGTATAAATTTCTAATTTTTTCTCTATGTACACTCTTAGACAAAAAAAACGACGCACCAAGAAGGAGTTATCCGAACTCGACGAAAATCTGTAGTAGTGATGTACGTGTACAGAAAAACAAATGATTAAAGTTTGAGAAAAATTGGTTGATGTATTGAAGTGATAGAGCCTCACAAAGTGAAAAAGTCAGTAACGCGTTTGTCCACCTCTGGCCCATATGCAAGCAGTTATTCGGCTTGACATCAATTAACAGAGGTGGCAAATGTCCTCCTGAGGGACATCGTGCCAAATTCTGTCCAACTGGCGCTTTACATGGTGAACATTCCGAGCTGGTTATAGGGACCTGCCCGTAATGCTCCAAACGTGCTCAATAGGAGAGAGATCCGGCGATCTGCTGGCCAAGGTAATTTTCAGCAAGCACTAAGGCAAGCAGTAAAAACGTGTGCAGTGTGGGGGCGGGCATTATCTTGCTGAAATGTAAGCCTAGGGGGGCGTAACATGAAGGGCAACACAACGGGCCTTAGAACTTCGTCGACGTGCCGCTGTGCTGTACGGATGACAACCAAAGGGGGCCTACTATAAAATGAAATGGCACGCTAGACCATCACTCCTTGTTGTCAGCCTGTCTGCTGGAAGACAATCAGGTTGGTATCACACCGCTGTCCGAGATGTCTCCAGACTCGCCTTCGTTGGTCGTCGGGGCTCAGTTCAAAGCAGGACTCATCACTGAAGACTATTCTACTGCAGTCAGTGACACTCCAGAGCGAATGAACCCGATACCACTGCAAACGAGCTTGATATTATAGAGAAGTCAATGGTAGTCAGCGCAAGGGGCGCCGTCACCTCACCCCCCTGTCTGTCAGCCGTCTATGAATGGTCCTTGCGGTCACTGAAGCACTAGTTACACGTACAATCGATGATAATGATGCATCTGGGGCTGTGAGTGGCGCTCTTACGATTGCTCGGTCTTCAAGTTCTGTCGTTTCTCTAGGCATGCCGCTTCCTTCTTGACGCTGTGTGCGGCCATGGTTAATCCATTCCTGCCGACATCGTCTAATAGTGGCATCGCTCCTGCTCAATTGTCGAGCTGTTCGCCGATAAGACCAACCGGCTTCTTTGAGCCCAACTACATGACCTCTCTCAAATTCTGACATCTGCGCACATCGTGCGCGCACCAGTATGCGAGGCATAGTTACTGTCTACCCGTTTGTTTTTGTCTAAGAGTGTATAACGTGAATAGGAGATGTAGTCGCTTCCGAAAATCTTCCATAAAGGCATCGTTTTTCTTTTAGGCATGTAATCCTTGCGTGCTGTTTTTTAACCAGTCAGCAAACCATTTAGAAATAAGAGCAACAATAAAATTCGCTTTGATTTGAATTCACATAAAGTGGAAAGTTATCGATCTTTTTAAATCATAACGACTTCTAGTTTACAACCGACTAAAAAGTGACACCTTCTTATTATTAGTCAACATCCTGTTTGACAATAATAAGGCAGAAGCTAGGAGCAAAAGACTACCAGTTACGCGCATATTAAATTCTCTGTATCAGAAATTTACAACTAAAAATCTGATGTATACACCACATGACTTCCTTGTACAGAATGTTAAATTATACGCATTTTCTTTTGCCTTTTATTTAGACGTATTTCCTCGAAATTCATTAGAGATATAATTCTCATTCAATTAATTCAGTTCTCACTTCCCGACAAAGCAAAATACATAAAAGCTCAAAATAGCTATATTCAAAATTGAAAAATATTGAAAAACATAAAACACCAACTACAGTTAAAAATTAAATTCTTTTTTTTACATTTGAAATTACAGTTTCTACGCAAACACAAGCCATTCGGCCAGCGGGCAAGAAGGTAGATTTTTCGGTGCACAAAGCAGAAAGTATACTTTTGGTCTTACTTGATAAAAGACACTGAAGGCCTAGAAACTGACTTTGCTGTGGACGCTAAGTCAATACATGGGATAATTTACTAACTTAAATGATAATTCTAGAATGGATTGAGCATAATTTAATTCTCAGTATTAAAAGAATATGTTACTTTGTTATTGCGAAGCTTAGCTTCTCTAGATTTTCACCAAATGCACTATTCTGCTATCTTTCAAATGTAAACACATATGGCTGCTATGGTAAAACCATTAGACTTAGCCTCACTTAGACAACTTTAAACAGTAATTTGTTGATAATTCTGCAACTGTAACATGCGAATTAACCAAGGGCATAAAAAACTAACTGGAAGATAAGAACATCATAATTCAACAATTTCAGAGCAAAAAATGCCCACTTCACAAACTTATAAGAATAAAGAAACTAAGCTCACTGAGCAGAGTAACAGAGTGTATCAATGTATACATATATTTACGTACTTTTCATGAGGGCGATTGCAACCAAAATAAGAGGCGCGCATCTACATGTTTTAGCAGTCTTATATACAAAATTTTGAAGTCGTTTATGAGTTATGCGAGATAGGCACATACGTACATACGTACGTACGTACAAACTCCACCAAAAAAATGTCTTAAGAAAAAGGAGTTAGGAAGAAGAAAAAAAAAAAGGGAAAGAAGAAAGAAAAAGAAAAAGGGAAAAAGGAGTTCCTTATTCTGTTCTTGAATAAGACAAATCAGTTAATATCCTATAGAAATAATATAAATTGCAAAAAATAATTTAGCCATTAAATATACAATCATATTTATACTTTGAAATAGGAATTCAGTAAATGATTAAAACACTGCTGTGTAAGATATGGTAAATAATTCTATCTAATGCAAATTCGACAAAAAGGAACGAAATTTAAAAAAAAGCCGTTCACATAACATTATATTCATAACATTATAGTTCACAATTATACTTCTGTGACTAGAAATCTGTGACAAAAGAAATAACAGTATTCCCCTGCGAGTAATGTTTTAAAAAATTCTTCCATGCAGTTCTATTATTGTGAATTAATATATTATCTAGTAATAAAAACATGTTTTTTTTTCTAGACGTATTTAAATTAACATTCATTATAACATACCTTTCTGATGGTCATCAGCTAGCTCAGCTTGCATTTCATTTGCGACAGCAGTCGGTGCAATCGAACACAGTTGTCATTAGAAATTTTTGATTGAGAGATGTTTCGTGCATTTGAGAAGAAAGAATTTCTTAATTTCACAGCCGCCGAAGGATTAATGACATCAATATCTGTATATTTTATGTGAATAGAAATGAAAAGTGGCTGTGTTAAAAGCTCTATTCTGTAGATGTTTTTTTTTTTTTGATTGATGAAAGCAAAGCACGCAAAATGACAGTCTGCCTAAGGGAAGAAATGCTTTCATGGAAGACTTTCGATAGAGAAATGACTCATATTTAAGCTACATGTCAAGAAATCACAAGAATCTCATAAATCTCTCGCAACAAACTTGAGCTCACTAGTGACCGAGCGGTAAAGTCACTAAACATTGCTAGTTTAACTTCGGTTCCGTTCCAGATAAAAGGTCTACCTACTAGGACGGTTTCCATAGGTGTATTCAGGTTAGAAAGTAGTCAACGAATGCAACGAAAGTCCATTTTAGGCAGATAGCCTATGCATATTCTGCCATAATCAGTTAAACTAAACCTTTTGCCTGGATTTGAACCTGCATCGAAGTACTTGAGTCCTAAGTATTCATCAACTGGTCTCGATGCTAGTTTTCAATCTTTAGAGCTCTTCTCTTCAAGCAAAGTGGACCCACCAGCAGCCGAGCGATTAAATCATTGAACTCAGGTAGTTCGGTGCGATCGTCAATCTCGCAAACAGGCTTCGTGTATAAGTGTTTTCGTGGGTTTGCCCATGTGTAACATGTAAACGAGCCAGTTTCCCTTAAAACGTCCTCCATGAAGACATTCCTTCAATTAGACAGATAGCCCTCGAGGCTTTGCCGTAATCACATAAACCAACCAAAACCATCAAGGAAAGATTGTTCACCCAGATATCTGGATATCTTTATAGGAGTTTTCTGAATATACTTATGCAAGTCTAATATAAAGAAATCCTATTCAATATATCGAAAACCAAATTATGAAGACCTGGTCAAGGATGTTGATATCTTAATTATGATCGTTTACAGATTAAAAGATTACAAGTTGGATTCTTTGATGAATCAACCACAGATGAAGGCAGCATAATTCAAATTTTTCTGTTTTCGGTTTCTTTTTTTGGGGGGTGGTATGGTTTTTTACGTTTTTCCCCCTTATTGTTTAGTGCTTCTTTAAAATTTAGTATATAGACTGAAATTCAAGGCAAGTTTTCATTTATTTAACGTCAATTCTGTATTATATGCATACATATACAAAGAGAGAGATTATACATACATACATGCATACATACATGTGCTTTATTTATATATTTGCACAAAAGAATTTATGTTAAAATCAAAACTGATCGTGTCTTTTTGAGATCACAATTAGCCAATAATGACTTTTTCGTCATTATGAACAGCAAAATTTATGAACTGCCTCCTATGTTCGTTTGTATATTCGCCTGTACTTTTTCGATCAATTTAATGTGGAAATAGCTTCATATATGTAATATATATAAATCCGTGCACGCACACATTTTTGATTATATTTTGAATTTCGAATTACATTTTGGTTTACGCAAGAATTCAGACTTATTAGTTAAAAACGTCAATGCTCACTTTAATCATAACGTATTTGCTGCACTTTGAGAATTACCTGAAACAAGAAGAAGAGATCTTCTGGGAGTTATATCAAGAAATTCCATTAGTAGAATCGATTCTTGGAAAGAGTAAAATTCTTTTTTCTCTCCAGCCGATTGATTTTTTGAGTTAATCAACTGTATTGTATCACTATGACTTCCTATAATTACTGAAACTACTGTTCAAAAGATTTTGCTAATGAATTTTATTGCTTTAGGAAAGAGATCCTAAAAAACAAATTTAACTCATTTTGCTTATATGCATTACATAATCGAAATAATTAGCACTGCAGTACTCAGCAATATCCGTTTTGCAATATGGATAATAAATGTTTCCTTACAAAATGCTTCAAAACATAAATGCACGCTTTCTCAAAATATCCTAGGAATTTTCAAGAAAACAGTATATTAAAAAAAATTAATTCTAGTCAAATTGCAGAGCAGAATATTTGCATTACAAATTCGTTGTTTTCTTGGAAACGTTGTTTAGGTAAATTTCAAAAGAACGCAAAGTTATCTGTCTCATGGAATCAATTTTCAAAGGAAACTGGTTCGTAATTTTGTTACATATTTGAAACCGATTGAAAACATCCATGTTCTGAAAGCACCATTCAGCATCTCTTCGTCGTGAAACAAATACGAGGTAGCCGAACCGGTATAGTACTTAGTGTCGCTGACTGCCTTGCCGAAGGGTCCAGCTTCGCATCCCGGACAGAGCATGGATGTTTGTAAATGTATAATGTCCGTGCGGCATGGGACACTCTAAATCTGAAACGATCCGAAAGTGCTTTCGAGAGGTTGGGAGTAGTAGAATAGGGATGGAAGACCCTCAGGCCCGTCTCCCTGGGGTGCTCTCCATCAAAATTGGAATTGCTTATCACTTACTGCATTTTTGAACGCAAAATATATTTATTACAAATTTATAAGAAGCTATATTACAATATACAATAAAATGGAAAGCATAAAACAATTATTATAGGTAAGGTTACCGTCTTCGTTATGTGAGGATCTTGCTAAGCGGCTAGTCTATCTAGTCGACAGTTCCAGAGCATTGTGGCGTGTTGTTCCGTTGGAAACAATCTGCAGATGGAATTAGTCATTTCTCCTTAATTTCTCAGTTGTATTTTACATCCTCTGCTTCGTTATATCAGGAATGATATCAGAGGAAAAGCAACATCATTAGTTTGTCAGCCTTCCTGAAATCGAGAGGCTTTGAGGAAGGCTAAAATCTCTTGACACTGTTGGTGAAGTTATGTCGCTTGTACTGTCAACCGGAGCGAATTATTGCGTCTGCGATCTCAGCCCATGTCGTCTCACACATAGTATTAGCTCGAAAACAGTGACTTGACCTACAATTTTCCCATCTCTGTGTGGTCCGCCGCATTTTCCTGAATGTGCGAGACTGACATAACTTCGATGATGAAAGCCGTTGTTTTGTTGACATGAAAGTGACACTACACTAGTACTGAAGTCTTTTAATATCGAATTTATAAAAAAAAGGGTTTGAAACTCAGTGCTTGAAACGGGGACGTTGATTAAATGAAGATATTACAATGTTTTATTGGACTTTGAAGCAAGACCTCTTAAGGCTTAGGTAAAATGATCCGAGTAAACTTACTTTAGTAGGCCTCAGAAGATTAGTAAGAACGGCGCTATTAAAAGCTTTCGGCATTCAAACACTTTAGTATTTAAGACTACAAATATTCAATATTTAGGACTATAAGCGCAATATTTAAGACTATAGATGCAGCGTGATTTATGCTTAAAACTGAAATGCGTATAATATTTAACATTGATTGAACAGCATGGTTTACTTCAATGAAGGAATGTCCTTAAATTTTCAAGCAACGCTGACACCCAGATTTTTGACGAGGCCTTTACCAACTTCCTCTCTTGGAAAATTTACTTTCCTATATGATTTATGGCATCCTTGGATTTGGCAATACCTGTGTTTGTCATCTTTCCCTTGCTCTCAGTATTCAAATTTCTGCTGTTCGATTCTTTGTCTTACACGTCTTTGATATTCTCGTCTTTGACGAAATAAATGCTTAAGGTTAGTTTGGTTCGGTTTAGTGCATTATGGCAAAGAACAATAGCGCTATCTGCCTGAGGGGAGGACTGCCTAAATGGAGGATTATGTAAAGAAAATTGGCTTGTACACACGCTACATTTGGGGAAAACCACGAAAAGGCCCATGCAGCTAGCCTGTTCGCCTAGACTCGAACCCAGGTCGGAACTACCAGTGATCAACAGTTTTATCGCTCGCCCACTAGTAGGCCTAAATGCTTAAGGTAAACACCACATCATTCACATTGCATACTAGGTTACGTACTACATATATATATATATATATATATATACACTATTACATAGATTACTACATACCTTTACGAAAGCATTTCTCGTTTCTTCTCAGGGTGCTTTTAAGTTTAAATATACTAAAATAGGCTTGCTTCATAAACATATATGTTGTAGGATTAACTTTAATTTTCTTATAGATTTTTATTTTGTAGCCAGCTTTTCGTATACATTCTCATTTCCCACCTACGTTTTCCTACCAAAATGATTTTTCAGAATCACAATTTATGCAAATGAAGTAGAAAAGAGTATTTAAGCTTAAGTCTGGTTCACATCACTAGGATAACGTGTTCTGCCTTGTTGCGGCTAGTGTAAGCTTACTATTCTACGTCTGTACTTCTACGTGCCTGTTAGTATAAGCCGCAATTTTTAAATAATGACCTATTTCGTTATTTGGCTGATTAATATTATTTAGTATTAGATTAATTTTATATTTTTAAGTTAAAGCCCAGTGGAGGCTTATTGTACGCCTGAGAAGGAGCCATCTTTTAACATATTTGGAGATGGGTAATTTAAGACTTCTTCGGACTTGTCATTTACACGAACTCAGCGAATAGTCGCTACACGGTTTTTCAGTATTCCAGCTTACAAGGAAATATAAATAAGATAGAATATTACACGCCAACTTGTAAATTAGCTTTTTCTCTGTCAGCAGAAATAAAAAAATAGTCCTTTTATGTTCTACAAGGTTAAATTGCACACTGAATACAATACACAATTGCTTTCATCCAACATTACAATTTCTTAAAAATGGTTTAGTGAATTTTTCTGTCTTTGTGATGCATATCACACTTATTTTGTAATTGAAAATAAATATTTATTCCTTTGTTCATTCAGGATATAAAACACGAGTTAATTAAATGTAACATTATGCTTTTATTGCCTTCTTAAAGAATACAGCTAAACCGCCACTGCTTTCTCTTGAAACTGAACAATTAATACCTCATCAAAAATATTATTAATTTATCATAGATAAGGCATCAGCAAAAAGAATTCATGAAATTGGAAAGATTTCTTGAAATTTGAAACTAGCTTAAGAAATTTCTGAAGTCGAAAATGCCATATACAATAAATAAAATAATAAACTGAAGTTAGTCTTAGAAATATGAAATTTGCAATATATTTTACAGGCTAAATATATTGATGTATTTTATACTGATTTAATTGATTTTGAACTTAGATCTCTAAGAGAATTTTTTTCCTTCCACATGCCACAGCAACATTTTTCTGTATGAAACATAGAACAAACCTATGAATAAAATGCTTAAGCGTTACATTTTTAATTGCTCTTCCAAAAATTATTATCTTGCATACATATCTTCGGCAACCATTACTAATATTTTAAAAAAATATTCACCAGTCTAATGAATGATCTCCTCTGGTATTAAAAAGAAGATAAAAACCATTAAAATCTTCATAATTAAATATTTCTTAAAGAAGGTTGCATAATTCAAAGCTTAATGACTTCGTTAAAATGTTTTCGATTTTAATCGAAATTCTTTTTTCCTATCACAAACTTTTATCCTTACTGCTTCCATATTGAAGAAAAATTAATGCTGTTAAGCGTAATAAAACCATTAAACATAGATATTTTAATTAGCTTTTGGTACTTGCAAAAAACGAAAAAGAGAAATGATTAACTTTTATTATTTGGTCACTCCACTCCCCCTAAAATGAAAGCATAAGACAACGAACTTTAAAGAAAACAAGTAATTGACGTCAATTTAATCATATATTCTTGAACAGTCAGGAACGTCTTGAAAGTCAGAAACTCAAGAAACATGCTAATGACAATTGCATGCTTTCTAAAATCTTCAGCCCACCAATAGCTAAACGCTAAGTTAGGTGAACATTGTTAATTCGCCCAGAGTGCAAATCCGGAGAACAGGTTGGCTGCCTGGGAGCTTTTGTGGTTTTGCTCATGTGTAACGCGAATACAAATAGGTTTTTCTTAAAAGTCTTCCACGAAGGCATTCACTCTGTAAGGTGGTAGCGCTTAAGTGACTTAATATAACCTAACTTAATCTTATAAAATTTCCTAACTGATATTTAATTATCCAATCTTAGTTATAAAAGGCTAGCAGCTCAATAAGGTATTATAGTTTTCATTTTCCCTGACCTTGTAGGGTCATTAGGTATTTTAATGCTGGAGACGTGAAACATGTGCAGTGCCTTTGTCGGAATTAGAAGCTTAGACATCTCGAATAGCTTCTTGTATGCTTCCAGTTACGCAACTAAGGCATGCGGAAAGGAGGAAGAAAATTCTTGACTCCTCCTTTTAAAGGGTCACTGGGGATTAGGAAACCTAGTTGCCAAATCCTGGTGGTCACGAATCATCGTCCACACATTGTTTAGTTCACTCGCCATATGTAGAGTTATTACTATCGTTTTGGAAGCAGTAGACACTAAAAATGAGCAATGCCCTCGCCGGGACTTGAACGTGTATCTCTGGAGTACGCGCCAAGTGTGCTACCGTTTCACCACGAAGGCATGCGGAAAGAACGGAGAAAATTCCTTATAATTTAAGGTGGTAAATAAAGGTGGACAGTTTGGAATTATCTCAAAATGTATGAAAGTTTGCATAATTGCACTCTTATGTAGAATCCTCTTTTTACATGACCTTCTGCAGTATGTTACACAAAGAACTTACCTTGTTGGCTCTGACTAGAGTCTTAATCACAGACTACTCTTACATAAACCACTAGTGAAATCTGGACATGCATCAAATCCCTCAAAGGACTTTCATTTATTTTGTCACATTATCAAATCTGGGCCTCAGCTGAGACTGGAATGCAGGCTATCTTCTCCTGGAGATGGCTTCTTATCAAAATGTGTTACCTCCAGTAATCATTGAGCTATGAATAATTCGATATGAAAACAGAAGTCAAGTGACGTGAGTTTACTTTAACTATCCACAGTAATCACGATATGCGTGATACCGTACATGTTTATTAAATGTATTTTCATGGATTTCCTGATAACTTCAATACAGTTCAGTAGCTACAAATATAATTATACATTATTAAGTAAAAAAGTATGCAATATTAGCAGTATTATGGAAAATAATTTGACAACAACTGATTTAAAACGATAATTTGCATCGGGGGAATTGTTACAAAATACTTTAGTAGATGTTTAATACTTATTTAATTTAAGTTTGAAAACTAATACCATTAAGTGTCACATGACAGAAATCTTTTTCGAAACGTAAATGTGTGTTCTGTTTAATCTACATATTGCATTTTTTATATATTTCACTGTAACAAGAAATTTAAACCTTCGTTTAACATACTGTCTAGTACTAAATCACTATATTTCTTACAATACGGCATATATAGGTATCACAATAAAAAATTTAACTGAGGTCAATAAATAAAGAACTCAAATTTAATATTACAAAGACTGATTCAATTGGCAAATTACGCTTTCTAATGATTTTCATCATATTATTAAAAATAAGAAATTAGTCTCCTTTCCCTCCAAGATTGTTGAAATATTTTCCTTAAATTTTCTACTCCTAAAGGAAATATTGAGTTAAAAAAAAGGGTAAATTCAGTTATGTTATTATTTACCTTAAAGTGTAAATATTTATTTTATTAGTTATGCTTCTGCAAATGCTTTATATCCAATTGTGCCCTTTTTGCTTTCCAGAAATTGCTAGAACTCTCTCACGGCTGGTTTAAAAATCTATAAAAGTCGGAGACAAACATCTGAGCTCAGTTGTTTTGAGTGATCTGTTGTTGTTTACTTCCTTTCTGTAATTTTGGTGTTCACAATAGCTATCTCTGCGCTTTGGATTGCCTTCTATTTAAAGTTTTAGCATTTGAAAATATAGCTGTTGATTATATTGCTAATACTGTGATACTAAATGAATCTCTGTGAGGAAAAATTTCAGCATTTTGTTTTATTTCTTGTGAGAATAATGAATTTTATTAATGTTTATCGGACTTGTGTATTGAGTCTATTACGAACCCGTACGAACGCAATAGTATTGTACTTTGGAAAAATTTTGGATATCATATAACAACAGAAATATCCATTCTGATGATTCTCGAACCCATTCGGACGACGTTTCTGCGTAACTTTCTGTACATACGGATAGAATAAATAACTAATTTTTTCAAAGCGGACTGTAAAATTAATTTAAAGTGGATTCAAAAGGCATATTTGGAGACGTCTGTTTGTACGTAGATATGTTTCTACTCATAACTCAAAAGCCTTAGAAAGTTGAAAATTTGTATATGGGACTGATATCTAGTTGTGTAGCTCGCTTTTTTGTTGCACTCAGTAGTACCAAACGTATGTATATATATATAAGTTTGTATACATGTACTCTTGACAAGTCCACAAGCTCGACGTAGGCTAAATTGCCATTTACTGCCATTCTTTGTAATTTTTCTGGTGTTCCATTTTAATTTAGTTTGTGCTTTGTATGTTTTTTTACGTGTTAAAATTCTTAAATGTTGAATTTCTTGAATACCAACATTTAGTTTTTAGTTTTTTTTGAGTTACTTTTACTTTTGAGTAATTTATTTTTGTTAAAGTTTTCTACTTACTTTCCTTTTTTTTTATTCATAAACGACTGAAAAAAAGGTCCATTATTCATTCTCTCAAATAATTTTAACAAAGTGCGTAAAATACATTGTCTTTATTAAAACATTAGAATTATTATTATACATTAAGCAATTATTATTATACATTATCTTTATTAAAACGCGCCAAAATGTAAATTCACGTATACCTTAGAAAATTTTGAAAAAAAAAATTAATTTTTTGCAGGTGTGCCTAGAAATACATCTGCTTTAAGATGATGGTAAATATTTTATAGGTTACAATACAGAAGGGTTTTCGAAAAATTTCTAAGCAATAGTTTAATCTACAAATTTAAACAATAAACAGTAAAAAATGGGCGAATTTTATTTGGAATGGACCTAAGTTTCGAAATATGAGAAGAAGAGTCAAATAAGTCTAATAAAAAAAAGAGATATTAATAAATATACACCAAATTTTTGCGAAACTTGGCAGTTTGGCATAATTTGAGTCGTAAAGTCGAAATATGAATATACTTATTATATAACGTATATTAGAACAATGCTTTATATAAATCTAATACACAATAAGTCGCGCTTTCGAGATATGAAAAACGTACTTTGAATTTTGTCCAATTGGTCCAGTAGAACGGGAGATATAGAACTGTCCCATGTTTTTATCCGCAGTGTGCAAGGAAATTATGCGATGGCATCATCAGTGTTTTTTTCTTTTGCCTTCAGCTTCTCCGGCGTACATAGTGAACGGAAGAACGTTATTGTTTCAATGAAAATTCAGCCTACTTACCTGTAAGATATGCCTTCCTGGAAGGATTTCCAAGAGTAAATCTTTCGTATATGGTTTGTAATAGAGAAACAACGAATGGCAATACCAAGCCATTATTATCTGTTTTTATTCAACTTGGTAGGAAGCTGTTCATTTAACTTTGTTTGTGTTGTTACCATTGTTTATGTGCCCGTAAAGAAAAACGCCCATCCAGCCGAAATACTTTAGGAATTTTAACTCGGCTCATTCTTACAGTGTTTATTGGTCTTCGCCGATGGTAGGCGAAAAGGTCAAGAGAAAAAAAATTACACGAATAGCTCTCAAAGTAAACCTTATTCCTGATTCAGGTTTTCTTTATTAAGAAGAATTTTATAACGGTAGTTAGCCTTTCTCTCATGCTTTGAAACAAACCTAATAATAAAATCTGCTCCTGTTTGGAAAATTTCTGAACACTGTTTATCGGAAAGACTTTGGATACCCAGAAAACGTATTCAAACTTTCGTGGTCTGATCAACGAGGAATGATTGAACTTTATATACTTTCATACCATTTTGATTTATAACTGACAATTGTGTACTCATATACAAGGTGTATCAGAACAGCGGTGACAGACTTTCAGGAGAGATAGAGTACACCTAGACGATGGGAAGTTACATAGCAGTGCATGGTCTGAAACGCTTTCCTGGCGCGGTAGTGACGACACAAAATGCCAAAAAGGAAGGTCACAAACAGTGACACAGAATGTGTTTTATTATGTTTAGTACTGCAGAAACCAATAAATGAGAACAAAAACAAACGACGATCATCATTAAAGAAGGTGTTCGAAATTGCGACCACGGACCGTGATTCTGGTCTCACTCCTCCGGATCATGAAAGACCTGCATCACGAATGGAAAATCGCATGGAAGATGCATGACGCACGGTTCCTGCATCCCAAAAATGCTCTTTGCATTTATGTATATAATCATGTTATATATATATATATATATATATGATTGTTATTTTTATATGTATGCAAATATGTATCAATATGTTATATGTTTAAATTTAGTTTCTAGGTAAACCATTATGTTCTATATTTACCATTATGTATTTGACTATGAAAGGCACCATATGTCATAATTATATTGTAACCGTATGTAAAAATTGTAAATATATCAAATTCTTCAAAAAAAAAAAAATGTTCAACTAAAGATAGATAGTGCAATTGGACAATACACATATTTCCAGTGGTTCAACAATTGATGCTCGCTGCACTACAACTTGAACCTGAACCTGTATTGATACACCTTGTATGCGCACCTGAATTAATACGCTTCCTCAAATCTTAACGTTAAAGTCCTACTAGTGGTGAAGCGTCTGAAACCATACAACGCTAGTATTTAATACAAGTTCTGTTTTCGACGGTAAAGTGGATTCAATACATGAAGTTAGGAGTTTTTCCTTCTGCGTGGATAATATAAATAACCATTTTTCATAGAATGGCCTCGCGAAATTATTTCACCGCAGTGGCAACTAATCCTACAGTACTTAGTTTGCCATCATCAGATAATTCAGGTCAATCTTGTGTCTTTACACAGTAAAGAATATGCAGCTCGTGTCGGAGCAGCTAAACACCTCGGGTAGAATTTAAAGACATTAACAACTCTACTTGAAGTGCAAACAAATTAAAGAGTGCACCTCTAATGTAGGCAAAGAATTATTTAATATATAAAAGTATAAAATAAAAGCAAAAATGTTGAAGACTAAATAAGCTTCTTCCATTATGCGGAATATCTTTGCAGATAAGCAGTCACGTTTCTTTTCGCAAAATATTTCAGCTAATAAATTCTCTTGAAGCTTCTTTTATTCACCAAGATTTTCTTGTCATAGTTTAGAATCCGTATTCTACTACTAGTGCGTTTTGCGTACTGGAATCATCAAACTTAAAACCCCATATTCTAATTTCTTGTTTTATAAATATGTTACTTTCTTCCTTATAACTGAATTTTTATTTTTCGTTCTAAAGTTGCATTAAATATTATTATACCTGTCACTTTCTTTAATTTGAGTTTATCTCCTTTGACAAATTTCGATTGCAATGCATAAATGAAATAGCGCGCCTATCTAGAATTATGATTAGTTTTTTGTTCGTATTTAAATTCTCAGATAATTTTGATTTTAAGAAATGTTTAAAAGTTTTTGTTTGCTTTTATATTAATCATAATCAAGAAAACTCTCTTTACTTCATCGTACGAAGTAATGACAGCATTATAATTGGAAAAATCTTTTTGATATAATATATTTCAACGAAAATATCCATTTTGACGTTCTCGGGTCCATTTGAACTATGTTTTTTCTTGACATCTGTACGTATGAACAGAATAAAGGACTCGTTTCCACAAAAGGGATTGTAAAATAGATTTAAAATGGATTCAATCAGAGGAGATGTTTTCGTGACCCCAGCCATTTTCGTTTGACCCCAGCCGAACTCCAGAAGGAAACTTAGAATAACAGTTAAGTTGAATGTAAAATTTATTTTAAGTAAGCTGTAGGCAAAGGCTACACCAGTAAATTAAGGCGGAGTAGACTCAAAACTTAAATGGCATGGATATTCAAATATCAGAAATTATAATACAAGGTCGAAGACTGTAAATCGTATCTGCTTTTGTGACCTAGTAAGCCTCGAGAGGCAGAACTCGCTCTGTCTTACAGTCTAAAAAATACACGGGAACTGACTCGCATTCTGGCGGGTAAATGGAAAGGAAAAGTAGCAGTACAGATCCAAAACATAAAATAACTGGTTTATTAGCTTAAAGAAATCTCATAAAATCTAAGACACATTAATACGTGTATTGTGAGAAATTTGGAATATTGATAAATATCTAAATATAAGTAAATGAATATTTGTCTGTTTGTTTCTTTGTCTTATATATAGACCTACAATTTAATTCCGATCTTTATAAAATTGTCACACTCGACCTTCAGAACAAGAGGAAAGTATTGTCTACAAACGGTTTCTCGAAAACCATCCCATGGAGGCCATGGAGCCACGAAGTCAGTGAAGCATCGCCTTAAATACTACTCTTAGTCATTTGCATTAACCGCGTTTCTAAATATGCATTATGGTAGGAAATTGTAAGCTGAAGCTAGAAGGGATAGAAAAGTTGCATAAACTTAAAATAACTGTTATAAAATTAGGATAAACCTTACATCTGTTTCAAATTTATTCAGAAAAAACCTGGAAATAAAAAAATCACGTTGCCCGGGGGGGAAAGCGATTACATTAATTTGTCTCGAATTTAGTAAACAAACTCGGGTTTTTAAGAGGCATACATGTGTTGCCATTTCCCAACTTAAAATAGTATAAAGTATGATATCATTCAGCAAAGTGTAAAATATTGAATTTTTCTCGTATTAAAAGGAGCGTTATCTCATCACACACATTTTCTTTGCTTTTTCGAATATGAATTTGTAATAATCGTTATAAAGCATTACTTTCGCTGTAAAATCACTTGTGCCACCAAAATTAAAATCGTTTGCTTCAAACTACTCCTTAAACACGAACGAAGAATCATCACAAGCTTTAGAAACAAAGCAGCAATGGGAAACAAGACTGGAAAACGTTCAAATGCGCACTGCTTAAACCCGTTCGTATGAAACAAATGAGCAAAGGAAAGCAAAGACGGGGAAATGTTCGAGTACGCATTGCTCAAGCCCGTTCGCCTGAAACTGAGGAGCAACGGGATGCAAGACTGCAAAATGTTCGAGTATGTGCACTGCCCAAGCCCGTTCGCCTGAAACAGACGAGCAACAGGAAGCAAGACTGGGAAACGCTGGAGTATGCACTGCTTGCGCCAGACGAACACTCCATAGTGATTTAAATACTGCTGCTTTCCATTACGATGCTAATTATTTTTATAGTCTTCATCCAAGTACGACCTTTAGAAAGACGTATTTATTATGTATGTATTGCAGAGCCCGCAAATTTAAGAATAAAGCACCAGTAACGCGCTGCGTGGGTGGATGAGTGCAACTGTCAGTATTAAATTCACCATGCTACTATTATCAACCAGAGCATCAGGTAACACAAGCCAGTTTCAACATGCAAAACAAGCATAACGAAAAACTTTTCATAACAAAATTGAAACACAAACACTTGCTTTCCTTTACGTAGCATTGCAA
>KK119686.1:29774-95077 GCA_000611955.2 Stegodyphus mimosarum
CATTTATTTATTTAAATTCAAATTCGTGTGCCTTTTGTTATTAAAGGTGGAAACGTAATGACTTCGGAATTATTCTCACAGCTATAAACATTTTTTAAAGTAAATTTTATTGTAAAATTCCGAAGTTTTATTTTACTTTAGGGAAATTTCAGGAAAAAAAAATCTAGGATACTGAGACTGTAAATCTCTGTGATAAAACGTGCTTAAATACAATGACCAATTCCACAAGCTTACGTATTATAAAATTCTCAGTTTTCTTTCTTTTATATTATAAATCAATTTGCTCTTTTTTAAACCTAAATTTAAAATACTACAGAAAATTCGTATCTACGTCTGTTTTTAATCAATTTGCAGAAGTTATTTTATTTTTTGCTACTCGAAACCAAACAAGGATCTAAGAAATTAGTGCTCGATTAAAAATCTTAATTCATTGCGGAATAGTTCTTTTAAAACTAATTCTTAGATAAAAAGAATTAAATGAAGCATTTTTTGAACTTTTTATATTAAGCAAACAAACTACTTTTACTCTTTTCTGCAATTTTACCATGAAAAGAGTTTTGTTTAACTTTATACGGAAACTTCCTCAAATAAAAAAACAACCAGTTCTGCTTCCATATTAGCGTAAGTTTAAATGAAGCATTAATCGAGTCTTAATCTAAAAATTGGCTCAAAAAAAGAAGATTTTATCGTTTTGTTCGTAGTAAAATAAGGCTAAAATCTTTACGCTTGAACAAACTTTTTATGCAGCAAATGTCATTTGAGATGTGTTTCATCAATCGTCCATTTATCTGTCTAAACTTCAAAATAATTCCACGTACTTTCTGTAGTTCCTTAATTCTCAATAAACAAACAAAATGCTTTACATCTAATACTAACAAATCAATCAATGGTATCAAAAATACATATCTAAAACTACTATACTCTCTTGTTACTGCCCAGACGGTATAGTGGATGGATAAGCCTACTACCCGAAGGGCCTAGTTCGAATCCTATTATGTGTTTTCACAATAAAGTGGCCACTACTTCCGGCCTTAATAACGGCCAAGCCTGAGTCAGCTAATTGCCGGCTAATAGGAAAAAAATATCTTTTTGTTAAACTTACAACTTGTTTATTTCTTCTGCTGCCTTTGCTAAAACGTACACAAATTAGTGCTTTATTTGCTGTGTGTACTTCAGCGTGCAAGATTAACCCTTTTAAAGCCGAAACTCCCGAGACGACTTTTAATTCAAACGACCACAACCGCAAAAACAAACAAAATGCTGTATATCAAATACTAACAAATCAAGTATTTTGTTATTTGAAACGACCAAGATTGCCTTGCTGTTTTCTTCCATCCCCTTAAGATATACAATAACAGGTGCGGTTTTTTGGAATGCAATGAAATTACGGCACTCATTGAAGCTAATGCAGTTGGGGTGTAGTTTTCCCAAATGCATTGAAGTTTATTGTAGACTGCTTGTACTAAAATGCTAATGGAAGCTTCTTTGTTAGGAGGTAGAAAAAATGTCACTTGAAATCTTCGCACCTCTTTATGCGTTAATGTTCGAGGAAGGGAGGAAACGGACGAGTCGGATAATGGATGAAGACGGCCATTTCTTTATTTTAAGCATACAGGTTAGCGAAGGTATTAGTTTCCTAATGCAGATAAAACTGCTGAATAATAGATGTTTGACCTGGTCTTCATTCAACAAACGAGCAGGCTTAAGAGAGTTGGCGGTATGTGCTAGACAGCATCCCTTAGAACGCTGTCCGTCAAGACGTTCCTTTACTTAGGCAAACAGCCTTTATTTAATCGTTTAATTTTCCCATTTTTTTTCTTCACATAAACCAGAATTTCATGTTTTTATTGTTTAATAAAATATTAAACAATGTTTTATACTAGAAATGAAGCAGTAAATACCTCAATTAATTTCAGAAATAATGTAAAAGATTTCGATATTCATTTCAGTCGAACTGAAAAAAGGAATATAAAAATGCAGATAATGTGTTTTAAGCAACAATAATATTTTAATAATAAAACTACTGATGCACTGATTTTGCGCTGTATTTTTATAACATCTCGTATGCTTTCCTATCATAAACTAAGCTTGACGTTAGAAAATTGCTTATAGAATTATCCCTAAATCTTAAGGTATGACAAAGTCAGGAGAAGAGTGTAAAGAACCCTTTATTAATTGAAATAAATTTCACAGATGGCACAAACACGTACTTGCAAAAGCCAACACTTTTGTCTTAGCTCAAAAGGTTATGACTAACTTAAAATTAAATGAAAGTTAAATTAGCCTAACGGATTCAAAGGTTAAAGAGCGCGCAACTGGCTCTGACTCTAAAGTCGGCGCAAATAAGCCTAGTGGCAAGAATAACTCAACGTTACAAAAATCTAATCTCTAGAAAATCAAGGCAGCGAGCAGGCAGAGCACGATCTTCTCTTCAGGCAGGCAGAGCACGCTCTGCTTTTACCTACCAAAACCTTCCCTTAAATGCCAATTTATTTATCCCTCATTTGAATACATGTGTAATACAGAATTTGTATTCCGCCATGAAAATGTGAGTTGAAAGCAAGAGCAATAGGAATGTCACTTAAAATAAAATAACTGTTAAGTAAATTTAATAAATCCTAACATTGTTAATATTCTCCGAACTTGAAACATTTTATTTCACTTTTTATTTTTCTTATTTATTTGAGAAAAGCTGGCAGGCTTTGTTTGTGAAAATTCGTCACAAAGTATAGCCATAATCAGAAACTGCAAGTGACTCAAGAGTAGAATAATTAGAAGAAGTTCTAGTTCCTCACGATTAATTAAAACTCTAATAATTTATTTATTTATTTATTCTATGAAAAGTAAATTGGGTACGTATGTTTAAACGCATTCCTCCTGCAAACACAAGAAACAATTTCATCATGGTATGAATTTCGTACTTTGCATAAACGTGCAGCTAAGCCATGTGCGTACATTATTAACATTTCCTTTTCCTTTAAGGAAATATGTTCAACGTAACTGAAACCAAATGGCAGTGATAGTGTGCATATATGAATGCATATATGCCCTGTGATGCGTATTCATAGTATTACTGTTTTCTTTAAGGAAATATATTCATTGTAATTAAAACCAAATGGTAGTGAGAGTGTTGATAGTATATAAGTATAAATGCCTATACGCACCGCGATGCGAGTTCATAACATGGGTGCAGTATTAAAAATTAATTGTGTTAATGTGTATCGCAGATTATTACATGATTGTTTTATTTCAAGCAAAATTATTCATTCTACATTTAAAATTGTACACTCTGATGATGCTTATAAATATACAGTACAAATTATAATTCAAAACTACAGCCGATAGTCCATGAACTGCGTTTCAATAACTGGGTGACAATAGCATAAAAAAGGCCATCTCAGAATGACTTTTCGCTTTGAGTTAAAGAAAATGATAGATGGGCAATAATTTTCTAGTTTCCTATTTCCTAACTCTATCCATAATTCAGAAGAGCTCCGATTTAACGAAGTTTCACATCGCTTGAACTGGATATCTATGCGATTTAGTCTACTGCGTCCACGTTTTCAGTCCGTTATTTATTCATCTGGAATATCACTCTCTGGGGGCTAGCAGATGATTAGAGAAAAAATCAGAAATATGGTTTTTAACCTAGATTATAACAGATATAACAGAGAAGATAAGTAAGTAGATTACTTATCTTCTCTGCTATCAGAAAAGGTTATGTAAGATAACAGAGAATGGAAATAGAAATACATCAGGATTTGAAGCGCCATTTTGTCATCAAAACTGTCTGAATGCTATGGGACACCTTATTTCTAAAATGACATCAAGACAGCAGCAATCCTTACAAATTTTGATATTATACATAGTATGGTAGAAGAAGTATGGTTGAGATACCATACATAACCATACATAGTATGGTTGAGAAGTCTGTAGAGCATTGCGGCAAAAAGGATTAGTAAGTAAAAAAAACTTTCCATGGCTCTTTTGAAAGAAACTTTATCGTATATGTGAAAAGTATTTCTTTTGTGATAATTCCTTTAGTGAGAAACAAACAAAATCGGGTACAGATGTTGAAATTGGAGTAGGTTGTGGTAGAAGAATGGTATACAATGCTTGTTAACAGTTGATTTCTGACCATTAGCAAGCATTTTTTATCGTTTTTCCATTGTGCCTTCTACGATACTATATATAATATTACAATTGTCTAATGTGTTCCTCCTGTTCGGCACTACTTGGACCAGCCCCAGCTGAGAAGCCCTCAAAGGTTTGCTGACTCTGGTCGAATGACCTATTTGCAAGGGAGGTTTTGTGGTTTCCCACATTTGTAACGCGAATGCGACTCATTTTCCCATAAAAGAATCTTCTACAAAGATTGCAAAGATTCTACAAAGATACAAATTCTCAAGATTGCGTAAAATTATAAAATTCACTTACGGTTGTAAAATGTCATTAGCAGTGTAGGAACCTCAGTGTAGGAAATTTGAATTTTAAAGAGGTTGAAGTTTTCGGTCCAACTCATTGATGTATCTGTAACCTCATCTCTGAAATTATTGGAGATATTGAAGTCACTCTGTCTATATTTTCCAAAGCGTATAGTGTTCTCTACAATACATCAACTAGGAAACATAGTTGCATGAGGAAAACTTATACGGAAGATAAATCAGATGAATGTGTAGAGACATTAGGTTATTACGAAGCAAGAGACATGAAAAATGAGCAACGCCTTCGCCGGGAATCGAACCACGGACCTCTGAAATACCGGCTCAGTGTGCTGACCATTACACCACGAAGGCACGCTAAGAAAGTGGGAGATATACCTTATAAATGTTAAAAAGGAGTACAACATCAAAAAGAAAACCTACTGTAATAAAGATGATCCTTGAATAGAGTGTGTAGCTACAAAACGGTACAAAGGTACACATACAATACGAACACAAGTACATATGCAATACGATTGTTACATTATTAGCAGAATAGCCACGATTAGAGTCACTGTTTCAAAAACACTTATTTCATAAATAAATACAGAATAGAGACAGATGCTAAGATAATAAAACGGAGAAAGCTGATCAGTGTGTTTTTTAAATTACTCAACCTTCACTATATTGTGCGCGTAAGGATGAACTCAGGTGTGGAGAACACAAGGAAAATCTTTCTATCCAGACTATTTGATTCCTCTGATAAAGTACTGTAGTGGCTGAATTAAGCTTTATACAGTTATACTGTGGTTTACAGTAGACTGAGTTATCACTTCGTAGAAAAGAATTAAATGTCGTTGACTGCATAGCCATTCAGTGTCGCTGACACTAATGTCGTCATTCACCGAATTAAGGTTATTCAGTCTTAGGGAAATGTGAAGATGAAGTTACACACGCTGTAGAAAACTGGAGTACTTTATGATAGAATAATGGTATAAAATGCTTGTTAACAGTGCATTCTGTTTGTTAACAAATATTTTATACCATTCTTCCATTATGCTTTGTGCCATGCTAAGTGTAATAATACAGCTGTCTAACGTGTTGCTCCTGTTCTGCACTACATGGACCGATACCAGCTGAGAAGCTGTCATGTCAAACAGGCGATGAGTCTCCAGTCAAAGTTTCCCAAGAAGATAAATGCATACTAATTATGCTACCACCCTAGAATCCCTCCCAGTCCGAGGCGGCAGACTTTAAAAGTTTCTCAGTAACAACTGCTACCACCCGTTCGCGCGGAGTCACACTCCGGTTACCAGGGATCATAGTGACGAGGAATACTCACGCCTGGAGATCTGCCTGGTGATCACAAATTCTCCCGCCAGTAGTACACAGGATGTCTGTTGCCCGCACTGGGCCTAACACAAGGCTTATTCCAAACTATCCAATTGAGGCCAATGAAATTTCGTCTCAAATTACCACTCGGCTGGGCCAGTGAAACTGCCAGGCTCGTGATTTTAATCCCCTGTGGTAGAGCTTGCTTAAGTACAGATCCTAACCAGTAGTTTCACAGGTTTTTCTGCGTCTACCTCCGAGGGAGCCATAGTATGATATAGTCATTACACACTCTGTTCCACCATTCTGAAAGAAAGCACGGCGGGTTCGAGATATCGTACAGGTTGTTGCATTAATAATCACTTTAGCAGTTAGGCTACCATTCTAAATTTTTTTGCTCTTTTGGTACTTAAGTCCTTCATTTAATACAGTTTACAGAAAATCAGTTATGATGGCAACAAACACAGAGATAAGTTAAAAGTCTTTTTGTTTGTATTTGGTTACAGAATTTACACCATATGCATAACGTGAGCATTTGACTCACGCGACCTTAGCCAGGCTTTTGCTTGTTACATTGAATCTTCCACTTCTTTGATGAAGTGTCCTGTGTTAACTTGGATCATGAGAGCTAGGTTAACTTTTTCACAATAAAGTGTAACCTACCTCTCAAGTAAGTAAAGGCAAACCTAGCTATACCACTTTATTATTTACTACTTAGTCGGTGAAAAGATGTTTGGTTGTGCCATCCGAGATGTTTGAAGGGAAGAATCTAGTACGTAGCTGCTTTTTCCGTGGACAAGATCTCAAGTAATCCATGGCGCCTGCTTCGGAACCTGAGGGGCCGCAGGCGCATTTAACATTGCGATGTAGGAAACGTGTGTAGTAAAATGGGAAGCGATCGTGGTAGGTGTACGCTTGGACAAAGAAGTGGTTATACTTTATCCGTGAGAATAAGGTGTCTGATTCGGCTTGAAATATCGTAGCATGATCCCTGAGGTGTTCAGTTTCATGATGGATTTCCTTTTTATCTTCATAAAGTGCAAAAGACACTCCTACTCTGTTGTCTGCTTTGGAACTATAGGAGTAGATTTATCTTTGAGTACCTTGTGGTGTTGTTTTGTTCTACGGGTTGCCCATTTCTATGTATATAATTATTCATATTTTTAGATGTTTGGAATTGAGAAAATCCCGGTGCCTTTAATTAATATTCTAAAATTTAGATACAGTAAATAAAATGAATTAACATAGTTGAAAGAATATTCCCCTTTTATCATTTTATTTAAATTCCTGCAACTAGAGCATTAAAGATAATTGAATCAAACCTTTTGTACTGTTGTTCAGTAGCATTACAGATAAACGCTTGAAGTAATCCATATTTTTAATTGATTGCTTAGTTCCGAAAAGACTCTTTTATTGGGGTTATTAATTTTTTTTAATTGTTACTTCTTGCAAAATATGTAACTACTTATAAAATGAATTTGCATTAGCCAATTAGGTAAATGCTTAAGCTACCAATTTTAAAGAATAGTATTGCATCTTGTTAAATTGACGCAATATTTGCTGATCTCATTAAATTACAAGATAATACTAAACTTACTGCAAATATTCTGGTCATCAAAATTAAAGATAATGACAGAAATAATATATAACTGGTACTTAATGAAAATTTATTAAGAGAAGTTTGAACAAAAGCATTAATTAATATAAATTTCAATGTTTGGCAGTTGATTATTCACAAAATATCGAAGTTGAAATCAAATTTAGGTAACTTAGAAAATGATGGAAAAATTAAGTTCCTCTTGTGGAAAAATAGTATCTTTATTTTGATGTATGGTCACCTTGGACAGATACGCATACCTCACATCTTGACTTCATAGACTTTACCAAAGTGTTGATTAAGGTTTGTGAAACTGCACACCTCTCTTTAAAAGTGCACTTTTCAACTCCTGAAGGGTCCGGGGAGGAATTCTGGCGAGCTGAATTTCGGTGTCCTAAAGCATTCTATACACACTCAATCGGCTTTAGATCTGACGAGTAAGGTGGCCAATCCATTCGAGTGATATCGTCTGTTTGTAAGTATTTTGACATCACACATGCTCGATGAGGCCACGTATTGTTATCAATGAACAAAATTTTTGACGTCATCAGCACCCCTCAACTGTCTATCTTGAGGTTCCAATACCTGTCCACATATCTTCAGTCGGTTACAGAACTTCTTTGAAAGATATGGATCTCGGTGCGGCCATTTATCATGATTCGTCCGCAGACGATTAAACCACTGTTGCGGAAACGGGATTAGTTCACAGACAAGGGAAGTCTAGCTGCGTACTCTTTCTTCTATTCAGATTAAAATATGTCTAGAATCACTGTTCATACTATATCTAGACTCGTCAGTAAACAGTACTCGGGTCCAGTTGTGTTGACTCTACAGAGGATGACAACGGCAGCAATTTAAACGGGCCCCTCTAGAAGCTGAAGCATGTGGAACCCAAACCATTGGTTTTCTCGCATACAGTCCAATCTCGTTAAGCCTTCGTGCAGCATGCGAGCGGTTAATTCGAGTTCCTGTGTCAGTCTGAAGGTCTAAAATAAAACTACTTGTAGTCTCTTCGTGATTTCTTCGAGTCGAGAAACGACAGAAAATGGTCGTTTGAAACAGTTGTTCCGCCTGCCCGCTCTTGACCAGGCTAATTATTTCTATGCTTAAAATGTTGCTCTAAACTCTTGTTATGAAACTTTGAGAGATGTTTAAATCTTAGGGAACCCCCATTTGTGAATTATACCAATTATTCGCCACTTTTGACCTTCATATACATAATGGCTTTGAGTCATAATTACTGAATACTAATGACCCTCAGAAACTACGTTCACTTTAAACAACACTCAGACCAGAATTTCAACATGTTCATATTTCCGGAGCTAATATATACGCGGGAGTGCAATTTTTTATTCAATCGCATTTAATTAACATAAATGATTACAGCACTGAGCACTGGTTGCAACGTTAAATTATAAGCATATATATTTTTATTCTCACTATCCTTTGATGACCAGTGTATAAATGTTAGTCGTTATAGTGCAGATTTGTGTAAGAAACTTCTGCTTCCATTTTAAGCATAATTTGGTATCCTTCATTGTAATACATAATTTCATATCCGCTTTATTTTGAAATCACTTCTTGATTTTAAATCATTGTAGGCAGTAATTTGAGAAGATGTTGACCGCCCATTTTGAAGAATAACTGCTAACTATTTAATTAGCATCTAAAGTGGAAAAATATTTCGTATGTTAAATCCAAGTTCATGTAAAATTCATGAGCTTCTAATAGAAAAATGAATTTCCTAATGCCGAAACTAACCGTGTTATTATATGAAGACACTGAACCTATATTAGTCTACTATGAAAACTTGCTTAAAAGTTTCTGTTGTAACTAGAAGCCAAAGTCCTGCATTTCCTACTAAACAAATAGAGAGTCATCGCTACGAATTATAGAAATCACCAAATACTGAAGAAGGTTATAACAACCTTTTATTTAGAACAGGCACAGCTTGGAATGCAGACGAAATGTTCTCTATTAAATTAACATAATAAAGGTAAATTCAAAGGTAGAAAATTGGTCTAAGATTACACATAAAACAGGCTGATTTAAGCTGGATCACATATTTTACTGGCGCATATTTTGAAACATCGGTCAGCGATACGCTAAAGCCAGAATATAGCTTTTAAACAGAGCGGGCGTGAATACTAACTTTTAGACGTGGTTGCCAGAAGCTCTCTTCTGAACATACAAAATCCTCAGCTTATATACACGCAATCCTAATTTGTATTCAGATGAGGATTATGACAAAGAGAGTTATAATAAAGACTTAAATCATAATAACTGGTAAATTAATATAACAAAGCTTTTTTTATCCATCAGTCTTTTGTGTCACATCTACTTCCTGGAATCTGGAAGGAAAAATTGTTTATCCATGAGAATATTTAAGCTAGAACTTTAAGGTATAAGAATAACTTTCTACAGTTTATGATTTTTCTATAAATTAGTTTTTCCTTTTGCTCTCCAGCATTGCGATGGGTGAACCAGGATGTAAAATTTAGATATTTTCAGCACCATTACAACTAATCGAATTTCTGTATGGTTAATACCGTTAGATTTATTGGAGCTCTACGAAATATTTTTAAAATCTATACCTAGTATTCAAGGCTTAATTTCCATTGAATTTGTAATTGCGATTTTGAGAGCATAATGTCTAAATAGCCTCATTTACAGTCTGTTAGTTTTTATTTTTCATTTATAATACACACCATAGAGTATATTAACGTTTATGATACATCTATTCTCAACATAATATATGCATATAAAACATTAAATTTCATTCAATATATTACAATTCAAAAGATCATTGTGCTTAGATTAAACTTTACATAACATGCACAATAATTGATACTGTTTGTTTTGTAAAATTTTCTACTTATTGCAGCAGTTTGGAAATAAAGTAAAAGAATCACGTTGAAGGCATAAACATAAAATCCTTAAAGGTAGAGGAATACATTAACAGAAAATCTTCTTCTCCGAATTAAATTTAGATAGTTTCGCTTGAAGTTAAAATAAAAGTATAGTAGTAACTTTACATAACTGCATAAAATAAATTAAATACTTAAATAAATAGGATAAATTTTCACCTAACTTTTAATTTTTTAGAACTGAGACATTCTCTTCTCGCGGAAATATAACCGCGTGGGATAGGCGATGATTGTGTGGATTCTCATTTGGGGCTGGTAACATTTCTGACCAAATAATGGCCTTTCCCTCTCCTTTACATTCTCTCATCCTTGTGGACTTCCTCTGCCATTCAGGATATTCAACTGGAGGCAGTCGACTCCTTGGTAGGCTTCTTTCTGGTAAGTGATCTCCAATCTCCAGTCTTCTTTCCATCTGTCTGTTTTATTCTGGATGATTCTTTTGACTTTCCGTTGAATCGCTTTCTCTTCCAGCGGCATTTTATACCGTAGATTTTGCTTCGGCTAACCAGTCATTTTCCCATCATTTCCAGTGCTTCTGCTAGTTTTCATACCGGAAATTTCTTTTCGCCCTTCTGCATGCCGTTGTTTCGGACTCGGATGATCGCCACATCTCAAAGATATTTGGACATGTCCTTAAAACTTATACATTTCTTGTTCTCCTCTTCCTTCTACGTCGTACAACATCTGTAGATTTCATTTTGAACAATCATCTAACCTGTGTTCTTTTTTTTCTTTCTCATTGCCGAAATCCTTTCCTTCTTCTTGCGAGTATTTTAATATGGATGCCGGTGCTGAATCAATCGCATTCTTCGATGGCTCTCCGATGCTCAAGCCAAGTGATTCCCAAAACATCTTTCTTAACAACGCCTATCAGACTGCTCATAATATTTTTTACCTCATTGAATTTTAAATACATAACTGTTTCCCTGATTCTCTCGATTAAGAAAGGGCCTTCGGACATGCTACAAAACCTCCCCACCTCTCTTTCTGGAGCAAAAGAAAGAGAATGTTTAGTTTTTCAAGTCTTATCTCCCACCTTAAAATCAATCTCGCCTTTTCTTATCATAGCCTTTTCTTATCTCGCCTTTCCTTATTATACTTTTTTTCACTCGACATCTCCGAATTACATGTTGTCTCATTCAATAATTATCTGTCAAGCTGAGTTCTTCAGACCTTTTTCCATCAAAACCAATTTTATTGAAAGGCAAAAATAATCTTTCTTTGAAAAATCATTCATTTTATGTCTTATCCATGCTATAGTATTAGGCTGATCTTAGTGCATAAGCTAATTCACTGACACAGTTATAACAGTCTTGCTGGTAATCTCTTACATAACTGCGGATAATTCTAACTCTGTTTCTGTAACTTCTTCGACATCTGTAGCTGTCGAAACTAAACAGCTTGCCTTACTTTTTGGACTTTTTCTGTATTTCGAGTGTTGTGATGAAGGAGAATTACGCAATTTATCACAAAATACTTAATATTAATATCGCTGGTATACCCGATCTTAGTTCATTGTTATTATTTGTGTCTTAAGCATAGAATAGGAGTTTATCGATTATTTTGTAATTTGCAGACCTGTTCCTATCCCTTTATATCATTATGTTCAAAGGGATCTTGGTCTTTCAAATAAGCGTAGATGTACTTTAATTTTGAGTCTATGTGGAGTTCTGAAAAAACTGTTTCTCGTGAATTTAGTTAATAACTTATCATATAGTTTAATTCATGTTATGACAATCGCATCAACATTGTCTTCTTCTGCAGCATATTTAATTATTAAATTGTTTTCTTGTAATTTAAGAGTCTGTCTTTTGAGTCTGGTTAATAACATCTTTCCCATATACAAGCATAGAGTGATCGTATGGTCTACGTGTACCATAACATTTTCTTATCAAAATAAATTCAAAGTTTACATACTGTAAACATAACTTTTAACGTTTTTCTCGTTAACGGTATAATATCTACTTAAGTGACTTGTTAAAATATGCTAACGGCTGTCCGTCTTGCATTAGAATGGCTGCCATCACGAAAGCATATTTACCTGCTGCGATTTCCAATTTACCGTCCGCTTCAGAAAATTTCAAAATGGGAATCTGGATTAATGTTTTTTTAAGTTTTTCAAAAGCCATGTTTGCTTCTGCCGACCAAGCGAATCTACCTTTTTTCCTTCTAAAATTTAATAAAGGCTCTGCTGTATGAGCAAATTCTTCAATAAACATTCTTAATAAGAATAATTCTTAGTAATTCTTAACGCGTCCAATAAATACTGGTATCTAAAATGAAATACAAGGTGTTGCAGAAAATCGGTTACAAATTTTCAGGATAGATAGAGTACACCTAAAAGATGGAAAATCACATAGGACTTGTAGATGGTCCGAAACGCTTTCTTGTCGCGTTGTGAAGACGAAAAGAGCAAAGAAGGAAGGACACAAAGAGTGTGACAAAACATGTTTTATTATGAAACGCTTTCTTGTCGCGGTTGTGACGACGAAAACAGCAAAGAAGGAAGGACATAAAGAGTGTGGCAAAACATGTTTTATTATGAAACGCTCTCTTGTCGCGGTTGTGCTTCCGAAACGCTTTCTTATCGCGGTTGTGACGACGAAAACAGCACAAAAGGAAGGACACGAAGAGTGTGACAAAACATGTTTTATTATGTTTAGTACAACAGAATTCAACAAATAAAGAAAATAAGAACAAAAGCAGACAACGATCGTCATTAAAGAATGTGTTCGAAATTATGACCTCGTACCTTGATGCAGGCCTCACATCTCCAGCGCAAGGGAGATCTGCATCACGTATGGAAAATCACAAGAAGATGTATGACGCACGGTTCCTGCCTGCATCACGGTCCGAATAGTAATTTCGAACATCTCCTTCGATAAAGATTTTCCATTTTTGTTCCTATTTTTTGGTTTCCGCAGCATAAAGCATAATTAACATTATTCTCACTCTGCTCATGTTTTTACTTTCTTGCTATTTTGTGTCATCACTGAGCACCAGGAAAGCGTTTCCGACCATGCCTTGCTACGCGTTTTTGCATCACCTAAGTGTGTTTTATCTCTGCTAAAAGTTTGTAACCGATATGCTGAAACAGCATATATATATTACATGTCTTAAAATCTCGCATACTACATTTCAATACATCCCATTTCATGCATTAATGTAAATAAAACTATTGTACAATAAACCATACATTTTGAAGTAACATTTCTTAAAATAAAAGACAGGAATAATCTGTTTAATACTGAATGCAGATAACATAGACATTTCATTTCTCAAAGAGGTTTGTTTAATGAAGTATATATCTTCGCTGAACGAGAAAACAACACGCTTAAATAAATGCACATTTATCTCCCAGCGTAATTAAGTGTAAGAAAAGTATTTTCTAATCTGCAGATTTTGTTAATTTTTTTTTGGATTTTCTAATCCCATAAATAATTTCTTTCTTTTCAAATTGAGCAAGCTTAATTTACTTTTTAATAATTATAGTTTTATCCGAACACGTTAATAACTTGAATTGAAAAAATGAATTCAGCGTAGTTCGCAATTAAATTTTGTTTGCCATTGTCATTGTCTTTACGAATCTGAAGAAAGTTTCGATTAAAAAATTTCCTCCTATTAACATTCATTAAATAATCAGTTCTTTCCTAACAGGTAACATTTTATAAAAAATTCAAATCAGTGATTTTGGATTAAGTAAAAAAGCAGATGTTAAACGAATATTTTTAAGCCCCCTACTTTCCAAAAAAATGCAAATCCCTTTGATCTTGCAAGTAAATACAATTTTTTATTTCATTTGACTTCATAAAAACTTAATTCTTCTAAACTATTTTCTAAAAGTTTAAAAAAAAATTCCATTATTGTTATTTTAAAATGATGGAAATATTATGAAGCTTAATTAACGCCAAGTACTAGAAGGTTTACGTCTACAGCTTAATTCTTTTAAAATACTGAACCTTTGTAAAAGTGCTCGTAATCCTATTCTGACATAAAAGTAAGGAAAGTTGACTGCGAAAGAGGAATGTTCTTAGAACTGACAGTTCTAACAGTGCCACTGAAAGTTACTATAATTTGCTGAATGCTCATTAAAAAAAGGAAAAAAGAAAGAGAAAGAAAAGAAGCTAAAAAGTGAATCAAATTTGAAATCATTTTGAAATCATAAATCCCTTGAGCTTAAATATGAGTCTACAATTTTATTAACAGTTCATGATTCTGTAAGAAATTAGCAAGTCCTTATCCAGTTTATTATACGAAATGTTTCATCTCGAATCTTATCATTCTTGCTTCGACAAACTAAAGCATACATAGTATTTATTTGAATGCTTAAGTTTTCGCACATAACAGAATACTTTACTTCGGAAAGCATGTTTTGAAATAGGACTTACATATCAAATGAAGTCATATTACACTTAATATGTTACCCTGGAAAAGGTACTGTATAAGACTACAATGAAATAATCTAAACATGACATATTTACGTAAAATCAAACGCTATTTCTGATCTTGACCAAAAGTTAAAGTTTGTTTATGTGTTGCCCTTTAATGAATCTCCGCTTCTAACATGTGTTTTCGCCGATGTTTTTGACACTTGAGTTACACAATTTATTTATCATCTATTTATAAACTAATTGATAAAACAACGATTGCGAGTCTTAGGTACACTGCACGAAAAAACGTGGGACAGTTCTACATCTTCCGTTCTACTGTGCCGATTGACGAAATCAACTTGCGTTTTTCATGCCTCGAAAGCGCAACTTAGGTTACGCATATTAGATAAATTTATAGCATTATTCTAATATAGGTATTTTGAAACGAAATCGGACTTTTTCTGAAATGACATGACAATTCTTTCCCATATTTCAATTTTACGACTCACATTATGCCAAACTGACAAGTTTTGTAAAAATCACACGAGTAGTTTTTAAAAAATTAGGTCTAAAATTTAAGCTGCTCAGTGTTAATTAAATTTAGTATATATTTGTTAATATCTCTTTTTTATTAAACTTATTTGATTATTCATTTCACATTTCGAAATTTAAGTTCATTACATACACAGGCATCCTTCGTTTCAGGTTTCAGTAAAAAGTGAAAGTACGAAGAATCTGCATGTACGTTTGGTCTTCGTGTCGTGGTGAAACGGTGATACTTAAGCCAAAAATTTCGAAAAAAACAGCCGGCAACTCGAACTGCCCATGAACGTAACAGGAACAAAGCCTAGAGGTTCTCTGATTGACGATTAAAAAAATGAAGTAAACGAAGGAGAAGACCCTTCACGACAGGGCAACACATCAAGAAGTAAACTCTAGAGTGTAGGATATACTTCGAACTCTGCACCATTTCCCATGATAGCATCAGATTCTCATTTCTTTCCTTATTTCAAGAGGAAAACCAAGTAGGGAACATAGATGCAGCTTCCCGCCTTCTTAACCTTCACAGCTAACCTTCTAGGCAACTATCACTTACCACGACCCGAGCAAAAGTCTTCTCCTCCACAAGCAGAAGAAACGTTTCTACGTAGAAAAGTAGCAACAAGCAAAACACCTAACCTTCTTTCTAAAACATATCTTCCCTCAGTAATCCGCTAATTCAATTCCGATCGACAGGGAGCATAAATGCTCCCCGCCTTAACAACTGCCAGAAGAAAAATTACTTCAGCTCAAGGCGGCCATAAAACTGTCTCGTACTCAAGAATTCTCTTTCCCATCACAAAAAGGCACAGGCTACCACAAAACTACATTTTCGCCCCCTTATTAGAGACCAATTTCCATTTTTCACCTTCAAAGATCGCTAATTAAACGACCTGCACTGTAGGTGAAATGACACTCTTTGACCCCTCGTCACGCACTTCCTGTCCTAGCACACACCACTTCTCAGCAGAGCCCTCATGAAGAAAGAAGGCCAGTAAATGTTATGCTGAAGAAGCGTTTCCCGACAACGAATACCCCCATATCTTGGATAAAGGCGCATGCCGGCATTCAGGGTAATGAGAAAGCTAACAGGCTAGCAAAAGAAGCAGCTCACAATATCGATGCTCAAAGCGTTATTACCAAACTCCCGTGGTCTCACCTTAAAAAAGTGACAAGGATAGCAGCTCAGCACCAGTGGCAATGGGAATGGGACACTGCCAAACAAAGCAGGAGGACCTATGAATACTACCATAAAGTTTCGTTCGATCATCTTGAATCATCCCCACAAATAACGTGATTTATGGCGGGGCACGGGCCTTTCTCCTCCTATTACTATGAGCGAGGAATTGCAAATACCGAAAGTTGTGTCTGTGGAGCCATGGGTGTATCAGACCATTACTTGATCCACTATCCTCTAACTGCACAGTGGCATGTGGTGCTTCCGGAACAGCCGGCTGTTTGATCAGATTCTCATAAGAGTTATCTGATCAAACAGCCAGCATTTCGCAGCAAAATATACAAGATAATGCAGAAACTGGAGGAATTGGGAACAGATTTGTGCAGTGTGGAATAGATCCCAGTTATTCATCTCTCTTCTCTCTCTCTCTTTTTCTCTCCTTTTTTCCTTCCTCTGCAGATTTAGTAGAGATTAGCATAGCCTAAGTACTGTATATATTATGAAACACGTATGTATTATCCCCAATGAAAATTATTATGAATTATGTAAGCATGTATTATGTAACAAGCTCAATGTATTATGAACTTTGAAAGCATGTATTATGAAAGATCTATGTATTATGAACTACTTGTATATAAGCATGCACTATGAACTATGTCTGTCATGAACTATGTAACTATGTAAGAATATATTATGAACTATGTAACTATGTAAGCATATATTATGAACTATGTAAGCATGTGTATATGATACAGGATCAATGTATGCCGTTATAGGACCCATGAGGTGTTGCCCTGGATAGTTGCACAGCCTGGACTAGATCCGAATAGTCTAAGTAAGCCGCACGGATGTTCACACTCTGCTCTCAACTATCCTAAAGGGCAACCGAAACAAAGCAATTTCTTTCTAGAAACTTCTCCGGTAGTAATGTCTCTCTGAACGAGAGAATGACTAAGCAAAATTCTTTCTCTTTCCTTGATCCTTTCGCAAAACACTGAAATTTTGATTAAATTCAAATAAAAGAAAAAAATAATAAAAATTCATTGAAGCATCTGTTTTACCCCAAAATTAAAGAATTTACATAACCGAATATTGAATTAATCATAAATAATGAAACAGTAAATTACTAATTCAAAGAATTAAATGAAATTACGATTTTCATAAATAAGAAAAAAATTAACTTGATCTCTTTCATAACCGAATATTCAAGCTATTATCAACATAGCAGGATAAAAAAACGATTCCATTATGATGAAAAAACAAGGAGATGTAAATTACCTTGGAGAAAATAACTTTTTGTAAAACTCTTAAAATTGCAAAATGAAGGTCATTCTAAAGATAATCCAAGAAACAAACAATCGATCGCTTTAATGTTCTCAAATGAGATGTGGTAGAAAATTTGTGCTCAGACGTATAAAGCTATTAAACACATTAAGAGAAGGAAGAGGAAAATTATACTTTGTGGCAAAACTAAAAATGGCAATTAAAGAACAGAAAACAGCTGTTTGGATAACATACCAACTATTTTAGAGGAAGAAAAAATATCTGACTGCGAAGTATTTGCCATTGACGTGTATTTTACGAAGGCTTTAAAACTGCACTTCCATCGTAATAGAAAATTGCCATGCAGACCTTTATTTAGAAATAACCAAATTTGGAAGGCAGCCATAAAACGTGCTGCCATATAATGGCATCTGTATTTATGTGTTTAATTGATTAAAATATTTTATATTTAGATATAAACGGATAAGATAATGGTTTAGCGATATCTCCGTTTTATTTTCAGCTGGTGTAGCTCTTTCGGCCATCATTAAAATATAAGATATCAATAAGTATGTTTTGAAGCTTTGTGTTTGGTTGATTGTCTGTAAATAAATGTGCAATAACTTTCTCCATTAATTTCTTTAATAGATGTTAACCTTGCTTATATATGAAATAATTGATTATATAGTGTTCTCCTCTTTATAGAGAGGGCCGGAAATTAAACTCCACACTAAGTAAACATTAACAGAGTCACTTCAGACAACACGTTTATTCCTGCTCACTACACATATACATACATATAATGGAGAAACAAGAAGGATGATACAACACGCTCTTTCGGCGGACAGTGGATATCGTAACACATTGGGCCCCATGAGCTAGTCATCAGCTTAAATGTAATTAAACAAGCTGTAAATGTAAAGCATAAACTAAATGTAAGAAATAAATCAAATCAATCAATCATCTACAGAAAGTCGAACCTGTTTATGGGTTGGTCTCTTCATTTCACCCGAGACTCTTTTTTATGTTCACCGCTCTTACTCTATTGTCAATTCCTTTATATGCGCGAATTACTCTTGCCATTTTTCATCTAAGTGGCAGCAAGTTTTCATCCTTGATTAGCACCAAGTAATTCACGAGTAAATCGACACTGGGGAGTTTCTACCTGTTGCGCACTTGCAGTTGATTCATGTTTTCTTTTGACTATGATTTCCAAAACGATTGGGGAATCCGTGTGACTAACTTCCACCGTTCATGGTTCGGAATTTGCTCATTTGTTAAATCAGATTCAAGATTACTTTAAACTCGGAACCGATAATGAAGTGACCTAGTGTAATTACGGAGAAACCATTTAAGTCCTCAGAAGCAGCCACTTGAGGAGGGAAGTATTGCTTCAATCTCCACCTCCCACGTTGAAAATTCGTCTTGTGAGAGGATCTGCAATACTTTAACACGTTTCATGTAAACCTTGATGGATTTAACGGCAGCCTGCCAAAGGCCTCCAAAATGAGGAGCTGATGGAACAGTCATTGTCCATTTATCGCCTTTATTGGTCAAGTAAGTACCAAGTACTTCTACTGTACACGCTTTTAAATAACTCTATGCACCGATAAAATTCGTTACACTATCTTTGAATACTTCAGCTAGTTTCTTTCGTCGACCGATGAGTCGTTTTAGAGCTGCAATACATGCCTGAGCACTAGTATCACTAACATGTTCTAAATGGGCGGCTTTCGTTACGAAGCACACAAACACATACATGCACCTTTTCAGTGGTTTAACTCCTCTACCACGTCCAGGGCTGATGAGAAAAATCAGCACCGGATCTAAGAAATGGCCTTCCAGGATGTACTCTCGAAGAAGGTAAGAACGGTTATCATTTGTTTCGAAAACTCAGAGCAAAATCTGGCACAGATAACGCACTTTCTTACTTCTCTGCTTATTGCAGCTTTTGGTCTTATAATCCAATATTTTTGTTTCATCTCAGAGTTAACTAATTTTATTGTATATAATTTAGATGTTAAAATTTCACTAATAATTTTGTAACAGGATGATTCTTAAGCAATATTATCTGATGTTTCACAGACTCTGATAAGCTGGCATTTCCTAAACCTTGTCCTACAAGTATTAAACCAGTGCTGTCCAAGCGGATTTACAGAAATTAAAGAACTCTTCTTTAACGCTTTCTCTAAATTATTTCTTTTTCATAGTCAGTTCTTTCGACTAGTTTGATTATAAAGTCATGCTCTTTTTTAAGTTCACCTTTTTCTAAGAACGGTGCCAAAACCCTGTCCTCTCTCGCATTTCTAGTAAACTTTAAACAGCAAGCGACAAATCTCTGCGACTTGCTCCAAGCTGAAAATTTCTTCCAAAGCTCCTCAATTAATTCTAACTCAACTACAAAATGTTTCACCAATTTTTTCCTTTGTTCTCTTAGTATTTAGTATGCTCTTAGTATTACTTAGTAGTTAGTCTACATTTGGTAACCCTCTAACCTAGGGGTTCCCAAATTTTTTTGTCCCTAAAAGCACATTCTAGAGTAGATGTTGGACGGCGGGCACCATTTACGTTTTCAAGGTGAATTTATAGTTGGTTAGAGTAAATAATACATGCACATAAAAAAACGAGATCAGTCACGTTTCGTTTCGTGCTGGTATCTGTTTTGGGCCCAATTTCTATTTCAATAAAAATGAGAAAATATTCACATATAATTTTATTGAAAACTAAAACATTGTTATTGTTATCGCGCAGCGGTTGGCACAAGTTAAACGATCCGCGAGCATAGGGTTGGGAACCCCTGCTCTGAACCATTGCGTAGGCCAATTCTCAAAATTTTTCCGAAGCCAGGTGGGACCTGACCGCCATTTTGCGTTAAGTACCTACGTCTCAGCCGAGATTCGTCTAGTAAGAAGATCTGCGGGATCATTCTTGGATGTACAATAGTGCCAACCATTTGGACTCGATCTTCCTGAATTTCCACAAACGGGTTGGCAACGGACTGTTTCCATTTCAAAGCCCTTCCCCTAACCCAATGCAGTGCAATACAAGAAAAAGACTATTCTTCCAGTTTTATCCTTGAAAACATTCTTAAAGCAATTTCGCACTCTAGTACCTATCACCATGGCCATTAGGTCCTATCGCGGCAGCATTAGTTTCTTTAACGATTTCTGTTTTTCAACATTGTAAAAGGCACACTGTAATACGGATTATTCTCACAATATCTAAAATAAACAACTTTTCGTAAGCACTTGGTGAAGCAGCGAAAAACACATGTACTACCGCTTTCTCATTCTTACAATGCAGAAAATAAGATCTTGGATCTGTTAATTTTCAGGTTTCGTTACACCGCGTTATCGACTTTTCCGCAAGTCCTTCGGCAATTCTTCGTTCAAATCACACGCTCTCTCCCAAATTTCCTGTAGCAATAACTTTATACGTATCACAAGTGCCGCAATCAAACCAGTAGAATTAAACATTCTTGTCGCTATCTGTAAAACACATCTTTTAGTACGTCGCAATGTATTCCAGGAATCCACCAAACCCTTCACCTCCAATGACAACTCATCGCTTCCCGGATTCTAATTCAACCCTAGGACTTTCAGCTGTTAAACTCCCACTATCTCATTATCACTAAGTCCACCGATGTCAGTGAATAAATGCGAATAAAATAGAGGATCTTAACAAACGGCTCTGGAAAACATTGATAAAAGGTAGTTATTGCATTACATGTTTCTCTTTTAAAGTTCCTGTAAGAAGCCAGTTACAGAAAAAGTATTTTCGCAAGACCAACACATAGCAGAAATTTAATTGCATATCAAACTTTCTCAAGGATGAACTGAAGTGCAAGTTTGAAGTTGAAAATGAATAGGTAACTGAAGAACATCATTACTAAATTTTAAAGGAGATTGACTACTTACCATAGTTAAGATATGAGCATGGATTCAAATCATTGCCCTTCTCAAAGGACATAAAATTTCCTTTTTTAAATTCACGCACGACTTTATTCAGAAATTCTTGATGCTACAGTTGAAGAATAAGAGAAGCTCTTTCATCAGATATTAAAGAAATGTAAAACCGTTTTGACTGCTGTTGAAATAGCAGTATGATTTCAGATGACTGTGGAACGTTGTACTACGAAGGCTCAAAGCAGAAGTCTCCATAGTAATGGATATAAAATCCCAAGGATCAATGGAAAAAGTACATTAAAAATGACTACAAAAGAAATGACTAAATTGTAAAGATTTAATTTTAAATTGTATAATATGTGTAATTTAATTATATATTATCAAAATATTATTATATGTATTATAATTATATAATATGTAAATGAACACACAGTATATATATCCACCAAAAGTGGTAAGCTGTCTTACACAAATAATGCACAAATTATGAAAGTGAAGCATAGACTTTGGAGCATAAACGAAATGAATCCTAAAACAGATGTAAATTAATACAAAATCAAAATAGTAAAACAGACTATCGAAAGTTTACTATTCCTTGTTATATGAAGTAAATTAATACAAAAATGCAATAATAAAATAAACTCTCCAAAGTTATTATTTTTTGGATTTCGTCAAAAAACATAAGAAAAAGGTATAATATGGCCGCATTTCTGAATTATATCTGGAGAATTTCTTAGCAATTGGAAAAGTTATCAATATATTGCCAAAATATTTATTTAATTCAAATATTATACATTAAAAGAAAATTTGAAAAGGCATTCAACAAGTTTTAACTTACCTCAACATGACTGCAAAAAAAAAATAAATAAGAATTCTGCACTAAAAAAATTGTAATATAAATGTTAAATTAACAGCTTGGAGAAAAACAATTTATTTTAGTGTTTAAAAAAAAAAAAAAAAAAGGAAGTACTTCTTCTTTCTGTTCTAATAATATTTCCCATTTATAATATATCAATCTAAATTAACCCGCATAATGCTTTCTTATGTAACTCTGCAATGCAAACACCTCTTATCCAATCACAGATCGGGATTTCTTTTAAAGCAAGGATATTTTTTCGACTCTCCCGTTTTCGTGAATGCGTAATCATTTTCCTCACTTGCTTAGCTACTACTAACAAGCTGCGACTGATTTCTGCTTATCATCCATCCTCAACATTCAACTTCTCGAAAAAGCTGTAGGCGCTGGCAGAATATTAAACATATTGCGCACTTGATGACGTGTGAATAAGAATATGTATCTCAAGAATTAGTTGTTCAGCAATAAATTATGTAGTTTTTACCGATGAATTTGTCAGCAAATTTCATCATTCTATCTATGAAATATACCTATCTAATCTGTTACAGCCATTTACATTCTACACGGCGAAAAAAATAGGACAGTTCTATGTCTCCCGTTCCACTGAGCGAATTGACGAAATTCAAATTGCGTTTTTCATGTCTCGAAAGCGTAACTTAAGATATATATTAGAGTTACATATAGCATTGTTCTAACATAAGGTATTTTGATACAAAATCGGACTTTTTCTGAAATGGCATGCCAATTGTTTTCCATATTTCGATTCTAAGACTCAAATTACGCCTAAATATTAAATTTTTTAAAATTTGGTGGAGACATTTGTGGAGAAATCCAAAACTTTATCTTGGCGTATTTTTTTTTCAGTTGTGCCAAGAATAATTCACTTGGCGAACTTCTTAATATATGGCAACCTATTTTCCTTTCCCTTTTTACATTGTGCACGAGGAAAAAAAACGTAACATCGTTCCTACTTTCGAAAACTTTTAAAGAAGTGATTAAATCACATTTGATGCTTTATCGCTTTGAACAAATATGCCACATTTCAGAACCCGTCAACATATAAACTCACGTATATCTTCAGAAATTAAAAAAAAAAACTCTAATTTTTTGCAGGTATGCTCATAAATGCATCTACCTTGCTTTACAATAATGGTGAAAGTGTCACAGTATGTAAGTAAATTTACTTTCGAAAAATTTATAAAAATTATTTTAAAATACAAAATTTAAAAATAAATCACAAAAATGGGCAAATTTTATTTGAACTGAACCTAAATTTCGAAATGTGAAAGGAGGAACGAAGTAAGTTTAATAAAAAAAGTGAGATTAATAAATATATACCAAATTCAATTAACATTGAGGAGCTAAAATTTTGTGAGCTAATTTTTTGAAAACTACTCTTGCGATTTTTGAAAACTACTCTTGCGATTTTTTCGTTTGGCATAATTTGAGTCGTAGGATCGAAATACGGAAAAATACCGGCATGCCATTTCAGAAAAAGTTCGATTTTGTGTCAAATTTCCTATATAAGAACGATGCTATATATAAATTTAATAGACATCTGAAGTCACGCTTTCGAGACACGAAAAACGAAAGTTGAATTTCATCAATCGGCCCAGTAGAACGGAAAATATAGAACTGCTCCTCCCCCGCCTTTTTTTTTTCGTAGTGTACATTACAGATGAATCTTCGCCAATCCATTACATGTATATACATAGACAGATACATTTATATAATTATAATATTATGGAAAAGAGGAAAGAAGAAAATTTCATGAATTGCTTTTTATATTTATTGTAGAAAAGTAATCTAGATGAAATTTCGAGCCATACCGGCAGATGATTGGCTGAGACTGCTCAATGTTGAAGCTGAATGTTGGAACCCGTGTTCATGATTGTCGCGTTGTGTAATGTGTATACGAGACCAGCATCCTTAGATGCCATCCCTTTTCCTAGGCAGATGATAGCTCTTGCTGCATTCATATATCCTAACATTGTCAGGACTGAGTGTTCTGTGCATATGTTTTGCAAACATTGTGAAGTAACTACTTACCCTCAAGTCCTGCTCTGGAACAGGGAGCGGAAAATGCGCTTTATTCTGATGTAGATACTGTGCTGGAGAATAACTGCACTTGAAAGGGATTTAAAATCCTCTTTTTATTAAATCACTATTATTTACACACTTCCCAACTCGGGAGGGATACAGAAAGTAAAAGACCACACTTGGGCCTAACTTAACAGTCAAATAAATTTAATACTAAAACTAAAATAGAAATCTAATTAAACTTTGATCACAAAGCAAATCGCGGAGTTTGGCCTCTAACTAACTGGTGCGTAGCAAGAAATACTAATACTAGTGCACTTCAATTTATTTCAATATGCAATCACGTAGTAAGCACTATGGCTTATAATTTTAGCTGCTAGCTGGTCAGGCGAACGTCGAGCAGAATGACCGTGATCCGAGACTAAAGCTGTCTCACACTGAGAGGTTTCTACCTCTGGTTTAAATAGTACTTGGCTGTACTCCAAATTAGCATAAGCTGAAAACGCGCGCTTCTTCTGACGGGAAGTTGAAACAGAGAGGAGATAGAAAGATTTAAATTAAAATAAAACTTGGTTAGTTTAACTAAAACCTTACAACATGACCGAAATAACATCCAGTGGTGCTATGCAGACTTCTCACTTTAAAGTAGTTTATTTACACTATATTTTATTATGGATTTTTATGATTTTATGTGTATTAGATTTACGTATTTCCAGGAAAGTCAGAGGTTATAACATTTTAAAAGAGATAGTATCTTTATAATCTGAAAAAGAATTGTATTTTCATTTTACTGAAAGATGATATTTTTCATTTAATACCAAGTCACCAGAGATTATATTATCTCCCTTGAGTAACAATGATATTGACTTAAAGAATTTGAGTTTTGAATTAATATAATTTGTTTGCATTAATTTATAAGTTTATGATATTAACTTTACCTGCAGTCACCAGCTTTTAGAATTCAGACCTTAAGTGAATTCCTATTTTAAATATTTACTCTAGCACTAATTTCTGAGATTTTCATCAGTAAGACTTTCTTTTAATTAAGAAAACGGATAAAAAACCCCTCGTGCTCCACGAAGAATGTCACAAGGGGACGGATGCACATAATGCAATGAGAACGATTCAACAATAAAAACATAATATCTAGGCCTAGAGATAGCAAACAAAATCAAATACTACTATGATAAAAATCTTATAATATACTATGAATAATTAAACTATGTTAATACTCCCCTAAAATAAAATAAACCGACTTCATAAGAATACAGTAATAAATAAATAAATAAATATAAAAATAAAATAAAATCTGAAAGCTTTCAGACTTTACATTAAGCCCAAAGGGCGTTTTTTAACGTTTTGCGTGTTACCTTTATTTATTAAATATCATGTTCTTCGCACTTAAACCATAAAATTCAATTCAACAGTAATATCGAATTCAACAGTAATATGCAGATTCTTCATTATTTAATTTCTTTAACTATAACACCGGGGTCTAATAGTTGATGGCAACAATCTGAAAAGTGAACTCACATTTATAACGAACCAACGCAAAATGCCAAAACAAAATTAATAGCCCTTCTGGGCTAACACCCTTTGGGCTAATAATAAAAATGAAATAAAACGATATAAAAATATTGTTGACCTAAAATAAAAATTATATATCAAAAATACAATACATCACTACATATCTTAATCATACATGGAGAATACGCAAAATAACACAATGGCGCATAAAAATTAAAATGCAATCGTATAAATAATAAAAGTTCAGAGCAAATAAAGTCATGCAAGACTGCAAAGGCTTCGGAACTCCTAACAAGATCAGACAAAACAGGATGCCAGCAAATAGACAGCAACAATCCCTTCTTTTGGTAATGCACCTCTGGTAATCTGCAGTGCAATAAAATATATTCCACATGTTGCACAGCATCGCGGCAAGGAAAAAAGAAGTAAGTAAAGTCTGAAATTCCCATGACCGGTCAAAATCTGAGAAAATTTATAATCCAGTTCAAAATGCTTAAAAGTAAGTAAAATGCTTACAACAATAAGGTTTAAATTAACATTCCTAAATTCATTTAAATTTTAAAAAAATTCTAAATAGTATAAATAGTTTAGTAGTATAAATGCTAAATCTATCTGGGATTTTCAAACACCAAAATTTGATGCCCAATCTGCATTCACAAAGATGATGAGTGGTTTTCCTGTTTTTCTGTAAATTAGACATTGATCTCGGTTTCTGCTAGATATAAACTATATGCTAGGTATCTCGGTTTTTTTTGGTCTCGATTTCTCGATTTGTCAATGCTCTTTTCCAAAATTTTTTTTTAAAACTGACTCAAGAAATTTATGATGTAGGTCACGTCTGACCAAACAGCCACTGAAAGGTACATAAGTGAGGCTATCAAATTTTTAAATGGAACATTCGTCATTTCAGAGAATTCATTATCTGTTTTAGAGCTCATCTCTTTCAATCAAGGTAATTTTTTTCTGATATCAAACAAGGTAACTTTTCTGCTATCTATAGGTGAGAAGATTGATTTAATATTTTGCATATTATATCGATTTAAAATGGCAGCAGCGTAATTCTCTTGGGAAAATTTGATGGATGTTTCATTTTGATAAAATTCTTTGCCTCGGTAATAATGTAAATTTCCTAAGTGTTTCATTTTAAAAACAGAAACTAAAATATGCGGATTGTTTCACAACTTAGCTTAGAATTGGTAAAAATGATAATATTACCTACATTCGCAGTTATTAAGACTTCCGTGCTAATGTCCTTAGAGTATAAGCACAGTTAGCTGAATTAAGAGATTTAAATTATATATATTTTAGTTAGTTTCTCAGTTTGTACCATTGCCTGACTCGTTAAAACTGTACAAAAGTCGCTTTAAAAAACATAATTTAACTGAATTCGTTTGGTCGCGAGTACCTTCGGGAATTTCAATATCATAGATTTCTTCATCTAAGTTTCTATTTACCTAGGCAATTATAATCTAATTGGTAAGCTTTTAGATTTTTTTCTGAAGTATAAGCTAAAACAGTTCATATGGAACTTAATATGGCGTGAGGGAAAACAATTTCAGTGACGTCAAGGCCAGGGATTAGCCTGTAAGTTTATCCAAGTTTATAACAGTTACTTTAAGTTTATCACACTTTCTTGTCGCTCCTAATTTCAGCTTACAGCTTCCTACCAGAATGTATTTTCAGAAAGGCGTTTAATGCAAATGAGTAAGAGTAGTATTTAAGTTGATGTTTCACTGACTTCGTTAGAAAACCAGAGTTTCTGACTAGCGCGCGTTTGCGTTTGAGATTTTCTTTAAGCTGTTACTACACTCGGCTGTACTTCAGGCCCTTGATAGCTTCGTCTACTTAATTGAGATTTAGGGACTAACTACTTAGAATCCTGATAGCTTCGGCTATGTCTTTTTAGCTAAGCATTAGTTAAGCTTTAATTCTTATTACTTTAAATTCAAGTCCAAGTGCAGGCTTTTGCTGAATGCTGAGATACGAACCGACTGTGTTAATCCTTATTTTGAGAAATAAAGAGTAATTAACCTTTCTTAAGTCTTACGTCTCTGTTCACACACTTTAGTGATTATTCGCTTGTCGGTGTATGAGGTTCCCCACATTTAACTGTTAAATAAAAAGATGGAACCTCACAAACCCATCTTCGTATTTTCCGATTAGCCGTCATGATTTGAAATTATTTCAAGTACTCATTTACTATCAAAATTCTTTTTATTTAAGTTTTTTCATCAGTTTCCAAGCTTTATATGCAAGTGAATTACATTATGGTGGGATGGCCTTGTGCTAGTTTCCAGTATATGGACAAATTTTGCTTCTCGTACCATGGGATTAAAGTTTTCTTCAACAACATTTAAATTCTTTCATTTTTATTTACAGTTTCGTGAAGACCTTTTTGAAGCTTTCCGAACAAATCTCTTGTTGTTTGTTGTTGTTTCAAATCCCTTTGCGGCAGGAAAGCCTACGTCAAGTCCAAGAGACCTTGCCGCACAAGCAAATCGCTGACCTCGTCCTGCAGAGCCGACAGCTGTCTCAGGAAGACGCCTATAAAATCCAGTAATTGAGCGGGAGAGGCAAAGAGGGAACAGGCACATGAGAGGAAGGTCTTTCTTCCTCTTTGAATTTCATGCATCGAAGATTTCAACTTCTGAATCTGGCAATGGCCATTTGGATAAGCCTAGATAATTTACTCAGAAGTGACAGGCCTGGTTTCTCAGTGAAATACCATTGGTGAACAGGAGAAATTTTCCATGCCATGTTAGTTTTATGTTTGCAGTAGAAATGAATTTCAGTTGGGCATAAATCAGTGGAAGTGGGTGTAGGGAGATCACAACCTTTTCTTGCCAGATCGTCAGCTGTTTCGTTACCATACACCACAACATGGGACTGTATCCACTGGAGGAACAAATCTGTTTTACTTATTTTTAACTACTAGGCTCCTTTATAACCAAAATGGGAGACACTGATTCGCTATCCGAATCATTTTAGTTTTCCTCTTCACATTCAACCAGCGACTTCATGCTGTACAGAAGTGAGGATTGATTCATCACCCAACCCACCTTAATTACCATATTCTTCTCCGAAGCGAAAGGCAAAATGATTAAAGTTCTTAGTCACAATTGCACCAGTTTTTAAATAAACCAATAAATTTTACTTCTCTGCTTATTATTACTTTATATGCATCAGCATGCTAAAGCCTGTACTCTGTGGATTAAACTGAATATCCAATAAAATACATCTTTTAAATCTAATATGAAATTTGCTATTAATGGCTTTTTATGTACCAGAAATGCTTTCTAACCAAAGGTTAGGAAATAAGAGACAGCTGAATCTCTGCCATACATCACATCATAAGGGGCTTTTGTGTTGCCCTCTAAACTAAGCGTACGGCAGCAACTTCGTCTGAAATGTAGGCAGCCGTATTTACTGCTTCAGCCCAGAATTTATGAGGTAGATTGAATTGCAACAATTAACATAGCGAGATTCAAATTGAAATGCGATTTAATCTTTCGCCAACGCCGTTTTGGGCCAGAATACAAGATATGATCTTTTCGTGATTTATTCCCGCATCATAAAGAAATTTTAAAAGCCTTTACTAACTATTCTATCCCATTATCAATTCAGAGAATTCTGATTTTAAATTTCACTTTTTTTATCAAGGGACTCTTTAACTTTATAAGAGCTTCTTTAACTTCATTCTTAGATTTTAGAAAATAAGCATGAACGTATCGAGATTTATCTTTAGTTAAAGTTAAGAAATAAAAGATCCATTTATTGATTCGACTCTCATGTGCCAAGACATATCAGAATAATCCATTAATTCAAAATTAGAATCTTTAAGAAGCTGGTTTGCGTACTACTTACCCTGAATATTTAACTGAAATTTTGTAAGATAGTCTTCGTTCAAATAACCAAATCTCATCCGCTTATTTATTTCTTTAGCAAGTGACACAGATTCAGGTAATGACATGATACGACACATTTTCGGGTTTAGCTGACGTTACTATCAGAATTCGCTATTACTATTACTTTGAGCTCGTGTTACTATTACGTCACTATTACTTTGAGCGCATATTATAAGTATTTTAGTTATTTCAGACACTGATAATAAATTATTTTTCATACCAGGCAGACACAATACATTTTCGAGTTTAATGTTTACCAACTTTAAATTTAACAGTTCCCTTTCCAATAGTTTTAACTAATTTATCAGCAACCCGTTTAACATAAATATCGACACCTGTTAAATCTCTTGCAACATATTATTTTTTATTAAACATATGCATTTTACACTTTATCAAAAGCGAAAATGTCCTTAGAATTAGTATGTGTGCATGAAAAGGCCATTCTTTGACCATGAAATGACGGATTCTTCAGGGCGCTTGCTTTGGTATCTATTATTTTCATTTCTACATTTCAATGCTCTATAGCCATACACATATGATGGGGTTTGTCCGGAGAGTAGTAGGACCGATTTTTCCCCTCAAAACGTGGTGAAGGAGAGTGATGTTATTGCTCTGGTTGGTTTGTGAGGGATCTTAGCTACCACAGCACCAGTCGCTAGTTATCTCCAAGCCTTCATGGAGCGTAGATCGAGTTTAAGGTGAACCCTTTCCAACGTGCCTTTTCTTCTCCACAATGAATTGTTTCTTAGAGCAGCGGTTTACATGGTGAAGTTTTGCGTCAAACTGGGTAAAACTGCGAGTGAGACGCATGTCGTCATCAAAAGTGCTTTTGGAAGAACTGCCATGAGTCGATCAAGTGCTTTTGAGTGACACAAATTGTTTCGAGAGGGAAGAGATCAAGCTGAAGATGAGTAACTGTCAGGACGGCATTCAGCGACAAAAAATTATGAAAACTTAGTGAAAATGCGAAATCATTCGAACTCTGACAGCCTCAGACTCAGAAAAGGAGTGGCGAACGTCATTCCAGCAATTGCTGGATCATGGGGGCTCCATCACGGCAATACTCCGAACTATACCGCGTTTGTTGTCATGGACTTCTTGGCATCATACTGCTTCCTCAGCCACGTTATAGCCCAGATGTCGCACCTTCAGTCTTCCCTCGATTGAAAAGGGTTAAGAAAGAATTGCACCACGGTTTGGTCTAGGTCATTCAAGAGGCTGTAACGAGGGAGTTGAAGAGCATTCTAGTTTCTGCGTACCAGAGAGATTTCAGTGATTAGCCGAGTCGTTGTAAAGGCTGTGTAGATGCAGAAGGGATATATTTTGAAAACCATTAAGTCGATATGCCAAAATTGTGAAAAAAATGTTTTTTTTTTTTTTTTGAAAATTCAGTCCTAATTCTTTCCGGACAGACCCTGTATGTATTGCGGAAGTTACACATATAGTTAACTGCATGCTGCTTTCGGTTTGATGAAATATTTTGTTTCGGTTTAGAAATTAGTCTTTGATTATACTTACAGTATCTCAAGTAGTTTTATGTACCTATTATTTAGAATATGATAATCATTGTTCTTACCAGCCCTGGCTTCTAGAGCATTTCTGGAAAGTGCATTTTATCACGGGAATCGATGGTGATTCGAAAACTCTCATAAAAGACCGGTATAATCGCGTAAAGTAATATTTATAGTAAATCATCCGCAATATTATTCTCCATTTGATTGATGTTGTCGATAAATATGTAAAAATCATTAAAGATGATCAGCCACTTGTTTAGAATCACTCATTTTTGTAAAATTTTATTCAAGACTTGTTCTCTTTATAGCTTGCCCTTTCTATTCGTAATGCAATGTAAATGGAATGCAAATAAGAGTCATTATGGTTTTTTGACGCTGGAGAAGTGAAAAAAAGACTCGAACCTGGGCCACTTGAATACGCTCCTATTGTGCTGACCATTACACCACGAAGGTAGGCAGAAAGGAAGGAGAAAATCTTTATAACACTGTTAATAACTATAAATTTACATTGGATCAAGACCCATGTTGGATATATTGGTAATGAGAGGGCGGGCACACTGGCAAAGGGAGATGTTCAAAGCCTAGGAATGAAAGATATTGAAGTATTGTATTCGAAAAAAAAGTTGTTAAATATTATCAAAAGAGAAATATTTCTGGAATGGAAAAAATTGGAAATCGTCTGGATAAAAAAGTAATGGTTATATCAGATTTTTGAAAACTGATAAAAGTAAAAAGATATTTAATAATATAGATATGAACTAAATTATTACTAATCATGGACGATTCCCAGCATATTTTAAAAGATTTGGTCTTCGGGAAAATGAAAACTCTCAATTTTATAAAATAAAAGATAATAATTGCCACTTCCTTCAATCTTGTAATTTTACTAGAGACATACGTAGTTCAGAGATATCAGTTTGATATAAATGGAGATTTTGAAAATTATGATGGATTTAAACAAGTAGCTGAAGAAATTATGATGAGAATTAATCAGAATACAGAAGCGATAGGGATTTTGATTTGATTGGATAATTTGATGAAGCATGGCTGGCTCGCTGTCCTCTGTTATTGTTTGATGGGTTCGCCCCTGAAGGCTTGATGGCTGAACTTCTTTTGGCCCGGGGAGCAGGGGGTTTCACCCCTTGAAACAACAACAACAACCTTATAGCATTGCAGTATAACTTTAGGCATTTCCTAAACAGTCTTATAGAATATTGAAAACAATAAATTCTTAATGCATATCGGTAACTGTCGTCATTCAAAGATCGTCGCCTTGAACGCTTCTGAAAGACATCATGCATTGAGGAATAGTAACACGTATGTTGTTCTACATACGGTACAAACCCGGTAATATAACTGAACATATCAGTAAGTAAAATAAATGAAAGACGCTTCCTGCGTTTGAAAACTAATGCTTGAGTTAGTAATAAACTATTTTAATTTTCTTGGGGTTGAAATTATACACCTTTTTCATAAAATGCTATTTAATTATAAAACATTGCTTTCAAACACCTTAGAAGTCTTTGCATAGCCGTGATATCTTTTCATTAACTTCTAATAATTAAAAATCATGCAATTAAATTCAGCTTCTAAACTAACCAATCTTTGAATTGTTTTAAAATCTTATTGAACTTACTCAGAAATATTTGTTGCTATGCTAAGTAAATAATAAAGAACTGCATAATGCGGTACCAATCAGATTACATAATATAATATAAATGTCGTCCAGAATTACTAAAGAGATGAAATCACTGCAATCCATCTAAGATTTTTATCACGAGGAGACATTAAAAGAAAGATAGTTATCTTCGTTTGGGGTGATTTGATGCGAATAACGACTGTCATAACGTTTGTGATTATTTTTCCTTGCCCTAATGATATCAGATTTTATTACCTTTTGTAAAAGGATATCTGACCGCCCATAGAATTATTTACTAGCTGATATCTCAGGAAAATATGTATCTGCTTTAATGGTGAGTTCCTAATTAATTAGAAGAAGATGCAAATATCTACATATAAAATATAAACTTAATCTAATCAAAATACTACTTTCTAAGTATTAGACAAAAATGCATATTATATAAAAACTACTGGCTGCATCATGAATGCATACTGAAGTGCACAAAATGTGATGCATTTTAAACAAGTTAAAAATTCTTTATTTTATTGCATTACTTCCAGAATTACAGAACTTTTAAAATGTTGATTGTAATTAAGAGATTCTATAACATCAAAAATTATTTTCTATTATTAGTAATACTTTGTAAGGTTTATCTTAAGTTTATTAACAGTTATTCTAAGTTTTATATCTTTCCTATCTTATTCTAATTTCAGCTTACAATTTCCTGCCAGCATGTAATTTCAGAAACGCAGTAAATGCAAATGAGAAAGGGTACTACTTAAGTCGATACTTCACCGACTTCTAGAGAGAGAGAGTCTGATTCCCTGACTAGCGCGTGCTTGCCTTTGGCTACGTTCTATCTTAGTTACTACGCTCGGCCATACCTTAGGCCCTTGCTTGGCTTCGCCTATTTAATTAGTACTTAGGGGCCAACTTTTTAGATTTCTGATAGTTTCGGCTATACCGTTTAGGTACTTTAGTTAAGCTAGGTTAGTTTAATTTAAATTCATTATTATTTACGTTCAAGCCCTAGTGGAGGCTTTGTGTAAAGTTATAAGTAGGAACTGATTGTAAATATTCTGAAAAATAAAGGGAAATGAAACCTTCTTAAGACTTTCGTGTTTATTCCTTTTAAGACTTTAATTTTATTTATTCGATTATTCGCTTGTTTGTATTCCTGGGGTCTAAGTTAGAACTTTAGAAGTTAAATAAGTGAAACCTCACAACTTTATTATATGAAATAAGATTTTTCTCTTTTACAAACAAAGAAATTAATTAAGTTATAAAAACAAAGTTAATTGTCGAAAGGTCTGGCAATGTGAAAAGTTGCATGTTAATAAATATGTTCTTTTCACGTTAAGAAAAGCGGTACCTTATCACACTGTTTTTGAATGTTCCATTAAGTTTTATTCCATTACTAAGTGTCCATTACTTGTTGTTTTGAAAAATGCTGTGATTGAAACAATACTGAGCTGTCCCACACTGGGGATAGACAAACCCATATGTCACCACTGAGCATATTTTACGGTCAATGGTGTCCTTAAGAAGAAAAAAGAAATGAACTTTATCTGCTGAGAAAGATAATGAAAATACATAAATTTAAAAATTAAAGCAACTTGGTATGCTGTCAGATTATATACGTACTGAGGACTGGAAATAATTTAGTCTGGTAATCTTTATTATATGCAGCTTAAGTGTCTGTTTGTCACCGATAGTTTATTGGTTGCTTGCGTAACTGTACTAGCCAATGGGGTGAAGTTGCCACGGCATTCAAATAGTCCATATACACTGATACTGTACATGCAGTTACCATTGTTTTAATTAAATTATCATGGTATTTAAGAACATTTAAATATTTTTAATTCATACAATTGCTGCTCATTATGCATTTAACTATATTTACATATGAATTGCCTAGAAACTTGCAAAGCGAAATTAAAGGAGACGAAACCAAAGAAACAAACTAACGAGTTGTGCGTAGTGCATCTCATCAGGTAGGTTTACCCAAACTCTTATGCTAAATATCCTTTCTCGGAAAGAGTTTAAAATTTTGCCCGATTTTATTCCGACATTGTATTTTAAACTGAATTTTCAACTGAACGCAAATTAAACGTGTCAGGGGGAACGTGAACATTTGTTTGCATTAGCAATCACGAGCTTAAAAATGATGGAAAGATCTACACAAGAAATGTTGTGTACAAAGAGATCTTTGGCATGTGAATTAACATTTTATTATTTAAATCACTTTTATTTATTGAGCTAGCGGTGGCTCTTAAGAAATGTACCGCCAGTGGTTTCCTTCATTGCACTCTACTTTAAACAATTAAGCAAGTAGAAGGGGGAAACTCTGTGTGGCAGTAAGCAAAAGGGGCGTCTTCGCCGCGTGCCCTGAGTAATTCAGTTTGAATTAGCAGACACCTTTGCACAAATTATTTTAATTACAATTTATAATATCTAGAACAGCAGTCATTTCGTATGACCGCAGGGCTTTCTAATTTATTATAATCGAAAAACATGAAATTAATGTTGTCCGTTATCATTTGAGCTGCATGTTTATTGTCACAAATCGATATATCCAAATATAATATCTTATGTATTATATACAGCATATTTGCTTACATAATGCAATCAGCAGAATGTTCTAAGTACATATTTTTACCATCCAAAAAAGGTCTTCTGTATAAAGCATTAAACATGCTTGCAGATTATGTTACTGAAATACGCAGCAATAAATGTAAAAAGACAACAATGTTTTTCTAATTATGCACAGACCAACCAGAACTTGCGTAGAATGTTTGAAAGTATTAAGCTGTAAAAATCAGTTTATTAGTCTTATTATGTGCTCTGAAATACCTTTTCAAGTACGTACTATTAAAACATTAATTCCTTTCTCGACACCTCACATCTAGTTTCACATCACATTTCATATAACTAGTTTTAAGATGTTTGGGAAAACACTGGTCACTCTAGCAATTTTCGAAGGTCAAATAAATGTCTTTTAACTTCGAAGTCATTGGAGATTTGTCACCTTTCATAAGTGAGAAAATCTGCCCACACTGATATGTATCGCCAAACATGGAAATCGCGAACAACATTTTCAGCGTTTTGGCAACCTTTCAGATAGATATTTGTAAACTTTAACGATATCTACTTTACTGAATATTTGAAGCTTAGTCTCACTGAAGTTCTGTTAATATCACGTGTTCACGTTGGAGCTTTTGCAACGTCGGTTAAGAAAACAAGTCTATATTGAACGATGTAATGAGCGATATATAGGACAAAGCCTTTTGGTAAGTAACCCTGAATTATAGACTCGGATTTAACATAAATATACTTAAAGCCGTTTTGATTGAACTTTACGATGAACGTTACGACAATATCTTTTACTAATGTTCTTAGTAGTTTCCAAAATACTGACTTTGTGCTAGCGGTTGAAATGGTTTGAAACTTTAATCGTCTATTTATATTATCAATTGTAATACCTGACCAATTATTGGCCCAAAGAGGCGTTAACCCAGAGGTCATCGAAACGGCATTCTGCATAATGGCATAATGAAACGGCATAATGAAACGGCATAATGAAACGGCAATATCGAAACGGCATAATGAAACGGCATTCATTAGTCTCGAAACGGCATTCTGCGTTAAATCATTTAAATGCGGTAGACCAGTTTTCAAACTGTTGCCACCAAATATTATCACTCTGTGTTATATTTAAAGAAACTAAATAAGGAAGAATCTGCGTGAATGTGCATTGTGAAAAACAACATTACATAGAATCATCAAAATTTGAATAACACAGTCGTCCACCAGAAAATAGGCATCTGGAAGCTCGAATTTGGAATTTGTTATATTGTGTATTTCATATTTTGTAAACATTTAGCGAATATTTTATTAAAAACTCAACTAAGTCAGAGCGTATAGTGGCAGCACTGTAAGGAATGAAACACTTTTATCTCCACCTAGCGAGACTGTGTAGCGGAAATTCCAAAATTATTTTGTTTTTAAATATGTTTAGCTCAAAGTGGTGTTATCCGAAATCCTGTCGAAACGTGTACGTGCCAGTAAAAGAAAAAAATCCCCTTTGGACGGAATATAAAATCTGAAAGCTTTCAGATTTCTTATGTAAACATTCTTTCGTGTCATTGCTATTTTCACTTATTTGAGAGTTCTTTCAAAAATGTCATATATGAACGGATTGTTTGGTCAGTATGCTATAAATAATGTGGTATATCTCATTCAGACATCTGCTTGTAAGTGCTATTTGTAGTTTTAAACTATTATTATACACGTGTTTATTAACTGACAGTTAGCAAAACTTTTAAGAGAAAATAAAGAAGCTTCATTTCAAAATTTATTTAACAAATTCTTATTTTCAGTTTTATGGCGATGAGATAATTTATCACTTAAAAAATAGATTCTGGGAAATGATAACTCTGAATTTATCTCTTTTCCGTGAATCCGACAATATCTTAAAAACTACCTCTCGAAAATCGCACTAAGAAATGCTAAGAATGACTGAAATATTTTTAAGCAGGACAATGATGCATTAAATTTACAAGAAGTTATCGCATTGCATTGTACGTGCATTACCGCATTGCATTGTACATTATCGTATTACATTGTGCGTTTCTTGTGATTAACTTGATCCATCTAGTTAATCACAAGAAACGCTTATTATTATTAAAAGATCCATGGTTGGAAAGCCGGGAAACTACTGTTGGTTATCCCTTTCCGTGGTTTCGAAACACCTAATACTTTTTATAACAGTTTCCAAAATAAACGTGAAGAATTATAACTTGTCATTACCTGGATTTAGTCGACAGAATAGCGTGCCTTTTCCCATTCGCCTTTGGAATTAGGTAAAATATAACCAATCGCTTTCTCTCATGCGTTCTCTGGTTGTATAAGGAGTTAGTAAGACCAGATAGCTAATCAAAGATATTTGTTTAAATCCTGGGGAGGGCGTACTTGATTTCTTATGTTTCCTTCTCCAAAATATCAGATAATCGTTACAAATTAGCAAATTAACTAACAATAGCTGACTTAATTCGCAAGCGTTTTCGAAATACATAAATTAACATGGATCTTTCGCAACGTTTTAATAACAGACATGGATTAACTAATGTTAATAATTGTATTTACGAAACGTAGAGTTACAAAGTTATTATGTAGGGGAACGCTTATAACTGAAATCTTCATGGTAAATTCTACAACTGATATTAATTATATGAGATTGTATCGTATTCTAATATCATCTGAAGTCATTTTGTTGAAATGTATTTAATATTACGCATTTACGTTTTACGGAAGGAAAACATATTATCGTCACTGAATTGAAAACTGATCACGTAACGATGTGCACCAGCATATTTACTTGCATCTCTAAAATAATACACAGGATGTCATAAAAGGGACACCAGAGTTTATCTGGAGGAAAAAAGTAGTTAAGAAGAATAAATCATTTTCACTGCAAACTGATGTGACAGTAGATAAACTTTAGATAAGTTTAGTAGCCAATTTTATCAACAGATTGCGTTGCAGTTCTTAAATAAATCTGTAGTTCAGGCAGCTACTCAATTAAATTTTATCCACTGTAACGTTAATACGATTTGCCAAGCAAAAAAGATGGAACGTCACCTGTACTTTGAATAAGGTTAGGACTGCAGACCTTATAATCCAGACGTACTCATTTCTTCTACCCCGAGAGCACATGGAAAAATTCCTTATATATTTTACTTAACAAAACACTTTTGGAACGTACTCTTTCTCTCAGATAACTCTGGTTCGTTTTACTTCCGTCACATTATCAAATCCAGTGAGGCCGAGATGCCATCTTTAAACTATAGTCGAAGACACCTGATGTTTTCGGAGATTATTTTTGCGCCAAAAATTAATAATGCGGCAAAAAATAAAAGATCATATTAATGCAGCAGCACTGAACGAAATGCTAAAAGAGCCAACATTACCAACAATTTATTTATTTTGTGATTACCTAGAACAACTAACTAGAAGATCACGAAATGATTTTAACCTGGGGTAATCAGTTACGGGTTTAATTCCAGTTGTTATCAGAAAATCGATACGGCATTTAAAACAAAACGAAAAGAAAAAGAAACAAGAGGTTGCAAAAAGCTTACCAAAATTTTAAGCTGTTATTGGCGGCCATTTCTCAGCCATTGATAATGTTCTTGTCTCTGAAAAATAATTTGAACAAGATTAAAAATTAATGCAAAAGGCTTAACGTTAAAACATAATGTTTCTCAATATAAATCGGTAAAATAGAGTTTATAATCAGAACTGGTTTTACACAAGTTATCATGATAAAATAATTAAAAATGCACAATTGAAAATTTCCAAGCAACTTTTATATAATTTGTTAAAACAAATTTTTTTTGCTTTGTCTGTAAAAATTAGTATCTGCCTAAGACCACAAAAATATTTTAATAAAGCAACAACTTTTGCTATTTTAGCAAGTACTTCTCATTACTGTGTCCGTTGTTTTATGTGATTCATCAATCTATTTAGGAATTGTGTAGCGATTATTTTAATTTTCTAATACTTATTTTTAGTTTTAAAATCCTTTTCTCCGAATTCTTGTTTTCCACCTTTAACTCCCTGCCAGAATGAGATTCAATATCGATTTTTATGTAAATGAAGTAGAACCAGTATTTAATGGGAAGTTCAGTCGCTTCCGTAGAAGAGCTCAGAAGTCCACAGTAGAGTGAGTTCTGCCTTTGGGCCAAGTCGTTGTTTTAAGCCTATCTTACTACTTTCAGCCTGTTAGTATTTGCCGGTGAGGTTTAATTATGTGCAAACTCCGTTAGTTATTTTAGTATAGCTTCGGCTAAAGTTTAACTAGTTAGAATTAGTTTAGACTCTTACCTTCGATCATAAGCCCAAGTGGAGGCTTCCTTGTAAGCCAGAGAAATGGCCATCTGATAGCATTTTTTGAGTCAATAAAAATAATAACCTTTCTTTAGACTTCTACTTTATAAATGTGTAAGGTTTATCCTAAGTTTATTAACAGTTATTTTAAGATAATTTCAGCTTACAATTTCCTGCCAGAATGTAAATTCAGAGATGCAGTTAATGCAAATGAGAAAGAGTACTATTTAAGTCGTGACTTCACCGACTTCGGGAGAGAGAGTTTGGTTCCCTGACTTTGCACGTTTGCCTTTTAGTTACATTCTCTCTTGGCTACTACGCTCGGCCATACTTTAGGCCCTTGCTTGGCCTCGCCGATTTAACTAATCCTTATGGGCCAACTAGTTAGATTCTGATAGCTTCGGCAATACCTTTTAAGTAGCTTACTTGAGCTAGTTTTAGCTGAAATTTTTATTATTTTAAGTTCTAGCCCCAGTGGAGGCTTTCTGTAAAGTTGCAAGTAGGAACCGATTGTAAATATACTGAAAAATAAAGGGTTGTAAACCCTCCTTAAGTCTTACGTGTTCTGTTAACACACTTAAGCGATTATTCGCTTGTTAGTGTTCGTGGGGTTCTAAGTTAAAACTTTAGGATTAAATAGTAAAATCCCACAGCTATAAGAAGACCAGCGAATAGTCGCTAGACTCTTCCCTAATGTTCTAGTAGCCAAGATCACATAAATAAACTGGGACTTTGTAACTGTAAACAGTCAAAATAAAAACCTGCAAACAATGTGAAAATGTTTCTCATGAATTATTAGTAATTTCATTTTCAGTTCACACAATTTCAATTCTTTTAAGGTTTAAGAATGTTTTATTTCCATGCTGCATGGTAAACCTGTAGCTTTGCTACTGTATCTGAAGTTAAATATTCTGCAGATCGTACTAAGCAAATAGCATGTTATCGTCACTTCCTAAACAACTCAAAATACTAAAGAAGGTTTGTCGAACCTTTTTACTAGTCTTAAATTGAAAATAAAGACACAACTCGTACTTTAGAAGGAAACTTCCACAACTTGTGGATATTTAAATTACCATAAAAAAGTTAAATTCAAATGTTAATAATGTAGTCTAACACTACATATTAAATGGACTGAAATAAGTTGTATTAGAGTGTTTTAATAGCACGTAATTTAAAACATCTATTGATCAGATGCTGAAGCCCGAATATAACATTTTAGCAGAGCTGGCGAAAATACTATCAAACAGACACGGCTGACAGAAACTCTAATCTAAACATTCAAAACTCTCAACTTAAATACACACAAAGCTAATTTGCATTCTGGTGAAGAATACCGAAAGAAGAAGTTATACTAAAGGCTTAAATCATAATAACTTGCTAATTAACATAAGATACCTTACAAACCTACATTTTCGTGTTATTTTAACCTTCACCATAAATTATTGCTGCTGTAAATGTTGAACTTTTTTTTTATGTCTTCATATAATATTACATGAAATGCAATTTTATGTACGAAAGTGCTGGAAATAGGATTAGTTTACCTAAAGTTCACAAAGACTGAAATAGAAAGAAACGTTTATTTAGTTTTTTAAGGAACTGAAAGGAAAAAAAATAAATACTTCATTTAACTCCATATCAGCGCTTTCGAGATCATTCCACTAGCTCTTTTCTAAAGCATCACGATAATGTCACAACTAAATATGAAAGAAAGCTGGGAAAGGTTAGGATATTATTACCGCTTTTGAACAGAATTCCATTACAAGCAAAAATGTGTAACGAAATAAAAGTGTTTTTGGCGCTTGTTATCGCACCTGATGTAAGCAGTCGATTTAAAATTGACAAAATTTTAGACATGAATATCTGAAACTAACTGATTCGTTACTTTCTGTCTGTATTCGGAGCTAAATTAAACATAAACTTAGAAAGTCTTAAAACAATCCTTACAACATAAACCTAAAACAACAAAAGAAACCTATTCAAGGGATTTACTGTTTTCAGTTTACAAATTTCCTACTCATGGAAAATAGAAACAGTTACGATTTGAAAGCGGGCAGTGGCAACACTTCTCTAAATAAAACCTATTCTTATTTTATTGGTCATTGGACATCAGGATACAATAGGCATTTAGCATTTAAAATATACTTTTACCTATATCTGAAGTGTTTTCCCGAGGACGTTGGCTTTATTTAAATGTTTACGAGTACAGAAGTGCTCATGCCGAAAAGGCGAATCCATGGACGAGTGCTGGTTTTGGTGTCCAAATGAGTCTTTTGAGCTATTGTATGGGGAATTTGAAAATCTAAACTTGAGAAGCAATTAAAATTTTGCCATTTTGTATTGGGTTGAATGGTTCTTGGCCTTCTGACAGTATATTCAATATTTGATTCATAGCTTACAAGTTCTCTTATATAGTGGTATTTTGAATTTTGCATTTTCTGGAAATAATTATTGCAAGTAGAAAGTATTTCATCATGTAAAGAATCGATCGCCATTAAGTATTTGCTTGTTCCAAACACACCATGGGGGGGGGCTAAAATCATCTTTAGTAATTTATTTTGAAAAACTTCTAATTTTTCACAATAGGTTTTAGCAACAGTGCTCCAGGCAGGGATACCGTATAGTAAAATGGGTCGAGTCATAGTGAATATATTATACGTTTTGTTCCTATGTGAAGTTTCGAGTTTCTTCGTAGGCGAGGATAAAGATTAATAACCCCTGCGTTAGCTTTTCGTAACTCATTCATAGTTTTGGATTTAAACAATAGTTGTTCGTCAAAGAGCCCACCTAAGTATTTAATGGAGGTGTTAATGTGGTATTTGCATATTATTAATTAGACGATTATTGTCGACAAGAGTATTCTTTATATATCTTCTGAAAATAATGACGTTACACTTATTTGGGTTTAATTTAATTCTCGAGATCTTGAGTCAATGATCAGTGACGTTAACTGCAAACTTTACTTTGTGAATAGCGAGTTCTGTTTTAAAGACCTCGTAAGAACGACAGTATGATCAGCATATTTAGCGATTTTTGCATTTAATGGCTGTGGCATGTCATTTACAAAGATGTTAAATAGGATCGGCGCTATAATGCTTCCTGGAAGGACACAACTTTAAATGATCTCTCTGTTCGAGATAGATTTTCCAATTCGAACTTGAAAAGTGCGATTTTTTAAATAGGAGTATACTAATTTGATGAGAGTGATAGGGATAGGGATAAGGGCTTTTTGAATTTTGAAGAGAAGGCCGGCGTACCGTACTCTGCCGAATGCCTTTTCTATGTCTAAAAAGAATGCAGCAATAGCTTGTTTCTTAATAAATACGTCAGCAATAAATTGAATCATATTAATGAGCTAGTGTGTGGTACTATGTCCTCAACGAACTCCATATTGTTCGGAGTCGATGATTATTCTTTTCTAGGTGATTAATTGGTCGAATTTGAATATTGTTTTTGAAAATTTTACCAGTGCACTGAAACAGGCTTATTCGGCGGTAACTGGTGGTTTCTTTTGGTAACATGCTTCCATTGATGTGGGAAATAATTTAAACGAAAGTAGGCATTAAAGAGGTTTGTTAATAATACGATGTAATGACAGGGTAGTTTCGTGATAGATTTGTTGGAGATTGAGTTATATCCTTGTACTTTTCTGGACTTGTGATTCTTAATGACGTTCTGTACTTCTCTAGGGGAGGTAGGTAATAAATAATTTACGTCAGTGAGATGAATTAAATTCTCGTTGTATTCTTGGACATCTTGTTCAGTTTCAAAATAGAAGATGGGATTAGTTAGTAAAGGTGTTTTCAAGCTGTTGAGCTAAAACTTCTGCCATTTCATGTTCAGAATAAACCATTCCACTTGGGGGTATTGAGATTGCCGATGCAATACGCAAATGGCTTTTTAAGAGCTCTGGCAATTTTCCAAATATGGGTATGCTCATATTCCATGTTATCTAGGAGATATCCCCATTTACTTAATCTATAATCACTGAATAATTTAGAGATTGTTTGAACTTTTTGATTAAGAAGTCATTTAAATCTGGGGTCTCCAGTATTTTTCGATCGTTTTGCCAATCTGTTCTTATCTTTGATTTTTTCTCGAATGTAATCTGGAAGTGAATTTTGTGAGCGATCTGCTTTAACGGTAGTACATCCTGGTGGAGCATTTGGAGTTATGGAGTTGATTTTACGGATTCCATTTTCAATATCAGAAATGTTAGGAAGATTAGGGTGAGCATTTGGGATTTCAATAATACGAGTAGTATTAAATTTCTCCCGGTTAACAATACGTCTGGAATTTTGTTCATTTTGTTCAAAACCATTTAGGAGTAATTTAACGAGTAAGTGATCGGATGACATTTCCCGTGGAACTTATAAGGAGCTACCTCTCTCAAAACTAAACTTCCCGCCGTTCCGGAGGAGATAATGCCACAAACAAACAAACAGAGAGACTTTAACAGTATAGGTTTTTTGCTTTATATCTCGAATTTCTAAGGCCGAAAAGTTTATTTCTTAAACTAGTCGTAAATGAGTAGCTCTTCTTTCAAGTGTTAAAAAATCTACACTTCAAGATCAGAGTGACGTTATTTGTCAAAAATTAAATTTTCTTTATATTTGACGTCCCCAAGACATGAATAATTTTGGGATTTAAAACACTTCTGTAACTGAAAGTATATGACTGTGATCAACAATTGGGAAAATAAATGCCAGGTAAAGACTTTTAAGACGGGTAAAGGAGTGGGTATATATATGATGTGCCAAATGTAGTCGTAGCTCAAAGTATCAGACGATAAGTTTAAAGAAAAAACAGAATCCGTTTATTAATTTCCATGAAAAACAGCAGTTACAAAAATCAGATTCTCGGAGTAAATAAAAAAGAACAACTAATAACTTTTTGTATTGAAGTTTACTCCATCGTTACATTAATGAAAAGACCCCTCGATATTTCTTTGCGAGTCCTTTTATAAACCTCTGGAAAGGCGGAGCTTCCAAGAAATAACGTCAGCCAATCCAGTTCGCTTTAAATATTTCTAGAACATTCACTAACTGTACGTGTAGAAAAAGGCGGGAAAATCAACTTGACTACGGGGCTGTGAATTTAATTCCACGTACTTTCAAATAAGAGATCGTCGCCATTAAAATGAAAAGGACATGTATTTAGAATTGTGATTTGGAAAAAACAAAAAGAAAAAATGAAATTTAAGTTAGGGTTTTAAGTGTATTTTTGACTATGGAATTTTATTATATATATATATATATGTGTGTGTGTGTGTGTGTGTGTGTGTTTGGTGCTGCTGATAGCAATAATAAAACGATATGTACATCTTTATGTTACAACAATCCCATTTACAAAATTACAATATACTACGCCTAATCGTTTTTGAGTTAGGCCAGATAAATACCTCCAGATGTCATGAAAAAATCTCTATTGAATCCATTTTAAATGCACTTTTACAAACCGCTTTGGATTAAAATAGTCCTTTATAATGTTGGTATGTGCAGAACTTATGCAAAAAATAATCATCCAGGTGGATTCGAGAAAGGTCAAAATAGTCATTTCAGTTTAAATATAATCCCTGAAATTTTTTGTGATTATAACACTTCCTTGATTTTGAATTCTAAAACTAAGTAGCTATCAATTTTTCTCCACATGAGAGTTAAGCATTTTTGCATTTTATTCTTTATAACATATTATCCTAAATATAAGTATAGAGGTTGGAGAAACATCATAATTTTTAATCAATTTTTTTAAGACAAAAATGCTAAAACACAAATATTCCCATTGTTAACACTATTTTTGTAACTGGAAGTGTATGTATCCAACTAACAGCTGCAAATATAAAGGCTAAGTAAGGGTTTTAACTGATATCGTGTATTATACTCTTCAACCCAAGATTAAGAAAAATCACAGAATAGTATTGATTGAGAACAATGTTTTAACTGTCAGCTGTATAATAATTAAAGATCATAATTTCATTTTTTAAAATCACAATTTTATTTCGACAGTTCTTGAAAAAATAATAAATAAAGCAGAAATTAAATCCATAATTTTAATGATTGAAAATATTACTTTTTAGCAAAGCAAGTTCAATGCAGGTGAACATTTCATATAACAGAACAAGGAAAAATATTAGTTTGATAATATATATAGATTTCTGGCAAAAGTCTCCCATTTTATTCCTTATTTTTAATATCTCATAAAAAGTTGATTTTTTTAGAACAAAGATAACTTTTGCTCTTTTTCAAATTATTATCTTTTAATAAATTTATATGTACTCAGAGGTGTTTACTATTCCTTTCATATATATATAAGGCAAGAAAATGTGAATTTCTTAAACATAAAAAAATAAATATAAATAAAGCAGAATGCTACATTTAAATCTATAAGAATTACCGTATTTTTCGCCGTATAAGACGCACCGGCATATAAGACGCACCCAATTTTAAAGGAGGCAAATCTAGAAAAGAGAGATTATGAACCAAATTCTACAGTAAAATATTTTATATCAACTGTATAAAGTTAACAGCAGGTTAAGTTATCCATGTTCCCAATCTGGCTCATTTCAAAGTTATTCTTCTTCCTCGCATCAATAACAAACTTATGAAAAGACAGAATCTTTGATTTGTATTCCTTTGGCATTTTTTGTGCAATTCTGGTTTTGGTGCGCATAGAAAGGCCAGATCTCTTCATAAATCTATAGCACCACGATGGTGATTCGGTGAAATCCTGAATGCCTTTCTCCACAGCAATGCGTTTGGCCTCATAGATTATCATTTTTGTTGAGACAGAAAGTCCATTTTGCCGGTGACGTGTCATCCACTCCTTTACTTCTACCTCTAACTCTGGCCACCTTGCAGTTGGTCCACGCAAAGTGTGCTTGCTTTTATCCAACTTTTGGAGCTGATCCTCCTGTTTCTTCCACTCTCTTATCATTTTCTCAGTTGGAGGTGGCCCAACGTGTCTCTCCGCTGCTCTGTTTCCATGCTCCTTAGCAAATTTTATTACTTCCAGCTTGAAAGCAACTTTATATGCCAGTCTCTTCTGCTTCGACATCTTGATGGGGTGGTATGAAATATGATATATTTCATTCAGATATACCATACTACATATATCACAGCTCACAGCTATCCGCGCCTCCGCTTTCTCCCGATTGCTCCCGCACTGCTATTAGCTGAGCGCAGAGGCGCGTGCCTTCACCCGCTCCCGCGCTGGCTTACGAGACTCTAAAAAGTGCACAAAGAGACCGTCCAAATACAGCGAGGCAGAGACCGTCCAAATACAGTGCGAGGCAGAGCGGGGCTTCCTGGTCTCAGTCGGCGCCTCAGACGGCGCCAAGGCAGAGCGGCACCATGGTGGGCTTTTGTATTTGCCGTATAAGACGCAGGCACTTCCCCCCCCGATTTTGGGGAGAAAAAGTGCGTCTTATACGGCGAAAAATACGGTATGTCTAATCACTGAACTGTTATATTAAGGTACATTCTGCACAAAAAAAAAGGAGGGACAGTTCTATATATCTCAAAAAAAGTAAGGACAGGTCTATATCTCTCAAAAAAAGGAGAGACAGTTCTATATCTATCTATATCTTCTTGGAAGCAAACTCTTAAATTTCCTCCCAAAACGCTGCATGTATACGCGAATGAAGACAAAGGCTTCCTCTATTTAAAGTCAGGCAGACAAAAAATACAAAGGTATTTTTGTGCTTAAAATCCCAAAACGAAAATTATCTGGTATGTGCATCCAAAACTATCAGTTACATTTCTGTATCAGAGCAGAATTCATGGAAAATGTTTTGATGTTGCTGAATAATTTTCATTTAATCATGAGTCTTTGCTCATAAAAAACAAGGAAAGGCAAACCGAATCGAAACTGAATCACTCAATGTTACTTAACAGTACGTACCTTAACAATACATTGTTAAATTGCATCTTCATTTAAAATGCTTATAAACGATTTCCTTCTTCCTCGGTGCATGATTTCGTGGTGCAGTCTGTAGCACTTCTAAGCAAGAAGTTAGGAAGAGCATTCTTATCCAGACGACAGCTTAGCTGATGTCTCACGTTTCTTTCTCAGAAAATTCTTCAAAGGTTTACTAAATTGTGGTGCAATACTTGCGGTGAACAATAATTTGCCTCGACTAAAATGTGGGGGCAATAATTTGTCCGCACCTGGATTTATCGCTTAAGATTTCCCCTTGCTTGGACGGTCGCTCGAATTAATGTCGTCTTGAGAGTTAAAAAATGTATTGTGTTATTTGCCATATATACTGTGTAAGGTATTCCTCCGGCCTTCTTAGCATGCCTTCATGGTGTAGTGATCAGCATGCTCGGCGCGTATTTGAGAGCCCCATCGTTCGAGTCCCGGTGAGAGAATGGCTCATTTTTCATCTCTCCTGGTTTCAAAAACGCCTAATGTCTCTACAGTGGCGTCCGAACTACGAAAGGTGGTGGCTGCTGATTCTCCAACTCCAGAATTTGGGTCTCCTAATCCCCAGTCGCCCTTTAAAAGTAGGAGTATTAAAGTATTTCTTTTGCCTTCTTAGCATGCCTTCGTGATATAGATATCAGCAAGCTCGGCGCGTATTCGAGAGGTCCGTGGTTCAAGTCTTGGTGAGGGAATTGCTAATTTTCCCATCTCCTGCTTCCAAATAAAACCTAATGTCTGCACAACTGTAGAATCTTATTCGTTAGGAGCATATAATGTACATGAAGACGAGGTAGATAATTCTTACTATATCTTGAAAACAGACAACTGGGAACGAAATTTACAACAACCTTTTTTTTTAACTAAACTGAGCAGAATATGCATACACTTGGTGCACACAAACTAGCCACCACTTGTGAAAAAGTAGCTTAAACACAAAATAGCATGTATAATCAGAAGATATAAGTTTTCAACTACACGGCTGGCTCCTACTTCAATCTAAATCAGAATTATCGACTGAACACAGGAGAACCGAAACTAAAATACCAAATAATTTAAAGTAAGCGACTAGCACAAATATTCAACTACAGAGCGACTTGCAAACACGTGGCATAAATCTCGGTCATGGCATAAAAACTTTCTTGGCGTAAATCCGCTCTACTCGTAATTAAATCTTCTAATACTAGCACTTCAATTCTGCTATTCAAATGCTATTTTCCGAACTCATTGATATTTTGCATATACGCCATTTAAATTTGCATTCTGATAAGAAATTGAAATCAGAAGGAACAGGAAAATTTCTTAAAATAAAAATAATTGATTAGTACAAAATAAGGTCTTTACAATACCATTACTTGAAGATTTTTCATTTTCTAGTATGTCTGTGTATTACGCATGTAAACCACATTTAATTACATTGTTACTTTCTCTCTATATATAAAAAATGTGTGGTATATAGAAGTTGATAGATGAAGCCAGAAAAAGTTAAACATTGCAAGGGAAAAGGAGAAAGTATACTATGACAGGACAAGGAGAGAAGTTCATTACAAGTTTAGAGATAAAGTGAAAATATTCATTATCATGTGCTGCAGAAGTTAAAGTGAGAACGTTTTGTCCAAGGTTTGAAGGACACTATGTTATCCAAAAGATTCGGGAGATGGTGATTTATTTAAGAAACAGAATGGGCTAAATGACAGCTGCGAATATTGACCAGGTTAAGCCTTATTACGATCGTAAGGATATGCAAATATTTAAAAATATTTAATAGGAATCGCAACCTGAAAGACAGTGCCAAAGTAAAAGTTCAACGTAAGCAGCAAGTAACAATGGTAAAGATCCATCGATGTCGGAAATATACGTTCTCGGAAAAAAGACAGGGATTTAATAAGCACGGAAGACAATGCAAAGAGATCAAAAAGGGGGCCAGACACTAGAAAGGACACTCCGTGAAGAAAGCAACCAAAAGTACAAGAATCCAGAAGTACCTACGAATAACATACGGACACCAAACGCACGTTCAAAGTACGGGAAAAAAATTAATAGCTGTTCGAAAGTCCAAAAACGGTCCTGCCCAGAAAGTTCTGCGGCAGAAGCGACCAGAGGATGTACCACCTTAGAAAACAGCCCGAAAATTTCAGCAATCCCATCCGCCTAATTTCTACTCAAAAGCACCAGCGGATACCTCAAGTTTAAGACCATATGCCAAATCTACGAAGAGGGCTGAGGGGCAAGGGTTTCTCAGGATATGAAAAAGTTCGAACATTCCCGGAAAGAGCCCAGAAGAGAAAACTGCAATTCCGACCTGAGGCTCCAATACAAACCCGGAGAAAATGTACAGCACGGTAAGGAAACCTCTATCCTTGTGCTGGAGGACTTCTTAACAAGCGAATGGAGGAATACCGAGAAACCAAAAAGTAAGTGAAATTTATCTTCCTTCGCAGAGTCAATTTCCACATTATGTCGTTAAATGTTAGTTGCTATTTTTTTTATTTTATCTTAAGTTAGGTCATTTTAGCTATTGTTAAGTAGCAAGAAGATCTAAATTAAGTATACATTTATTTATTCGCACTCATTTTAAGTCAGTCTAGCAATAGAAATTCTGTTTTAGCCCAAGAGACTGATATTGAGGAAATTTTGGGGAATGTGTAACGTAACTTTAAACAATTTATATGCATATGATGTAGAGTTAGAAACTGAATTTTCATAAAATAATGTTTTGTAACTGTTTCAGGTAGCATGCTCAATAGCTTGGTATCGCAAACGTTAATGAGTCTGCTAATATACTTGTTAAAATAAAACAAAAACGTGAATAGTTGTAAAAATTAAAATTTTGAAGTGTAAAGGAAATGTTGCAATGTAAGGTAGAAACTAAGAGAAAACTAAGCAAAGCTAGTGATGTGCATGAAATTAAAGGTTAAGCTCTCCAGCCAACAGATTTTAATCACCTATTTTGTAAGCAGATTAGCAGAGTTTTAGTATTAATGAGTTTATGAGGTCTAGCGTGTCCAAATTTCTAACATGTAGGATGTGGTTTTGAGGGTAGCGTTGTACTACACAAACTTATACAAATGATGCTTGCACATACATCACAGTGCATTATAGAGGTAAGCAGCGGGGAAATAAACTTAATGATAAAATAAATCAAATGAATGAAAATACAGATAAAATTGTATAAAAATTTTAGGAAATGCTTAAATAAGAAAAGGTTCAGAAAAGCTGAAATTTCTTGAATAAAAGTAACATGTGTTGAAGTTTTCTGCTTAAATCTGTTTAGAATGGACAGCAGCTGATTTATAAAGTATGTAATTTGAAGAAAATTGCTTGGTGGAGTTTCAGCTTTTTGTCATACAGATTTAAGATTCTCTTTAAGAAAGTTATAAGCCTATTTTGTTGTAGGAAGTTGGTCCATGGTTAATTAAAATGCAAGATCTTAACAAGATCATAGAATATATTCGCTGCGATTACTTCAATTCTGGCAGGGAAAAAGTAAGTTGTTTATTTTAGCCAGTTATTTTACATTTAGAAACTTTACTATCACTTCTCCCTTTCCGTTTACCCATCAGAATACAAATTTTAGCTTGCGTGTATTTACGCGACGGTTTAAAATCAGAGCGTGTTTTGCCTACTAAAGGCCACCGTACTAGCTGATATTCTATGATAGCATCGCTGTCTACGGAGCTGCATCAACATTGAATAAAATGCTGTCAAGCTGGTGTTACTAATATTTCTGTGTAGCCGTAGACTAACTGAATATTTAGATTTAATTTAAATTTGAATTTCTTACCGTTGAGTTTATGTCATAAATGCTGGATGGTTTTATAAGCACAAGAGTGCCTTCTATTCAACTATTTGAGTTTTTAATAAATTTGTGTTTTACATTCTTCTTACTATCTATTTGTTTATCTAGACAAAGCGAGAAGTCGATTACTTATACTTAATTTCGTGCGTGTTTCCAAAAGGTACCATAGTGTACAAAATTAATGTGATCGTTCTTGCGTATGGCATTAGTGTACCATCTTTTCTGTTGTTCTTTCAGATTCTGTTAACATACTAATATAATTTGTAGATTTTAGCGGCACGATTTGTAGTCACGTAGATTCGAGTACATTATGTTAGCCAAAACTTATTTTTCTCTTTTATTGAATTTGATTAAAACTGTTGAAGCAAATTTAAACATTTCTTAAATACTTCATATGCTTATTTTTGTTGATAGTTATTCAAATGAAAAAAAATAGAAATTTTGCAGTAAATGTGTAACACAAATATTAATAATAATACATGCTTATTGACAAAATACATGAAACATATCCACTGAGAAAAATCACTTTTCTTGTCCGTTTCTTAACAGAATTAGATACATATTTATGTGGCAGATCGTAAAATCACTACATCCACAGGGGATGATACATCCCTACATCCACAGATACTCATCGATAATCTCAGATAAAATGCAAAAACTTAACCGAAGGACTTAAGAAGTCAAATTGTATGTTACATATGAGCATCAGCATGCGTTGCTTACGCTCAGCTTGCTCTTAAGCTTTCTTTAGTAAGTTAATTGGTCGATTCCGCTTGCAACTTTGGTGCACCTAAGTTTCAGAGGAAATAAAAAGAGCTGAAATATTTTCTATCATATGGAAAGCAGGGAATACGGAATTAAAACAGAACAACATTTTTACAGGAAAGTCTTGATGAACCCAATAACGTTAACTACGATAATAATAACTACGATTCTTCGAAAAAAGGTGCATCTTTTCACGATTAAAAATAAATAATCCCTTATAGATACCTATCAAGGCACCTATGACGAGAAGTATTGAGATGATATAGATACATATCAAGGCACCTATGACGAGAAGTACTGAAGTGTAACTTGCCAGGATAAAATGTGAAATGCACAGCGACAATAACGTGCCCGGCGTCGGTGAGAAAAACAGTTAGCGATAGCCCTGCGGACTCAATTTCTGTTACACATAACTAAGGTTAAAAAATAAGGGAAAATCTTAGTTATGTGTAACAGAAATTGAGTCCGCACGGCTATCGCTAACTGTTTTCTAATATTAGTAAAACGCGCAAGTTATATATATATAACTTGAGCTTTTTACTAATATTTTTTGTTTGATAACCATTGGACATTTATTATTGAACATTTCGTCCTCTTATTCACTACTGCAGATGCTCTAAACAACTGCTGTCAACAAACCACTGGGAATCATTAAATATTTTCTTTTATAACTCAACTTAGGTAAGATTGTAGGGACATTAGAGTTTATTTTCAAGCAGGAGATGTGTAAAAAAAGCAATGCCCTCGCCAAGACCCGAACCACGGACCTCTCGAATATGCGCCGAGCGTTCTGACCCCTACACCACGAAGGCATGCTAAGAATGTGGGAGAATTTCCTTATATACTCCCCCTTTTAAAGGGCGACTAGTGATTAGGGGATTCACTCACCAATTCCTGGCAGTGTAGAGTCATCATCCACCACCCTTTCAGTTCAGGCCCCACTGTAGAGACATTAGGATTTATTTCGAAGCAGAAGATATGAAAAACGAGCAATGCCCTCGCCGGGACACGGATCACGGACCTTTCAAATACGCTTCGAGCATGCTGACCACTGGACCACGAAGGCACGCTTAGAAGGCGGGAAAACTACCTTATAAGATATACAACAAGTTTCAGTCTCTGTTTGGTACTATTCTTTGATGTTATTCTATGTACTTTCATTGTTTATTTTGCATTGTTGTCTAGTATTACCATTCGATTCAATAAATCTGCAATGCAAAAATAGAAATCTGGAAGCTTTAAGTTGCATTTATTCAACAGAAAAGAAGGAAATAGAATTAGGAAGCTGCGGAAAGTTGTCAATATTCTTAAGCAATAAGAAACCAGGTGACCATAAATTCCTTCTTCACTAGTTTATGTCTAGAAATAAAAGAATGCCTTACTGGTTTGTCATATGAAAAACTACTGTGCGCTTTCAATATCGCATTTCATGAGTAGGCGTTCTCGCGCATGCACCCACGCGCTTTGTCCCTTTACTTTTCCAAATCTAATTGCGTTTACCTTTTCCCTAGTTTTTATGTCTCTAAAGAAGAAAATTAAGCGAATAGCCTATCGAAAAAGCCACAAGTTTCTGGCTTCTAACCTGATATACTTTAATGAGTGTTAATGAAAAGTTCAGAAAGTGCTGCACGAATTTTCTTTACTTTTCATTATTTTTTTAACCCCACTTCCCAAACAGACTGTTCTGGACGTTTTCTTTCGAATTCTAGTCTTTAAGTGAAAATCCCCGAAAACAATACTTACAAATATTACGTAAATTTCACCATTCAGGTTACCACAAAATGATAATTCTTGATTTGATGTAAGACGTGGAATTGTAGGAAAAAAAATCACAACTTTGTTTTTGCAAAATTTGCAGAAATAACATATTATCGACCCACCCTACACCCGCGCTTTGAGCGCATGCGCACTGCGCCCCCGTAAAGTGACAGTTCCCGCGGTTATAAGAGCAGGCATCTCTCCGTTCTAATCGTCTAAATACGCTGTTTTGGTACAGCGCGCTCTGAGCCTTTTTTCCTTCTTCGACGAAAGACCAAGCAACAGATTCTCCGAGAGGAAGCTTGCAAGATTTCAAAGCAAGATCTGCAAGAATACTTATCTCCTTCGAAGTAGGCTTATTTTTATAACTTTTATTGTTTACGTTTTGTCTTGTATACTCCCTAAACTTTTACCACAGAAAATTAAAATCAAATTGCTCTGAATTACTGTGGATAAAAATGGTCGTTATCAACAGGTTGCTTGTACACAGGAGGTCATGAAACAAAACCTTCATTTCTAGCGATCCTTCACCAGATGTTCGCATTATGATTACTTTCTACGCTGTAAAAAATTCTATCCGTTACCACCAGATGGCATAATTAGAAGGCTAAAATTTTTAAATTTGCTTTGCGAATTACTTGCAGAATTTAGTATGGTGAAATAACGGAATTTTAGTTTCTTCCTTGACCAAACAAACAAATGAGTAGGAGTTCTAAGCGAAGTTTCGTTAATTCCGTTACGGAATAGAATAATTTTGAAAGAAAAATCTCCTGTTTATCTAATAAATTGGCTTGATAGATTCCACAGATTAGTTTTGCATGCTAGTTAGAAATAAATAAATTGTTTGTTGAATTGTGAATTGTTTTATGAAATTAATGAACAAAATACTTTGTTATGTATTCAGCTTCCTATGCTGAAAATTTAGTGTCTTAGCAGGTTGCAGTTTAGTTAAATTTCCTCTTTTAAATAAAACATTTCACGAAATTATTTCAATAATGACACTTTGATTCTGAATTCTACAGAAGATATTATAACATTAACAGAGAAAAGAAAAGAGAAAAGCTTGAATGCTTAAATGCATGATTCTATATTTCATATGTTCTATATTTTCCTATATCCTTATCAATGGTATTCAAATTGTGTTTACATACTTTTCATATTTTCTAGATAGCTATATCTGAAAATGCAATGCAATTTTTTCAATGTTCGAAACATTAAGAAACAACTTTCTTGTAAGATGTATGAGAACAAAACAGAACCACTGTGTGTGCTTTTTTTTATTCCAATGTGCTTAGTATTTCTACAGTTTATAAAAATATACATAATTAACATAGCTTGATGTTAATTGCTATTAGTTAATATTTTAAATATTTTATTTTATATTTACGGCAGAATATCGAAAATTGAATTTTGTACTTAAAAGGAATGTAATAAACTGACAGACTGTTAAACAGTACAGTTAAAAATGGAATATTCGGCCCTTAGTTAAGCATTTTTAACAAACACAGTTTATTACGTGTGTACTGTTAAACTGTTAACAGTCTTCTTTAACTCATATTATATTATACTTAATATGAGTTAAAGGCTCATATTATATTATATTAACTCATATTATATTATATTTAATATGAGTTAAAGGCTCATATTATATTATATTAACTGATATTATATTATATTTAATATGAGTTAAAGGCTCACATTATATTATATTAACTCATATTATATTATATTTAATATGAGTTAAAGTTATTTGATATTGCGAGTTGAGCAATTATTCAGCGTAAACCAAGAAATTTGTTTTTAAATAGAGCGTAATGTAATTTTTAGAAAATACAGTCTAGTTTAATACTTGTAAGTGTTTCACGAAAACTATAATAGAAATACCACATTTATTGCATTCCCTATCACTTTTGAAAGCAAAATTTACATAATAAGGTTTTCACTAGCTTTCAAAGCTAGATATTTCAAAGCTGACTGAATTATGTGACAAACGGAAGATATAAATTTCTAAAAAATTAGAATATCAAACCCTAAACATTTGCATTTTAATGCCTTCAGTAAATCATTTCCCTGCTTAGACTAACCGAATATTAAGTAAAATAACCTATTCAATTTTTCAGGGTGTAGCTCAGATTTATCGCTAAAAATAGTAATGATGTCAAGAACATACGTAAATTTAATTCTCCTTTTATTTTGTGTGCCTTTCAGTATAAAATACATTTATTTTTTTCATTTCAGAAAAATAAAAAAAAATCAATTATCACTGGGCTGAAAATTCCACAGCACACGGTTAACATATATTCAAATATCTCAGCAGTTCGAGAACAAAAGAACTCTCCAAGCAATCTGAGTTCTATCGAACCTTATGTTTTCTGAGATCGACACGAAATGTTCAAGAGTAGATGCGGGAATACATCAATAGCATCGCTTCTTTCAATCAAGTCCTTTACTATCTTCATGCAGTGAAACAAAAGTGTATCTGCAACGAAAGTTTCACTTCTAGTGTTCACTCATAATAAGTGTCGTACCCCAAGATGTTTGAGATTTTGCCAAATTCCAAAGAGAGAATTTGTTAAAACGAACTGAATCCGTACATGAAATTACATTGCTAATTAATACACAAATCTAGTTAGTTGTTTGTAAGACATCGATGATGAAAACTTTGTATCTTAGCAGACTGAATTAAAGATCTCTCTACCTTGCGAATGTATTCTAGCATATGAATATATATATACATATATATATTAGATATAACAAATATCTATTCATATATATATATAGAGAGAGAGAGAGCTTTTAAAGGGAAATTGGCCGTTCTCGATAAAATCACTAATAATTATTGGGATCTGATGGTGTTTCGTCTTTCTCGTATATTTAAATAAAATTCCATCCAATATGATCCAAAGAAAACTTTCAGTTTAATTAAGTTAATGAATTTGTCTTTCATGTATACGAAAAAAATTCCTCGACGTGATCTAGTTTCAAGAACAAACAAAAATATGAAAAAACCTGAATGGTGGGAAAAATATTGAAAAAATCGAGCGCCGGTTTAAATAAGTCGAGAAAAATACTCAAATCTTAGGTATAAATAAATCTTCTAAAAGCAGTAAATCTTTACAAATGAAATAGTAAAATAATTCATACTATGAAATAGTAATTACAAAACTAAAATCAAAAATTATCTTTAATTTCAAATACTTGTGAATCTCCTGCAATGGCGTTGCATAGTGAATCACTTTTCTAAATTCAAAAAACAAGAGCATTTCAGTACTTAGTAAAGAACAGTTTTAAATCATCCTGGATGCATAGATAGGTTCCATGATTAGTACTTTTATTCTAAAATTTTGCCATCGCTAAATTCCCCTGGACGTTACTTCTCTAAAAGTATGAAAATTTTGCAACCTCTGAATTCTGTCTTCCGGTGCAACCTCTCTGGCTCCAGCGGCTCTGTCCCTGAGAGTTTGGGCTTTAATTTAGATAAAAATCATGCATAAGAATGTGAAAAGTTAATTTTACATGAGATTTTCATGTTGTTCAAAGCGCGTTTATGTACCTCGACGATAAGATAACAATCAGAATATGCACACTACGAAAAAAAAGCACAGTTCTATATCTCCCGTTCTACTGGGCTGATTGATAAAATTCAAATTCCGTTTTCAATGTCTCGAAAGCAAGACTTATGGTATATATTAGATTTATATGTAACAATGTTTTAATATCGGTATTTTGACACAAATTCGGACCTTTCTGAAACGACATGCCAATTTTTTTTCCATATTTCGATTCTACGACTCAAATTATGCATAAATATTAAATTTTGTAAAATGTGCTGAGAAATTCAAAACTTTATCTTGGGGCATTCCCTTAGTTTGTGCCAAAAATAATTAAGTTGGCGAACTTCTAAATATATGGAAACCCATTTTGCTTTCCATGTTTACATTGTGCGTGAGCGAAAAAAGGTCACATCGTTCGCACTTTCAAATAATATTAACAAAGGGCCTAAAACACATTTTTTTGATGTTATTATTGCTTTCAACAAATATACCAAATTTCAAAACGTACCAATATATAAATTCATGTATATCTTCGGAAAATGTTGAATAAAAACTCTAAATGTTTGCAGATATGCTTAGAAATATATCTACTTTACGATGACGGTAAAAATTGTATAGATTATAATTCAAAATTGTTTTCGAAAAATTTATAAAAATTATTTAAAAATACAAATTTAGAGATAAATCACAAAACATGGACGAATTTTATTTGGAATGAACCTAAATTTCGAAATGTGAAACGAAGAATCAAATAAGTTTATTAAAAAGCGAGATTAATAAATATATACCAAATTTAATTAACATTGAAAAGATAAAATTTTGAGAGGTAATTTTTTTTTAAAACTACTCGCGAGATTTTTAGAAAACTTGGCAGTAGGGATAATTTGAGTTGGCAACTTGGCAGTTGGCATGTCATTTGAGAAGTCCGATGTTGCGTCAAATTACTTATATTAGAACAATGCTATATATAAATCTACTACGTATCCCAAGTAGCGCTTCAAAGACATGAAAAGTTGAATTTCGTCAATCGGCTAATAGAAAGGGAGATATAGAACTGTCCCATTTTTTTGCGCAGTGTACAAGCAAATGAGGAATCTTATTAATTGAAAAATTTAAATGTGAAATTGTAAATAAGAGATCAGTCAATCCTTAGAAATTGTCTATCATCATCTGTCTCATCAGAGAAGAAACATGTTATTTATATATATGCATATATATATATATATATATATGTATTCGCTTCATTTTGCTTACTAACGGAATCAAACCTTTATTTGCATATTACTCCTCTTTCGCTGCTTCATCCTGTAGGCTTTTTATCTCCTTCTGATCTTTCACTCTGCAGATGAATTGCAGCAATGTTAAGATAACTGATAAATGTTTTCAAGGGCAGATACATTTTCTACGCCAGTTTTTCTGTGCCTGCATTGAACAAAATATTTATCTAAAACAGTGGGCCCAACCTTAAATTGCATACGAGCTGGCAGCATGATCTGGAAGTTGCTAAAAGGCCTGAAATGTTTTATTACATGCTTTTATTTATTTCACTTATTCTTTTCACTGTGAGTGTAATTTTGTCATCGATATTTTATGTAATTTCTGATAGACTATCGAATTCTTATTTCGTACATACAACACTGTTAGTTTATGACAATGCAAGTGGTAAAGGCAAATATTTCAATTTCCATTTAAAATGTTTTTAGTGAATGCTTTGACAACGTTTTTGCAAATATTTCTTTTAAAGAATGAACTAAAAAATCCGAATTTTAGTGTTTGATTAGAGTATAGAACGAAAAAAAAGAATCTTTTAGATGAAACTTGTATACAAATTTTAACTTAATTTCTTAGTTTTTTTTTTTTTCGAATTTCTCAAAATTGCATGATTTTTTAGACTATTTAAAGTTAACGATTTTAACATTCTAACATATAAAAATATTTCGGATATTCAGGTCGGAAATTTTCCCAGCTTATAAAACAAACGTTTCGCCTTCTTTTAAAATAAGAATGATTAAAACATATTAATTGAATAACTTTGTACACTTTTTAAGAAATGTTTTGAAATGTGAAGCAAACATGAGAGAAAAGCGTTTCAGTCGGAAAACTGCTATTGAACTTGCCTTCTCGGCTTACGTAATGACGGAGTTTGTCGTCTTGACACACCTAATTATGAATTGCCGATTACATTTAGCTTCAAGAAAAATGCTCATTGTGACATAATTCTTCCATCTAATTTTCTAAACGGAATATTCAAATCGATATCTTCATTCTCTGAATGGCATACTGTTCTTTTTATTTATTTCGTAATTTCCCTACTATTTACTGCTTGCGGGTTAACAATGACTAAAAATTTCATCATTGACAACGCGTAATTGAAACTAAAGTTCAGAAAACAAAATACAATTTAAAGAAAGATTTCTATACAATCGAGTTTTATTTAAAATGGGTATGACAAACAAAGCCTTAAAAAAAGAAACAAATATATCCTATAGTTTAACGGGAGCAATAGATTAAATAATTCTATTTAGAAAATTCACCTAAATTTTGTATCGCAGCTAATAAAAGCGTGGGGGGGGTTAAATAACGAACTTTATTGAATTGTATTGTTAAATGTATAAGCCATTATCTTTCTTAAGATTTCCGTTAATTTAATTGCATTATCAAATGAATAATAACCAATTATATTTTTAATTTAACATGGACGCCCCAAGCTTTTATTAACCGCGATGTAAAATTGTGCATGAACTATTTAATTTATTATTTCCATTAAACTATATGATAAATTACTTTCTTCGTTTCAGTGCATTAATTATCCTTCTTATTTTAAATAAAAGTTTACTGAATAAAAAGGTTTTTTAATTGTATTTGACTTCATTTTTCAAAGAAAAACGTAATTAAATTTTCAGTTTTGCCACTAAATATTTATGAAAAAATCTGATGTGTACACCACACGCCTTCCTAGCACAGGATTTTAAATTATAGGCACTTTTCCTGCCGTGTATTTAAACTTATTTCCTCAAATTTCATTAGAGATATATGTCTCATTAATTAATTCAGTTCTCACTTCGTGACAAGGCAAAAATACATATAAAATAAAAATAGCTATATTAAAAATTGAAAGAAATAGAAAAACATAAAACACCAAACACAGTTAAAACAATTAAAAACAAACAATTTTTACAATTAAAATTGCAGTTTCCAGGCAAAAACAAGAAATTCGGCCAGCGAGCAAGATGGCAGATTTTCCAGGGCACAAAACTGAAAGTTTACTTTTGGTCTTATTTGGCAAAAAGACACTGAAGGCGTAGAAACTGACTTTATTTGCGGTGGACGCTATGCTGAGTCAATATATGTGATAATGTAATAACTTACATGATAATTCCAATATGGATTAAGTATAATTTAATTCGCAATAATAGAAGAAGACGTTACTTTGTTGTTGCGAAGCTTAGCTTCTCTAGATTTTCAACGAATCCACTATTCTGCTAGCTTTCAAATGTAAACACATATGGCTACTATGTTAAATAAAAATACGTGCGGGTAAGCACGTAAACAACTCTTACATTAAAATAGAGCATTTGAGTGTTTTTAGTAAAAGTACGCCAAATACAAGGTTGTTTCAGCGAATTTGAACTTTTACATTGTTGATAATTCCACACCTATAACATAAACTAAAGACATAACTAAAGACATAAAAATATTAACCGGAAGATAATAAAAACATAATTCAATTATTTATAAAGGAAAAAATGTACAGTTTACCAGCATATAAGAATAAAAAACTGAGCTTAATGAGTCAAGTAACAGAGTGAGTTTATATATATACTTCTGGTGTCGCCGATTACCACAAAAAAGGGAGGTACACAAATACATAATATAACAGTCCTATATACAAAATTTCAACGTTCTAAAGCTACTGGTTTTTGAGCTGTGCGAGATGTATGCATACATACGTACGTACTTACGCACAGACACTTTTTAAAATGGATTTTTAAAATGGATTTCTAGTTTTATAAATTTTTGCGAGAAAATGAGTCCTTTATTCTGTCTTTACGTACAGATGTCAAGCAAAAACATCGTTAAATTTCATTCGATAGCGGTCAAAATGGGTATTTTCGTTGAAATATTATACCGGAAATTTTTCGCGATTACAATACTTCCTTCTAATTTCGTAGAAAGAAGTAAAAATACATAAACTATACTAGTTTAATAATGCAAAAGAAAAAATTCAAATTAAAATGTTTTCTATCTGAAATCATGAGGTCGGTATGTGGAAGAAATTTCTGTTGGTCCCAATTTTATTTTATTCAAACGTTATGCACACTTCTAAACTTAGATAGTGACATACAAAGATCTTACAAAAAGCATGAATAAACGGGAACGATACAGAAGCAAATATAGATTACCAGTATCTCTATAACAAAAAGCAACCGTGAATCCAGTCAATCAACTTAGTTACTGAAGATAAACATCCGTCAGAAGCTCCAACTCTATAGAAAAACCACGGACTAGAAAGAATATTGAAACATTACCAACTGGTCGGCTGGCCAATTATATTTACTGTTTATTCTGAAGTGGGAAATTGTCCCAAATTACGTCAAACGTAGCCAAGCATGCAAGCATACAGCAACAAAGCTCCAACCTATTCATTCTTTCACATTTACCTTCAACAGCAATTGCAGCATTAATTCAGTCCATATCGTTCTGCCTTTGAAGCTATAAGCATTATATTTACACCAAAAGCGTAACTGAAATATATTCGCATATTTCTTAATGTATTAAATTTAAAATGGCGCAATTTAGAGTGTTGTATTATAAGCAGTTACTTACATTTTGAATTTATCTTGAAATCTTTCAAAAGGCCTCGTTTTTTTTTAATGGCCATTCATGAAATTCTGCCTATTAAACGATAAAGTGTTTTAAACAGTTACTCAATCTTATATGACCGAAAATAGATTGATAATACTAACTGCAATGAAGTCTAAAACCTGTTTCTAAGCAACCGTTTAAACAACTACTTTAATAAACTGCTGAACTCTGGGGCACCTAACCTCCAACATTACTAATTTATTCCTCATTAGCATACTCCCTTGTGAAATCATTACCTCTGTTAAGCACTTCACATTTCACGGCTTTCTAGAATAGAAGACTGACATCAGACTTTGCCTCGAATTTCAGCATACTTAAAATATGAAAAATGACGTCATGATGTCCAACGTACTGGTAGATTATCGTAGTTGAGTCGAAAAATTTTAAGTACAATAGCAGTAAAAAATAAATATCAATGAAATTCATGTCACTTTAAATTTATTGCACATTTATTGGACGCGTATTCGAGAAGTCAGTATTTCGAGTCCTGGTGAGGACATTGCTCATTTTTCATCTCTCCTGCTTTCAAAATTACCTAATGTCTCTACAGTGGCGCCCGAACTGCAAAAGAGGGTGGATGATGATTCTCCATCACCAGGATTTGGCGATTGGGTCCCCTAATCCCAGTCGTCCTTTCAAAGGGGGAAAGGGGGACTATATAAGGTGTTTCTCCCGCTTTCTTAGCATGGCTTCGTGGTGTAGTAGTCAGCACAATTGGCGCGTATTTGAGAGATCCGAGGTCCGAGTCCCGGCAAGAGCATTGCTCATTTTTCACATCTCCGATCTGCTTAAAACGTGGTATTGGATGTAGTAACTGTATTAATATATAAAGTGCATAAATATTTGTAAAGTCAACTCGATATCAACAACAGTATCTTTCAGGCAGAAACTGTAGCAATCCATAAAGCCATCATTCGTAGGTCTATGCATGATGACAAGAAAATAAACATTCTAACCATCAACCAACCTCTCATTCATTTAGTCAATAATACTAAGTATATCTAATTACTTAGCATTCCAATGAAAAATTACTACATGTACTGCATAATCGTATTCTGTATCTAGAAACTCAACCCGAAATCAACCATCAGAACTTAGAAATCAGTAAGAAAGTGGAGAAAATGCCACAGATCATTTCAACATCATAATTAAAACCTTTTCAAAACGTCATTTCATGAAACAGCAAAAGAAGCTTCGTAAAAGCGCATGGAGAAATAGCTCACTAGGTTTACTGATCAACAGATTTTATCCCAACTCACTGACATGAAGAAGCGGAAGACCGCTACATTTTTTTGCTTTCCTTCACCTTCGATATCCATATATGTAACATCATTTTTCTCAGGCATGTTTAAGGCAAACAAACCTTTACTCCAAACGTCAGATAGGTCATCAGTCAAGCTATTTTCCTTCTGATTCGAAGTTTGCCAAATTTCTTCAAAATGTCACATTTGTGAAAGTTAAAAAAGGCAAGAGTCGCTTCCTCCTCGTTTAAGATGGCTTTGAATTCTTGCAGTTATGCGTCTATACTAGCTCTTGAACTTTTCACCAAACTCTTTCCGTGCACCGTTATACCTAATTATTTAACTGTCAGTTTATGTATATTTTACTTGCGTCTACATGTTTATGTATATTTTATCTGCATTTGCACATGCACAGTTGTGTTACTGTCCCTTACTTTCTCATTGTATATATTGCGAATTGAACACAACTGAACTTCATATATTTAACTTGAAATGTATAACTGGTTGTATATATTTTCTCCCTTCTAATTATTTTTTATATCAAATGCCTATGAAATGATAACTTCTATATCTCTCCTATACATCTCCTATATTATCCCTGTTTTATTTTGTTGTTGGTACATGTTAAATAGTTACCTACCCACAATATGCAACTTTATAAGCATAAATATGTTTTATATTTCCAAAATATGTATGTTCAAATATTCTGTATAAATATTAAAATTAAAGTCCATAATTAATTCCAGCATTCGTCTTAAGAATATCAATAGTTTTGCGTTACTAAATGATAGATGTCAGATACATATTTAATTTTTTAAATTTGAAATCTTTTTAAATCTTTTTTCAGATCTTGCACTACTTTCTGCAACTTTTTCATAATTGACTACTATTTTTTAAATTTGAAATCTTTTTAAATCTTTTTTTAGATCTTGCACTACTTTTTGTAATTATTTCATAGGTGACTATTATTTATGACGTTCTCCTGTTTGAATCTTTAATATCTCAAAATTTACTAGCATTTCTGTCCCTGTGTACTTTGCTAACGTCTTCGCATAACGCACTTAGCTAACCCACAGTTTCTCCTATGGTACTCAGTACCTACATGCTTACAGCTTCCCTAGTGTCTTCAGATGCTTCCCCGTTGTGGCATTTTAATTGTACATTGTTTTACACATATTTAGTCTCAACTAATAACAAAAAAAAACTTTTCAGTGAATCCGAAGACTTTTATTAATAATTGCAGGTGCTAAATAATTCGTCTATTACATAGGTTCCCAACCTTTTTCGAGCTGGTGCCCCCTTTTCTAGTGAATATTTCAATACCGCCCCCCTAGAGAAATAAGAGCGTACATAATGCATGGTGAAAACAAGAATTAAATAAAAAAAAATTACTAATAGATAGAATGCTGTTGGAATTGAAACGCTACTGAATTTCTTCGTTATTTAAAAAGAAAAATAAAAGTTTTAGCTTACCTGTTATAAGGACAAGCAGGGGTTTTGACGATACGAAAAAATCCTCC
>KK119687.1:0-160852 GCA_000611955.2 Stegodyphus mimosarum
ATATATATATATATATATATTCATTTTTAATATGGCAGTTGTATATTATGCTTAGTTGCGTAATTTTAAGAAATCTGAGAATAAATAAGAACATTGTACCTACTTTTAATTTGTCAATTATAAACCTATCTGCAATGCTAAAATTTTAAGAAATAGAATACATTAATTTATAACGTGCTGACGATCATTAGATGGCTAAAAATTCTTATTTCAAAAGATATATCAAGCAGTATTTAGATAATTTCTGGAAATTTGAAAATTCATTCTTTTAATTTGTCAATAATTAAAATTAACAATGTATTTTAACATTTCTCTCACTATGGCTTATTACTTCCATAAATTTGAATTTATATGAATTTCTATAAATAAATATTAGATATTTATAAAACTCAAATTAATTAAATTTTAATTAGCATCCAATAAAAACTGTAAGCATTCATTAGAAAGGAAAGCTCCATTAATTTAATCCCAAGCTCAAGCAGCATATATTTTGTATACACTTTTATTTTTGTTTGATATACAACAGACATGTAATGCACGATGTATTTGCAGCAGTATTACTTATACGGGTGTGCTATTATATTTATTTATTAATACCAAATACAGTACTAGAGAATGAGAAAATTTGATATTTTACTATTTTCTGCACAAAGGAAAGCGAGAGAAATAGGTATCTTCTTTTCTTCCTTTTTGGAAAGAAAGTAGAGGAAACTATTTGCAATATCAATTTCAGTGCCATTTTTAAGGTGAAAATAAATGATAAAATAAAATAAAATAAAAGGAATCACCCTTAGAAAAAATCTCTGGAACGCATTTGGAATTCTGGCTTTCAATTCGTTTTCAAATATTCAGTGAAATGCTACTTTTACAAATGCTGACGAAATCTAAACATTTTTTTTTATGTCAAAGGAACAGATAGACTTAAAACTCCTAAATAAAGTATTTACTCTCGGGAATTTAGTCTAGACATTTTTAGGAAGGCACATTCTTTTGAAATTCGTGATATATTTCAAATTATTTGGTACATTTCATGTAAACTGTTTTATATTTTCTTTGAATAGTGTTGAAAGAGAAAAATTTAAATAAAAGAAGCCTGATAAACTGAATCAAAAAAAGTAAGTGCAATGCACTACTTTTCTTATCACTAATAAACGATTTGCCGCGAATACTATAACAAAAGCGTAAGAATTTCAATTTTAATTTTGCATACAAGATGCTTTAAAATTGCAGGAACGGCACTTGTGAATGTCGATTAACAGAAGAATACAGCAGGTGACAGAGGGATAACTTTGCAAAATGACAAAAACATCTAAAGAGAGCTTTTAAGAAAATTCAAAACGATAAAATATCTTGCAAGGGCATTTGCTTTTGGTAACTTTTGTCATCTTATAAGTAGCTCCAAAATGAAAAAAAATTCAGACCTTAAAACAATATGCATATTCTCTCCTAATAGTGCTGCACATTTAAGATGTATAATAAATTATTAAGATATAAAAATAAGTATAAATGTGTCTTTGGTTATATGAAACCCCATACCACTAAGCTAGGAAAAGTGGCCTAAAATTTTATTAAAAATTGCTGAAATATTTTACATTTGTAATTTTTAAACAAAAATGGCCAAAAATGCTTAAATTATTCAAAGTAACGTTAACATTTCTCCATCACATTGTTTTCTTCACGAGATTATTTACCAACTTCCAGGCTTTCTGAAGTATTTGAGAAAATCCTGATATTCATCGGGAATTCCAAGTATAATTAAATATATTCGAAATCCTATAAGGATATACTTGAAAGCAAAGAAAGATCAGAAACTAATTTACTTTATTACAATAAAAAATTTCGCTTACAAGAAATAACTAAATCATAGCATATATTATATATATCTATAGAATATATCATTTATAGAGCAATTATTTATTATATAGCTGATTCATTTCAATTCCAGTATTTACAGAAAGAGAAACATATTTGTGCAAAGCTTTTGTTTTACTAAATGAATTTTTGTTGTTCCATGTACAATAAAATTCATCTATACCTAGAAACGTGTTAACAATTTCATCTTGAGTTTCGTTCTCGCACTTGCTTTAATATATTGGTATTATTTCCGCTTCTTTCCCCGGAGAATGTCTTACTGTCAGCAATGTTTCCGGAAAATAGCTTTACGTCAGCAATAAATCACTCGTTCCACTTCACATCATTATCTGAAAAGCTCACATGTATAGGATACTCTCCTTTTATATTTATTGTGCTTTATTTATTTACGTATTGAGTTGAATCATTGTAAGTTGACGATCTATGTTGAATTCGTTTTTACTCTGTTGTGGGCTGAAAAACATGCGCTTGTACTTCAAGACTTTTCGGAGTAGAATGCTAAATAAAATGAATTATGCGGAAAATGTAAACTAAAGGGAAATGTTTATACTAATAAACAGTATCTTTAAGAAGATCCTGCATGTTTAAAACATGTATTTAATATCACAGTTACGTTTTCTTTAACCAAACTGCCAACTTTGTAAGTAATGCTAATTATAGTTTTGAATCAATCTTTCTCAAAGTTTCAAATTATGCGCATTAATTATTTAGAAGACTAACGAATTTACAATTAATAGTGTTAAAGCTTCATCAATAAATGCATTGACTCGTATGATATTTTAGCACTGTATGTTATTAATAAATGAAGTGGACTAGATGTGACATTTAAGTCCGTAGTGATTCGTCCGTTGAGCAAGGGACCGAGGATGCGTTTATCTCTCAAAGGCAGTCAAATAGTGCAGGTCCGCTCAATTAAAAAAGAGTCGCATTTTGCTACACAGTATAATCGATCATTCCTTGCTTCGGTCGCATACAACTTGTCCCTTTCCTCTTCTGAATCAATTATCTGATTTCAGTTACATTAAGAAACAAATTGAAGACAGTATGTGTTTTCGGGAAAACATATAGTAAATAATCAAAATCGCTGAAACAACCTTGTATTTGGCGTACGTTTATTAAAGCACTCAATCGATTTCGAGAGCAGCTATAGGTCCCTCGTCATCAGAAGAACGAAATTTCTAGAAAGGGAAAGCAACCTCAGTAACGGCTTTTTATACCCTCGGGTAGTACCATGCGCGAGGAGGCAACGCCATCTATCCGCAAAAAATAATAACCAAGAATTATGTTAATAGAATTTTAAAACCGTTAGGAAGGACTGGATTGGACTTAAAATCATTCACTAAACATGCTAAATCTTTGTGTTGGCTTTTCATATTCACAAAGATTATACACGAAAGAAATAAGAAATATGCAAATGGCTTTTCATATTATTTCTCATTCATATCGTGGTTATTTCATATTTCATTCATAGAGCCGTAACTCTGTTTTGGAGAAAATTGCTGTGCGTATTGTTGTACACGTACAAGTATGCTGAGTAATTATTTAAAAGGAACATTAAACTCATATCATCTTCTAGTATGATCATTTAGTCTAAATAAAGCGAACATCCCTTAAGGAACAACGCTTTCCACATTTCATTTTCATCAAAACCCAAAGTGAGTATCTTCTGGCCTTCCTAATTAAATCCCGAAGATTTTTTGCTTCTAAGAAGGAAAAGTGAAAATATTTTAAATAATGAAAAAGAGAGTTCGACGTCTGCTTTATGATGAGATTACCGAAAAGCATGATTTTATTATAAAAGAATACGTAGTATAAAGTGACCACTCGTCCCGTTTTGGCGGAAGTGTCCCGCTTTTTGGAGGACTGTCTCGCGTCCCGCCGATTTTTAAAAATGTCCTGCTTTTTAGAAAATATCTGCATTTCTTATTTTAAGTGTACTCTAAAAATATATTACCTATTATTTATTAATTATGCTAGTGAATACGAAGAAATAAAAAATACATAAATAAAAACACATAAATAAAAAAAAAACAAAAAAAAATGCATGCAGAGTAAACTAAATTAGGCAATGTAGCGAGTTAGATTTACTCGGTGGTGTTCAATCATTGACGTTACGTCTCGTTAAAGAATATGTATTGTTATGAAAGAAAGTTTCGTCAAAACAGGAATGGCTCCATCACATTGTAGAGGGAAGCAGTTGCGCATGCGCGAAATAGCCGTCGAAGCAAATTCAACCTTAATATCGCTTTGTGCATGTGCGGAATAGTTGTCGAATCGGTGTTGAAGGTGGAAGGTCACATTTGTGAAGAGTTCATACATCTGCCACACCATTTTTTTTTTCTGTCTGTGTCGACGTAAATCAAATCCGTGTTGGTCTGGCCTTAATGCAGATAAGTGCGGACAGCTGTTAAACAGTGCGGTTTGTTGTTTTGAATTTGACGTTCGACTCATTATTTGATTGACGAAGGAAAGGCAATAGTCGCCACAGTATAATGGTCAATAACGTAAAATTTAGTACTCTTTTTTAGCCTTTGTAGTAAATTATTTATTTATAGTATTTACCTATAAAATAAAAGATGAGTAAAAAAAGAGAATGCAAATTTATTGACGACATAAGCAGAGAATTTCCATATATTAAATATATATATATACTATATGGTACGGTGTGATAAATGCTTTCATAACTTAATTATAATTCTCATTTCATCCCAATTGTCCCGCTTTGTCTCTGTGAAAATGTGGTCACTTTAACGTAGTAGGACAATTTTAACAAAATGTTTTCATTTCTTTCCAAAATCTGTACAACAGGAAAATGAGTGGATTTGAGCAAACAAACATAACATTAAATTTCGAACTTCACAGGTCAGCCAGTGCAGATGACAATAAAAGCATACACGGTAATTGTGGATGTAGTGAAGTGGGGACGAATAGAAACAATAAGGAGACATTAAGAAATCATCTTTCTCTTCTTTTCTCCCTTACACTCGAATACGAATAATTTCCAGACCAGAATCTTCAACGCTTTAACGTAATAAATTATTGTCACTGCCAGCATGAAAACTTGCAGTATGAAATGTACTTATCTGACTACTAGGCTGTAACTCTGTGGTTAGGAGTTTACTTGTAGAATTACGGGGAAGTGGAACTCTGTTTGGAAACTTCTGATAAAGTCATTTAGATTAAAATTTCTTTTATATCAACAATTCCTTCAAAAATGTATAAACCGGAAATCACACATTCCATACCAAGGATCTCTACATTGTCGTCCGTTAATAAACTCCACACCATATAGTTCAAGCTCAGTAATCGCATTTGTTAATTCTGCATCAGAATCTTCGGGTGCTTTATCTATCCTCGCCTTCCAAACTTCTAGTTCAGATCCCTACAAACGAGCTATGTGAATGGGCGTTTTCGTGATTTTCTTCATGAGGAAATGACTGGTAAGTAACTCGTATTGTTCATCAAGAAGTCTTTTCTTAAACAGGAAACAGGTGTACTTTGGCATAATCAAATAAATTAAATACTTTTCTTTCACGTATTCTTGTTTTTTCCTTTTAAGCATTACTCCATAGGCCCATCAGCGGCCGAGCGGTAAAAGCCGCTGAACAGTGATAGCTCGATCCGGGATGCGAGTCCCGGCGAACGGGCTGGTTGCATGGCCGTTTTCGTGATTTTCCCCATGTGTGACGTGGATATAAGCCAGTTTCCTTTAAAAAGTCCTCCAAGAGGCATCTTTTCCATTCTGTGTAATGCCTAAGGGCGGAGCAAGTGATAAGTAATAAAAGCATTATTCCAAGCCTCCTGAAGGGCCCGTGTTCGATTCCCGGAGAAGGCATGGATGTTTGTAAATGTATAGTGTCGGTGCCGCATCGCGGCACTTTAAATATGCGGCGAGTCGAAAGTTCCCTCGTGTGGTTCGGTGGGAAGGGGAGAGGGTTGGGAGACCATCGGACCCGTACCCCGGGGTGCTCTCCATCAAAATTTGGGACGGAACTGAGCCAAATCGCTCTGTCATCTGTTAGGTGCTCAAGGCTATTGCCAACGACATGCGTAATCTAGCGCTCCTTGCCACGAGGAATTTCGTGGGCTTGGGCTGATTACGTCAGACAAGTGAGCATAAGCAACAACAACAACATCATTATTCCACTAGTTTTCTTAAACATTGAGGTCCATATATAATAAATAAAATTACCTTCTTTAACAGAGATCTTATGCAGATTTCCAGTTGTTAAAAATGTTCCTTTCCTAGCAGCTTTGAAATTTTAGATTTGAATATCTCATAACAATTATAAACACGTTCACTAGTTTAAACAAGTTAGCTAAGATTAAATTTAAAATTTGGAAATAATATCATTATTTTGATATCTAAAATTGAATAAATTGTACAAACATGAATTGTGTTAGGTATTCTGCCGATTCTAAATTCTACAGCACAGTACCTCCTTAAATTTTAAAACTTTTTCTGTTCATTATCTGCCCAGAGTTCTAAAAATGCTTCCTAAATTTTCCGGCTTGGTGTTTCTCTGAATTCTAAAACTTTTGCAGCTTCTAAATCCTGTCACTCATTGTGGCTGCACCCCTTACATCAGCTCCGGCGCTGGCTCTGATGCAAACACACGTTTGCAATGTTTTCAATATTTCAAAAAATTTAAAAGAGATGCTTTGTTAAATAAACATCAGTGTAGTCAAATTGAGAAGAAATGCAATCAGATATCAATTATGTTATCGTGATCGATAAAATGCATAAACAACAGCAAATTACAGGATTGCAATAATGCATAAACAACCTTTATCCACTTACATTGTAGCTAAATAATTAATAAGATGATTATATAATGTTCAATTTTTCTTTAGTTTTCGTATCCATTTGCACAGAAGATTTATGTTGAAACCGTTAACAAAAATAAAATATTGTAATTTTGCATTATTAATGAGGGAACGTATTTCCGGTTGATTTCGAATCGACATATATGTCTTAAGATTTCTTTAAAAGAAATTAACATTCATAAGGCTTTTAAATAGGATTCTTTTCAACAGGACTTCAGAAGAATTTCCCATTTGATAAGATTTGCAGTTATAAGTTAAAAGGAATTGCATAAAAGTGCAGTTTCCTTATTCAATATTGATAGAGATTTGATCTTAACGTTTGCAAATGTTTCTTATTAAATGCAATATTTGTTTTTTTAGAAACCGATGGATATGACAGCTAGTTGCCATGACAACTTCTTACGTAAAACCCTTTTTCAGTGTTTCTATGGAATTCAGTATATGCTGGCAAGAATTATTTATCATTTAAAATATGTTTCTTATACAATAGTATTTCTGTGGTGGGAGATTTTAATTAATCAGGGTATTAAGTTTTCTTTTTCTGAAACAAAAATACAAAAGTTAATGATGCGTTTTTGGCAAATTACTTTTCAAAAGAGACTTATAATTCCATGCAATTTGTCAAAATTTTACACTTTTTAAAACATTTTAATTTACATACATATTGATACAACTAATAATTAAAACAAAAATCTATTGATACTTCGGTGTGGTAGTATAACATTCACATTACGCTTTTAAAAAGCTTTTTTCTTGACAGAAGAACGTATACAGCCATCTATGATCTGGAATTGGATTTAAAAACAATGCGTTTCATTTTCGTTGTTTTTAAATCCAATTTTAGAACATAAATGGCTATATGCTAAGTAACAATGGATAATAAATAATTAACCCACCAGCGGCAGCGCGGCAAAGTGGCCGAATATTGGCAGTTGGTTTTGGGGTTCGAATCCCGGCAAATGAACGTTTTCATAGCTTTTCCCCATGCGTAACATGTATACGAGCCATTTTCCCTTAGAAGGTTCTCCCCTTAGGCAGATAGCCCCTCAGTACTTTGCTTTAATAAAATAAACCAAATATTAAGTAATCACAATACCTTATGAGAAGCCAATGGACCCTAGAACTAGCATGCCTTTCATGACATAGATTTTCAGTTTTTCAAGGCATAATCCGTTACCTTATCAAACTCCTTAGTTTCCTCTCATTTTGCCAGAATATGCTCAATTTTCTCCTGTTTGTAAAACTTTTTAAGGGAATGTCTTCTTGAAAGAAGTCTTGAACAAATTAGTTTTGGGTATATTGATTTCATACGTATGTTACAATCAGACATCTGGTGCTTTATTCAGAATCTCAAAGTCAGCCTGAAGACATTACGGTCAACCTCCGAAACTCGATATGCCGGATTTTATCTGTTCCGTTAAAATTTTCACAATCTCAGATATTTATCTTTGGAAATTTATTATGTAATTAACAATCAAAACAAACTGCCCAAAGGAATTTTTATAACACATTTTTACATGTTCAAGTGAAATGAAAACTTTCATAGTACTAATAAACGCGATTTATTCACTAAGAAGAACTGCAGTTGCAATTTACGTCTTTTCTTTATCATATATTTTGGGGTGACTTGTCTGAAATTTGCAGCGTAGTGGTCTATATGGAGTGTAAAAGCATCTAAGCCTTAATAACTTGAATTATGGGCTGAATGATAGGTTTTCTTAGCACCACCCAGATGGTATAGTGGTTAAGGGAATCTATTGCGGTATCGAAGGGCCTGGGTTTGAGTCCCGGAAAAAGCATGGACGTTTGTAAGTGTATAATGTCTTTGCAGCATGAGGTACTCTAAATACGGGTCGAGCCGAAAACCCTCTTGGGAGGTTTCGGCCAAGGGAAGAGGAATGGGAGACCCTCGGATCCTTCCCCCCCAGGGTGCTTTACATTAAGATTCGAGTCGAAACTGAGTGAAGTCATTCCAAGGTCTTGCCAACGACAGGCGCAATCTTGCTGTCCTTGCCACGATGAATTTTGTGGCTTGTTCCGATGTTATTGTCAGACAAGTGAGACTATTCACAACAGCACACAACACGTTTTCTCAGTTACAGCAGAAAATAAGATTAGCAGAAAGGATAATATAAATAACCTTGTTCGCAATAACTATTATTTACAGCTTTCTTGAAACACAATTCGAAATCAAGAAAAATATGATGATTTTACCTTAAAGATATATTTAAAATAAACGGCATTTCCCATCACATATAAATCTATAACACAGCAAACCTCCTTTGGCGAAGTCATTCTAAAAAAATTCTGTTAATCTTGTTTTCCCTCCCTTTAGAAGTTATCTGACTCTGCTGTTTCGTGATTTTAATTTGATATCCTGAACATGAACTTTTGTTTTTCTACTACTAATTTAAAGAATAAACAATTCTTACATTAATATAGCGATTAGTCAGAATTTCGAAAAATTTACTTTCAAATCTTTTTTATTGATTTAGTTCTTTTCCTGAATTTTATCGTATTTTAAAAAAAATATTTCAAATTTTAAACATTATTTAAGTTTGCAGCAAGGTATTTTTTGGATTTTTACGAAATAATAAAAAATCACCAAAGTAAACAATTAATGATGAATTAATACAATACATATCTATTAAGGCCTTTTCCAGGAAAGAATTACTTCAATTTTTTTAAAGCTGTGCATGACACAATCAACGATATGAGCAGTTCAATAACAACTAAGGATACAAGATATACACTAAAGAAATATGTCTAACTACTTATAATTTTACAAAATATATAGCAGCTGATGCTATACATTTAATCATAATAGGAAGATCCACTGATGATAAAACGTTTAATTTACTTCTTCAGTTTTATAAATACGGTGCAAAATATTTTATATGACGCACAAACACTTACAACCAGGCAATCATCTCATTCTATAGGAGAATATTCGTTAAAGCATCGTAGCATTGAAAGATTCGATGGCTACGAAAACAGAGAATGTTTGTACAGCGCAAATGAGAAAAGAGAGGATGTACAGGTAAGAAAAATACGCTGTGAATTCACAGTTGATCCACAGTCTGGAACAAAGTGAAATGTGGCGGTACTGAAACACTACACTATGCAGAGAAACCTGCTCTAGAGCGTTTTAAAATATGTTTAGTTTCCTGTTAAGTCACATCAAATAACTTATCCTGTTGAATAACGTCGGAAAACCATTTTAATAGGCATAAGTAAGTTAAAAGATACCGTTTAAATAATTTGTAATATTTCGTTGTTTAGAGGATTTAATTTCTTAGATGAGAATCTTCATTTTCTGAAGAGAAATATTTTATTTAAAAATTAATTTTAAGAATTTTTAGCAAGTAAATATTTATTGCTTCATATAACATTTTTCACCATTTAAAGTAAGATTTGATGTCAGATATTTTATGGCTTTCGTCTGCGAAATACAGCTGCAGTGAAAAAGTTTCTTAATTTTATTTCTTTAGCATTTTCGTAAGGGGCAACGTAAAATCCTAGGCTTTGGTTGGGATCCAAAATAAGGACCACCAGTTGTATACGGTCTACTGACTATTAGTTTTAGATAAGGTACTCGAAAAGTATCTGTCTAAAGGAGATATGGAAAGCTTTCTGAAAGAAACCATTTCATGTTTTCATTACACATAGAGAAACCTTCGAAAATTACCATGCAACCATCCATTCACTGGTTTAGCAGTGTTATCCTGGTACTATCAGTTTAGCAGTGTTATCTTTTCAGCTACTTATGGACTTCGTCTTCGCCTTCTTTACAACCAAGTACACTTATTTATGAGCATCCTACGCCAGAGAGACTTTAGGACAAGCTGCATTCAACTACAGGACCATGATAATGCAGTTTTGATGATTCGTTTCCTGAGGCTGGGTTTTTAGCTAAGGTTTTTGATTGGTGGTTCCATCCTACTGCCACTCATCTGGCTCTGACGCAGAACAACCCGTGTTTAGAATTGATAAAATAAGTTTTTCATTTACGTTTGTATTTATTCCGGCTCTACTGTAGTGTTTTTAATGTAAAGCTTTCAGGTTCTTTCTACCTAAACTTGAAGAATATGTTATTAAAGGAAAATTATTAAAATTTTGTTTTTATGTAAATTATTAGAGATTTTTCACGAAGCATTAATTTTTGTTTGTACATAAAATGCCAATTAGTTAAAGTTCTTTATATCATGATACACGAAAAGAAAATTAAGAAAATGTTCATGCAGTCAACCAGTGTTCAGCCATTGAAACACCTGTAAAATTACTATTGTTCATTGGTCGTATGCATTCAGTTATTAGTCGGTTTTTACCAGTAAGATGTAGATTGCAAAACTAGGATTCGGATCCACAAACTTCACTTGCACGAACAGATGAACTTACCAAGGAAAATACTTGGTCAGCATCAAGGTTCAGATAATTTCCACTTGTGATGACATTAGAAAGATTTGATCTAGATGAATTGAGCAGTTCATGTTCTTGTTAGTATTAGAACTTACAATTTTATGATAGGAAATTTTAGAACAACTTTAAAATAAGATCAGATTAACGCTTTTTTAAAACAAAATTGTTAAAACAAAGTGATCATAATAAATTTGATGAATACTTTCAGGAATCGAAAGTTTATTCGAAGATTTCTTTCATCTTAAAAATAAGCATTATAATATTAAATAGGGAAAATATGATTTATTCAATAAATTTTTTATCACGTCTGCAAACATTGGGATGATTTTAAATTAAGACATATCTATGCGAAGAAGCCTGCGCTTTTATAGTATTAATTTTTATGCTTTTTAGCTTTAGAAGAATGAAGCCATAGGTTAACCAGTCTAATAAAGGAGCACCTAAATCTATAGGAACGATTCTGGTTATAAGCGTTTAAACTGGAAACCATAAAGTACTATTCACAGAAATAAGTAGGAAAAGGATTTCTCATAAACAATTTTTCTGAAATTCATTGCCGCGACTCAATAGCAAGAGTATTGTATAAGTCTGTGGGGGTTTATAAATTATCGGGCTAGTTATTTAACTGAGAGAAGCCTTAAAGTGTGGATTCGAAATGAATAAAATTAGACGGATATTTTCCTTTTATTTAAAAGAAAAAACTTTTTATCCTACAGGATAAAACCAACAGGACGGACAAATAAGTTCTTATGAATATTAGGCATCTACACAGAATAAAATATTTAATGCTTGTAAGTGAATCTTAACTTGAATTCGAAGATCGGAAAAACGATAATATAAATGTAAACATAAAAAGAATTCGTTACATAGGATTACCAGTTATTTGAAGTGGTGAAATGGTTCAATTCGAAACCAGCTATACGCAGTAAAAAAATTCAGAAGCACAGTGACAAACTGCATGATAGGTGTAAAAAACAGTATAAACCAAAATGAAGACAAAGTTATTATTCTGAGTTAACTATTTAGAAGAGTTTTTCAATGGCGATTGGAACTGATGGTGTAAAAAACAGTATAAACCAAAATGAAGATAAAGTTATTATTCTGAGTTAACTATTTAGAAGAGTTTTTCAATGGCGATTGGAACTGATACCAGCTATGCATGTAGATGATGCAACATTTGGAGCCAGATGATTATAATAATCCAGCAATATTAATGTTCTAATAGAGTGCATTGAAAATTGATGATTTTGCCGCACATGAGAAATCGTTGATTTCAATGGAATGAGAAATCATTGATCACATAAACCATCAGGATCTCCAACTATGAATATGGAAAATAACCATGATCTACAGCAACAGGATTTGTCAAAGCTAAGCGTCTTCTGAGTCATCTCATAGGCAAAGCTGTACCGGCTATTGTGTTATCCTTTCAGAACACTGTGATAGGCATTTCGCATCTTGGCTTCTTGAGCTGTTATATTCCGAAATGAATGGTGATTCCAAAGGTTTCATATTCCAAAAATAGAGCTGAACGTTACTGGAACAGTAAGTATTTCGATGCTTGTAAAATGAACATCTATATTGTCAACAAAACCATAAGGAGGAGGAATTGAGCACCATCTGTTGTTCAAAAAGACCAGAGTCCCTTTGGTAAGGTCCAAGGGTAGAAGTCGGTATTTGCTCCTTTGCCTGCAGGTCTTAGTTGAGCGTAATGGTACGGGCTTCGCGCCTTGAGTGACCTTTCCAGGAGATTACTCCCCCGACGTACTTCATCCGTTGCGCCCAGGTACACTCCCTCGCCGGCTAAGACCATACTTTGAGGCGAGGACTGGAGGAAGTATGACCGTGGTTCCCAAACTGCTTTGGCTAGACTAACAAGTGGCCACCATGAATGTCTTTCCTTTGATGGTGGCAGGAAAATCCACCCCGCTTATAAAAATGCTGCGACCATCGAGCTTCACCGGATCATATACTGGGTTGAATCGGACTTTCTAAGGAGGACTTAACATCCGATCACCTTATTGATTTTTTGGCGGTCAACAACCTTCCGGAGCTGATCTGATGTATGTCAGATCTTTCAGGGATAAGCAACAATAACAACAACATCTATATTGTTAGATTTTTGGGCGGGGAAAAGATGATTTTCTCATTGTTCAGATGTTTACCGAGTCTCTCACCCGGTGATTGTTTTCTCTTTTAAGAGTATGTTACAGATAACGTTTATGTGTCTGAACTAGATGAAACATTTAAGAAGATAAACATGTCTACATCATTAGGTAATTTCTGTCTGTTGCCGACAAAATAACCTTTGGTGTAAACACCCTTATTTTTCCGAAGCGTTGAAAAAAGGCTCTTTGTTTCGAAAATTTTAAGATTTTGCTTCTTTAACCTTTTAGCAATTTTGTAATTAAAAAAACACGTTTCCTTTTTTTTTTTTTGCTTTGGATTTCACTGAAATCGAAATCACCTATTTTTAATATGGAATATTAAAGCAGCATTTTCAGCAAATTTTTATCCAATAATTTTAGGGATTTTAAAAAATTAGGATCATTATTATCCATCTAGAATAAAATAAATTAATTTTATTTAGTTAAATTTTAGGTAATGGAAAAACGAAGCAATGCGTGGAGTACAGTGTTGTGTGCAGAGAAAATGAATACGTCCTTTTCTTATCAATATTCGATCATGCAGAAAACAGAGACTGCACGCAAGCACATACCGGTTTCAATTTAGATGCTTACATATTTAATTTCGAGAATTTGAATATGAAAATGAAAGCCATTCAAAGGAAATTGTGCCTGTCAGAAGAGATTTATTTTTCATGAAATAATCACAAAATTTGACAAAATATACTTGCTTGAGTATTTCTGGTTAAAGGTGTTTGCTACTGTGTTTAAATTTGCAATAGGGCAGCTCGGTAAACATGTGATACCGTTTCAAATGCAGGATTATTTAAATTAGTTAAACATAACTTATACAGAAATGAAATTAAACTACTCACTCCCATACATTTGGTTTCTGTTATGTTCTTTACCTAAATGATTCTATGAAGTGTATTTTAAATAAGTCCAGTTTGTGTAAGATCACTAAGCTGTAGTGATTCTGAATGGTAGAATAGTTTTAAAATGTATTGTTGTTCTCTCTAAAGCAAGAATACAATAAAAATTAATTTTCAGAAAGAACCAGTAGGAAAACAAGAAGATGAATAAAATAATGTCGATTAATTAGAAGCTAAAATTCTTTATTTACGCCAGCTTACAATAGGCCTATCAGTGCGTGAAGGATAAGCTTGCTTAATACTAGTAATTCAGATCTAGAACAACCTTATGTATACTGTAATTAAATATATAATTAAGAAATATGCTTTAAATACTTTTAGTAAATAATAAATAATTACATTATTTTATACTCATTTGTAGATATATATATATTTACTGAATTACTAGTATTATATATATATATATATTTATGTTTCATAACAGTAAATTTTATTTAATTATTTATTAAATTTAAACAATTCATTGCGCTATTGCTGCAAGGAATGAAATTTAAATTATAGTAAACAGTAACTACTTAAAATAGTAATTTTAAGATAAATTATAATTTAAACAGAAATTGTGTAAACAAATTAATGCTAATTATGAACTAATCTATAATATCATTTAAATTCAGTAGCATAAGTAAATCAAGTTCAAGTTCAACCAAAACTTGAAAAAAATTCTACTAATTAATAAAAATGAAACTAAAATTTATTAAAATGCATACATGAATGATTGCTGAGTAGGCCGGAGACAGACTTATCAAGGGGAAGTTGCCTCCAAACCTAGCTCCCCAATCATTCAATTCGTGTTTCGTCATTCATGTATTCAAGGGCAATAGTTAAAACCAAAAGTAAAGAACATTCAAAAAAATTATATGCTACTGAATTTAAATGATATTATAGATTAGTTCATAATTAGCATTAATTTGTTTACACAATTTCTGTTTAAATTATAATTTATCTTAAAATTACTATTTTAAGTAGTTACTGTTTACTATAATTTAATATATATATATTTATATATATATATATATTTGGAAATATTAGGTTCTCAAGGAAGAAATATTTGAAAACGACAGATGATAAAAGGTGGTAATGAAATTTATTTGATATCTTTTCAACTATATTATCACCACTACTTGTAAATAGCGTTTGCTGTTTTGATACAAATGCTCTCGATATAAAGAGAAAGATGTTTGATACAAAAAGGTAGTTGAGACTTGCAACTCCTTTAGTGAATATTTTCGAAACGATGTTCAACGCAGGAAGTGTTTAAAAATCGCAAAGTACGATATTATGATGGAGAAATATTTGTTGAATAAGGCAGATGGGTCAAGTTCTAAGCGTAATATTTTAATCATCTGGAACCATTCGCGTCCAATGCAAGTTTAGCTTATCATGTAGCAGGATGATATCATTTTTGTAGACAAACGCGGGAGGATTAATACGAACAGCTGGATTCAGATGATTGCGCTGTTCGTAAAAGCGATCTGCAGTGATAGACTTTATCAAATTCCCGACCTTCAGAGTGAAATATGCCTTCAACACAGATAAAAGGGAAGAGAAGCCCTTGTTTAAGCGTCTGACCCAGTGAAATTCATTGGTTTTGCTTTTGCTATTACCGCACTGAATTCATTTCTCATCTGCAGTGGCAATTCGATTAAGAGGTTATTCTTTTCCCTGCAATAGGGCATTGGTGTCAGTTACGAATTCGTGTGGTACCCAAACTCGCAAGATGCAGCGTGATAACCACTGTGATTGATTATTGTGTAATGGTCCGATGGAGATCTACTTCAGAAGCTGAGCGCAGGAACATGCTATCCAACTCCATTGGTCATTTGTGAAATTCAAATTTTCCGCCCAGAATTAGGGACATGAATATTGACACTTTTCAGCCATCTAACGCATCTGAATGCTCGGTATAAAGTTTCAGGTGCCGTTGTTGCATTATCAACCTTGCGAAATTCTAAGAGACTGTAATGACGATGAGAATTTTTCTGTGATTTTCTGCCACTCGTCTTGATTAGAGTATCTGCAAAGAAAAATGGACGTGGGAAGAACATCTAAAGATCATCTAACCTGTTATACGTAAGATTACTTCAGTTTGCCAGAACAGGGACTTAAAATATCTGTCGAATGTTTTCCGAATAGAGAAAAAGAAGAGTGAAATATGTACATTTAATTTTTCGTGGGTACTTATGTGTTTACTATCACAATATCTTATAGAAGTTTTATTCTTTAATTAATTTTAATAATGCTTCATTTTCTTACTCGGAAAAGTGCAGGGAAGGTAATGATGGCATCTCCATTCATGAATTAAAATCTTTGCAGACTATTTTAGTATATTTTGCAGACAAAGAGATGTTTATGATCCACATAAAATATGTTTAGACTGATGCTGCAGTTCATGAGTCGATCTTGAAATAATAGCTAGAATGCATATTTCGATGTTGGTTTCTGTTTAATTTTTGAACAGTTCAGTTACATTATATTTCTATAGATATATCAGGTGTCAGGCATTCGTTTGAAGAAGAACCAAGTTCATTGGATTTCTCTATACGAGGATTCGTTTTTAAGATGTGATTATGCAATAGAACTATGTAACGAAAAAAAATTGTAGAAATAAATAAAGCAAAGACGCTGCGAGAATGTTACATATGAAGTTAAATACAAATATAATTACAGATTGGCACTGATATTAAATTGGTTTTAACCAATTAAAATTTAACTTTTGGGGGAAGAGAGAACCAATTTTATGTTTTACTTTGGTATTTTTCTTTTTTAAGTAAATAAATATAACAATCTTAGGGAAAAAAAAGTTTGTTTTTAGAATTAAAGAAGTCAAGATTTAACTTAGATATTGATTTTATGTGTTCATATATGCACATACGATATGTTTATTTGTGAACATTAATCAAATAAGTATGATCATAAATTTGCTGTGAAATGCTCCAGTTATACCGTCAACTGACTCTTAAGCTTTTAACTCTGTGACATGGGGAAAAGGAAAAACACATATTTCTCTCTGAGATGAGGAACATAAATGTTGAGTAACAACAGAGATGAAATTCCCTCTCTTCTCTCTGTGTGCTTTTTCAATAGTTGGTACTAACCCTTCTTCTCTTCATATTGAAAGATAACGAAAATATGCACATAAATTTCCTTTTCCAATGGTTAAACTAATAAATAACTTCATTTTAGCTAATAGTTGTGTCTCAACGTCTTATTTCAGTTGCATAAAAACAAACATTTGCAGGGTTTCTTGCTTGGCTAGAAACATTTGCAAACAAGTGCAAGAGCAACGTTGTCAAACGTTTTCGCATTAATAGAATATATTGTTAGACAATTACAACTTTTACAGTCCATCTAATTTAACTCTACTGTGATATAATTATATATTTATTTGTTTTTATTATTATTATTATTATATACTTATTTTTATTGCTACTGTAGCCAGCCCATTAGGCCAGCCATTAAAATATGCCTTTGATCTAAATAACCCATTTCGTTTAAAACCACTTCCCGTTTCAGCCAAGACAATAAAGCTCTGATGAAACTAAATCGAGTTCAAGTGAAATTGCAATTATTTTAAAACATTATTTTATGCATTATTTTCTCTAATTTTACACTTACATTGCATTTAATTAAATTTCTTTATTTAAAGTACTATAATTTTCTGTCTCCGACTTTTTAGATTTTATCAACGCTTCATAGCTTCTCGATCAGATGATAGATCAAACCTCATTATGCTTCAGTATTCAATTTCGAAAGGAAATTTTTAATTATGTCGAAGAAACTGAATAACGTATTATCGAATATACTCATATATTCGGCATGTCTTCCTTTTTTATTTATTTTTAAACCGAGCTTACCTTATGAAAATTGAGAAGTGAATATTACGTGGTGTATAGCTTCTTCTGAAGGGACGGTTTATGTAAAGAACATGTGTGCTTAAAAGCAAATATAAATAAATGTATTAATATTACGCTATTCTATAATTCATAATCCATTAAAGCTATTAGTTTCAGAAGTACTCTTTTTTATTTATGCAACGGAAATTTCTAGGTGTGCATGCATGTTATTACCATCACAAATGAGAAGTTTCTAAATCATATGAAGAAGTAGAGAAAAATATGCGAAAGATTAACATGTGACAGTAATATGATTTAAAGTTTCTTATAAACCTAAAAACTGCCCGAATTTCAATAAGTGCTTTATATTTCTCAAATTTTTGTATGGATAATTACCAGACATTTTCATTTTAACAAAGGCAATAAGTCCATTATAAAAGGTATTTTCTTTCTGCTTATTAGTTTCTGACAAATAAATTCATTGATCTAAAAGTCCATAAGTTTTCATTGGTTTATAAGTCTAAAAGTTATAAAAATGGCAAAATCTGTCCTGTAAAATCCACGAATAAAATTCCGTTTGTTGATTATTTTAACATAAACCCAAATATATGATGTTATGCAGACCTCTGCTCCGACGGATAAATAAATTTTGCGTATAATATGTAAAATGGAAGATTGCAACCATTTCAGATAGAAAATTGCCACAAAATATTTACTGAGGTTAGAGAATATAAGAGCAGTTTCTAGGCTTCCTTCATTATTTTAGGAATTTTTATTATATAAAAAGCAAAGGTTCGCGTATATTTTGGCAGTTCTTTCCTATTATGCAACTTCTATGTTTTAAAATAAAACCTTCTCTTGTTATAGCTAGACTGTATTTAGTGTTGTCTAGTTTGGATCGAAGATTAAAAAATGATGTAAAAAGAATGTTACTTTTGCATAATATTTATTGCTGTGAACGTCCTTATAAAACTCTGAAATTCCTTAAAATGCAGCTGAAATTTTTTCTGTAGATGATATCGTTTTATAACAGTCCATCGTTTCTTTTCTTCCTATGGTCTGAAGATATTTCAGTATCCAAATTATAGCAAATTTCATGTTTCCCTGCTGTTGAGCAGGAAGAAGTGCTGTTATGGAATATTTCGTTATGAAAATATTATTGGCCTATTTTGCATTTTTCAAATTTTTACCAACTGGAAGGAAAAAAAACTCTCACATATCCTCATATATAGTGTATCATCTTAGACAAATGGAATTATCTCATATATAAAAATATTACTTTTACTAAAACATAAACTGTGAGAAATAGTTGCAAATTTACAATATAAAGATGTAAGGTTTCACTTTCGTTTAAATGTTATCCGTGCAGATGACATATTATAAATCATTCGTCGTAACTACTAAGTAGAAAAACTCATATTCAGAAGACGGTACACAACTTACTAGCAATAGCACAAAGTGAAGTCTCTGCAGCTGGGGGAAATTCAGATTAAACATTCAAATCAAATTAAAATATTAAATACAAGTCCATATTAATACATATTAATGCATATTAAATACATGACAAAGTATGGTTTGGCTAAGGTCTCAATATTTTCAGGAAGTAACTAGTCTAGAAATGTTTGGTGTGTTTGCTTTATTTGATTACGGCAAAGCACACGAGGGATATCTTGCTAAGGTGAGGGATGGCTTCGTGGATGACTTTCTAAGAGAAACTGGTCGTATAAACGTTACACATGGGGTAAACCACCAAAACGCCCATGCAGCCAGCCCGTTCACCTGGATTCAAACCTCGGATCCAACTATCAAAGTTTAGCGACTTTACTACTCAGCGGCTGGTGGGCTGCGGCTAGAAATGTACAGGAGATTAAGCAATTCAGTCACAAGGGGAAACGATAGAGTGGTAGTCAATGTTATTTTGCTAAAGACTCTCTATCTTTGAGCTCAAGAGTTTGTGTTTTCTATTTAACAAATATGTTATTTTCAAGTAGTTGAAATTTTAAATACAATTACTTTTTTGAAAGTTTTCTATTTTTACATTCCGTTTGTGTCTAATAATAGTTTTCTAGATAAAGTGAATCTTCTTATACTAAAAGTGCCATCATGTACTTTGTTCGCTATTTCTAAATGCTGTTTTAAAAAGTCGTTTTCATTTTTTTTTTCGTGTAGGCAAAGGATTTTAGTATGCTGTCGCATGTTTATTTCATGCAATAGGCCGTAAACGTCTCTGAATATATTTTATTAAAAACAAAATTCGAAATGAATGAATATGATACTTAAATGACTTTACTTTCTGGCTTCCTACTACAGTGGAAAATATATGTATATATATATAGCCAGCAATGAACATTCTCTTTTTAAACGCTTAATTGAGTTTAACCCTTTCAATGCTAACTGCTCTAAGTTAAGGCGCTTCGCGTGCGGCCGCAGAATGTCTGACGAAATAAACGAGACTACATTTTTTCTCGTTGGTAAACAGCGAAAGAGGTCTGAGGTTTCTGCAAATGTTGGACATATACGATAGAAATAATTTCCGAACCATGAGATCACAGTAAACAACAAAAGTTTTCGCCGAGCGCGCATTTACATCCATAGTCTACACCAGAGGTGGCCAACTTTTTTGTACATAAAATCTATTTTTTATCTTAAAACTATATCGCCATCGACTTGTTGTCATAGGTATAGCCTAAGAAGGGAGAAGGGTATAAAATATACACAATGTTTATACACTGTGTTTCAGTACAAGGTGCATTCCAGCGAGGTATGGGTAGCTAAGTAAAATATATGTTCGAAACTATTTTTTATTTTTTAAATCACTTATTAAGTTTTCGAGATATAGGCTCATGAAAAAAATAAATTTCCAGACCCAACTTTTAATAGCAGCATTCCGTACATATATTTATAGACATTCGATTTTCCTACACTTTTTCAAGATAGATTTTTACTAACTTAAAATATAATTTAATTTTTTTATCTACTGCTATGTATAAGTTGTTGTACTATTGTTCGTTAATATTAAAAAGTTTTTATAAAAAATTCACAGTATGACTGATAATTTGATTTCAATATTTCACTTTCGCACCTTTTTGGGCCAGGAGAACTTATCATGAAAGAATAACATGGCTTACGTTTTGCTAATCTATCAATAGCTCGTTGAGCATACCTGGTACCGAAATATGGATATAAGGTTTATCTTTACCTACGTAAAAAACAACAACAATAATTATTTAAAGATCACAAAAACTCATATCAAAGGAAAAAAAGAACATGGATAATTATTAATAATATTTATTAATTCAAAGTAGCTACAAATAAAGACAGATTTAAAATTTACTTTGTTGCCTTAGCATCAATGGGAAGACTGAGTTTGCATATCCCTAACCAAGGAATCATAGTTAGGTGTATATCCTAACAAAGGTAATAATAATGAGTCTTCAGTATGGGTATCAGTCAGGACAGAACGTTGTTTAGTCTTCGTTAGTTTCAAGTATGAAAATGCCAATTCGCCTAGGTATGTAGACTCGAAACAAGAATGCATATATTCGCTACATTTGGTGATACTGGGTTTCGGGATTGTAATATTAAGTCAGTTTGTAAAATTATAATTTTATTTTCTAATGATTTTCGACCCATATGAAATATATCTGAATTTGTTTTTGCTGATCATATCAATTACTGTTTCATTTTTACCTTGTAATTCTAAATTTAAATGACTTAATATAGAAGTAAAATCAGTAAGGAACGCCAAGTCACTAAGCCAAGTTTCATCATGTAAATTTTCACAGTTTCCATCGTTTTCGTGAAAAAAATCTATAATTTCAGACAATAAATCCCGAAATCGCTGCAAAACATTACCTCTGCTTAGCCATCTTACATCGTTATGTAGTAATAATTCAGGCTACAATTCAGGCATTGAGCTGAAACTGAAAGAGAAGCCGTTTGAGGGAACTTCATAGAATTGAATTAACAAATTTAAATGCTATGTCCATTACCTCTTTTGTGTTTAGTCTCTTGTTAGCTAACACTTGCTAGTGAATTAGCTTAAAAAGGCAGGGAATTAATTTTCCTTTTGACATAGGGCTATAACTCCATTTATGCTAGCTATCATTGCAGCTGCTCCATCTGTTGTTATTGAGACTAATTTAAAAAGTGGTACTTTCAAAATCATTGAGCATGTTTTTAAAGGCTTTGAATATGTCCACACCTCTAGTCCTTTCCTTCAAAGAAATCATACCCAACAATTCTTCTTTAGATATAAAATCCTTAAAAACCATGGAATGAAAACAAATAAGTGTTCCGTATCACTTATATCTGTTGATTTATCACACTGAAGGAAAACACAAGAACATCTATTAATATCATTATATAACTGCTCTTTTACATTCTCACTCATCCTTTCAATTCGTCGCATCACTGTGTTTCGAGACAATTGCAGATCTTCAATTGCAGCAACAATTTTAGTCTTGTTCTTAAAATCACTAAAAAGTGAATATGACATTTCTAAAAAAAATTCATTTGCAAATTCACCGTCGGAAAGTGGCTTACATTTTTTTGCTAAGAGATAACTTACTTTGAATGACGCAGTAGTTACTGCTCGTAACTTCAACCATGACTTTTAGAAACTCATTGTTGATTTCTTAATTGAGTTTCAAGATTCCTAACTTTATATTATCTCAGTTCAGAATTTGGTGGATAATCTGTTTGGTACTTGTTATGTAGAGGCAAAAAAATGTCTCTCCAGATTATCCTTTTTAAGAACGGCTGCTGAGGTAAGGCATATTAAACAACAACATTTATCATTCAACACTGTAAAAAAGTAATCGAGTTCCCCTTCTTTTTTGAAGTGATAAGTTTTGGATTTCTTCGGCTTACTACTCATGTTCATGGTTATACTAGAATGCAAAGAAATATGACAATTTAAAGAATAAATATTGAATTAAATATTTTTCTAGAAAATTCAAAACTCATGAACGACGGCTATTATCTCCGTTAAATTGAGAGAAATGATAATAGTACTGCATACTACGATCGGACACAGCAATACAAGTGTATTAAAATCTAATAAAGATATATTCAAATTTACAAAAAGTATGAAGTTGTAATATATTTATTACGGTTTAAATGCTGAAATTCTTTATTTAAATAGAATTATTGTTATTCCTAATATATTTGTAATACTGTCCCTTATTTTTCTCTGAGTATAATAACCGCAGTTGAGAGATCTGTTGCCGAGAATACTCCCTTATCAAGTAAATACATATGTAAGAAAAGCAATTTGATTTAAAACCTTAAGGTACTTACATTTTAAACAGAAGAAAAATTTAAACCCAAAGATGTCACTGAGGATAAATAATATTGATTAATAATAACACTGTTCATACAAAAGAAAAGAAGTTACCGTATGACACTACCAAATATTCAAGCTAACTGACTGTATTCTTCTATGAGTCGAGCCTTAACAGTTGCGTTCACGCATTGCGTCCGGTTACAAGTGTAAAATATAAGTCAAAATGTATTGGGCTGGATGGGGGCATCACAGTGTCAGGCTGTCAGAATTCTAGGAATTTATGACCTCAGCAAATTACCAGAACGCATTAACCTTTTGAGGACGGGGCTTTGGCAGATGTAAGAGGCTTGAAAGGACGAGAATCTTGAGCCTAATGCTTCCCCCTTTGAGAAATCACTCCCTTTTTGCAAAAAGATCCCTGTGTGTTGTTTAATGGATTCACAGTGGAGTGAAATTCTTACACACAAAGAAGGGAAAAGTAGGGATTAGTGACTAGGCTTTTAAATGCTCTTCCTCAATGAGGTGAAATTTATGTAATACGAAGAAATACAAGGGCCTTTGAAAGAGATAAGTGGTGAAGACTCCATGGACGTCAACTCTGACATTTTATCCCAATCCATTGTGCACGGAATTCCACTCCAATCATTGAGAGCGATCAACGATCGACCAAAATGAGTCGATTGCGACTTGGTCGATTGCAATCGGCTAGTTGGCCACCCCTGGTCTACACTAATGACTTGGAAGCACATATGCGCCCTAGTCCTCACCGATGGTTTTTGCTGGACGTATAAATGCGTCCTTAGGATTTAAAGGGTTAATCCGTATAATTCGATTTTCTTTAAAACATTAATTTCATTATGTCTTGCATTTATACGAAACAAATCTTATCAACTCCTGCAAAATAATTATATAATGTTTATTTAAAGCTTTAAATCCTGAAGAAATGCTTTTCTTTGGAAATGCATCTTTATACTAGCGCATTACGTTTAATATATATTTATTTCGATTTAATAATTATTTCCGGGAGCAATTTTATTCTTTTTGAATGCATCTTCTTTCATACTCCTGATTGAGGATCAATTCATAGTAACTCAGTGAAAATGTTTTTAGTGTTCTGATGCTATTTTATTTGATATTTCGATACATCTTGCGTTATACTGCTGCGATTATTTAAAAAAAAAGAATATTATGTGTTAATTGACTGATGCACCAGGATTATTTTATCGCTGTATGGAGAACACAGTTTACGCAAATTTCATTACCTTTTCATAAGAAACTTGTAGAATCATTAGGTTATTTTGAAACAAGAGACGTGAGAAATGTGCAGAGCCCTCACTTGGACTCGAACCTTGTAAATACGCGTGGATTATGCTTCCATTTACACCACGAAGGCATTCGAAACGGATCGAGAAATTACCTTATATACTGCCCCTTTTAAAGGGCGACTTCGAATTAGTGGACCCACTCGCCAAATCCTGGTGTTGATGAATTATAGTCCACAACCTTTTAGTTCAGGCTCCACCACACTGGGTTTTGGAAGTAGGAAATGTGAAAAATATGCAGTGCCTTCCCAGGAACTCAAACCCTGGATTTCTCAAATATGCATGGAGTATGCTTCCAAGTACACCACGAATGCATGCGAAAATGAGTGAGAAATAACTTAAGCGCTAGTAAATCCTAATTTCGTTTGATACACCTTCAGTTGAAAACGCTTACCTGCTTTTCAAAATAAACTAATGACATGCTCTTTAAAATTTGAAAAATGCTAAGTTTATTTCTATAATAGGATGACAACATAATAATTTCTTTTTACGTGTTTTAAGTTTATGATTTAGGGTTTATTCAAATTTATTTTGGATATTATTATCAAATTGTTACTCACCGTGTTACCATGATATTTAGTTCCGCCGACTGCATTTTTAACCATATTTAAAGTAACAATTTCGAAAATAAATTATAAAACAACCGCTATAATGTTACAATTTATCTTTTCTCCAATCACTAAAATATTGCATTGAGACACCATTAGATATATAATGATCAAGTTAACTTGCTTTAAATATAAATTAGTTTTAAATGAATTCATGAAAATAACTGGAGAAGTTAACAAACGTTATAAAGATTTTAAGATTCAAAAATGCAATAACAAGCATATAGATATTCAGTTACCCTCTTTCATAACAGATAACAAAATTTGAAAATATAAACTGAAATCAATGTCTGTTTTTGTGCACTTATGAACGCATATTTTTAAAAATATTGGTTTTTAAATTTAAAACTATATCAAATTTCTTTTATTTTGTTAAAAAAATTCTGTAGGGCTATAAAAAAAATCCGATTCAAACTGAGGGCTTTACGCTCTTAAATCAAATCATGCTTTAAAATCTTATAAGCTTAAAATTTGATTTTAAAAACGAGATTCACTCATATATCATATGTGTTACATGCATAAATTGTATCACTAGATGTTCATAAAAATGCAAAGATAATATTTTATTGCGTAATTTAAAAATTACAGCATTTAGAAATTTCTAAATACATGGAAAAATTGAAAAATCAATTTTGCTTTACTGAAGTGTTATAGACATACGATTAATCATTTTTTTCTGTTTGAGAGTTTAATGTCTCAGGAGTTTTCAACATAATTAATTGCCTGTACGGTCGATGCAGGGTTTTTACAAAGTAAGTCCGACTTCCTAAATCTCACGAAAATCACATTATTTTACTTATCTAGACATTCAGATACTTTTTGATTACGTTATCTGGGTCTTTGTACATTTTCTCACTCGTACGGTCCTTGAAATCAAAATTCCCTGGCTCTAGAATAAGAGATTAGAATGAAACTTTGAATCAGATTTATTCTCGATGCTCAAATTAACAGATTTGTTACTTGACAGATAGTGTTTTTGTCCAAGAACCCATCCGTATCATTCTATGGCAGTTCAATGCACAGGTCTTATCTTAATGTTATGATCAGCAGATCCGTCTTCTGAAGAACAATATAAAAATGGTTGTTAATTACACCCAGAAAGATTTATAAACTGAGTTTCAAAAAGGAAAATAATACATCGAGTGTCTGAGTTAAATCTGTGAGCGACATTTTGACTTTTGCACATAACAGCCAATTACGCTAATAAATTAAAATCCTAATTTTTTTAAAATTTCGATAGGCTAAAAGAATTTCAAAAGACAGTATATAAGTTCTCTTATTTCTAAAGCAAAATACTTTTAGCTCAAGCACAGTACTAGACCATTTAAATAGAAGAGAAAATTGCCCGTCATTTAAAATGTATTAAGCTTGGATTATAATGAATATAAAATGACTTATTAGAATTTGAAAAAGCATAACTAAATCAGCCTAACAGTGTAAATAATGCATTCCTTTTTCCAGTGTTCAACTAAATAGTAAAACACATTCTAGAGTAGAATGCAGAAATATAAATTTTAAGGAAGAATAATGAACTATAATCATTTAACACTGCGTATTTTCAAGAAAACGATTTTGCTTATACCCAGAAATTAAAGTCTATATATAATCTCTTCTTCCAATAAAACCCACTTCAAAGCAGTACTATACTTTAGAATTAAGAATAGTCAGCACGCGCTCATTCAAACGGAAATCTTCAGTCAATAGAAGAAGATTATCGAACTAGGCCGTTAGAAACGAATAAGAATGGCGCGAAATTCTTGAATTCAGAAATTGTTTCGTAAAAAAAAAGATTCCTTCGGGAAAGAAGAAAAACTAAAACCATCCCGGAAGCTTTCAAATAGACTAGCTGAATTGAGAATCTTGTTTTTTAATGTAAAAAATATTTCTTTGGCAACAGAATTTTCTTTGTTGCAGAAGAAATCGTTTTAAGGAATTCCATTTGTTCTTTTATATCGTGCTATCAGTTTTGTAACTTTAGCAGGATTTAGAAGTACTTTATTCTGTCTTTCATGCAGTATTAACCATAAAAATTCTTTGCATCGAAAGAGCAAAGTTTACCACATACTAAGCGATTTAATAAAAATATAGATTAATTATTTTCTTATAATTCAACCAAATATAAATAAATAATAAAATTTCAACATTTAATCTCTTTATCTAAAACATAATGTTAAGCTTCATGAGATACGATACTCTCTTAAGTGCCAGTGTATATAATTTCAGTTTGAACTGGCGTAATATAAATTTGATTTGACATAGTATAAATTGCATACTGTTAAGTTAAATTAAATAATTGTTCGAACACCGAATTTTTAAATCTTTTGATAAATCAAGCGTGCTAATAATTAAAGATTTTATTAAATAAACTTCGGAAGTTATTAAATGGAACTGCAATAAAATCTTCTAATAGACTTTTCTTGCTTTATTTTATTGTAATGTGCTCTTTTCCTGTCATTTCTATTTCATATCCATTCCTTTTTGGACTGCTTCTTGAATTATTTGACCAAATCAATATTTTATTCTTTCATTCTAAAAAAGCGGGCATTTATGAAAATAAATCATTAAATTTTACAATTTGAACATACGTTTTTTATTTTAATATTTATTTGATCAAGTTTACTTTGCTGTGTTTAATCTTTAAAGTACTACTTATATGAAAATCAAACTAAAATATCTGATATCATACTTGCAAACACTACTGGCATCCGCAGGAATAAGTTTGCCAGTATCATAGATTAAGACGTATTTAGCCATCTAAAATTGAAAGAACTGGCTACACGGAATCACACTCGTTTTACTTTTGTCTTATACGAGTCTGTTTTAAGTCCTTACGTGATCCGCTATGATGTCCATGAGATTAAATTTCTCAAATGTTTTGTAAGTAATGCTGCATGCTTGCTCATAAAAAGGATAACTAAATTCTTGATTGATATGATTACTTGGTATAATTAGACTACCAGTTAACTTTAGTTAACAGTCTAATATATTAACAGACACAAAATAAAAAAAAGATACTTGAAAAGATAAAAAGAGAAATAAAAAGACATTCTTTTGGCCAAAACATTAAAGTTTGTACAAATGTTTTTAAATTTAAATTGAAGTTGTTAGAACTGGTCATCACAGAGGACTAAAAATTGACAAAGAGAGCAGGAAAACTTACAAGAACAGTGATAACCCTGACACAGAACTGACAACTTCACATTTTGTTTTATTATCCGACCATCCTTGCTGAATTGCGAAAATTGGGTCTTATTTAAAAGACGGAACCTCTATGATGATAACGTTTAGCGGATTGCCAGGCTGTCATCTCCGCCCCCCCCATGGCACTATTGGAATAGGTTTCATCGTAGACATGGCAAGAACAAAAAGAGAACTATTTGCAATCGAACTATTTTATCGAACGCCATCTAGTGGTGACGAGATACAGTCAGTCCACCTCCATTTAGCCAGTCCACCTCCAGCAGCAATGAGGATAGATTCTCCAATATTATGTCTTCGTGACCGAACGTTAATTGTAAATTTTACGTGCTCCGTTTTGATGTAAATTCTGTTTTGGTGTATATTTTCTTTATAACTGTTTTTGCTCTTTAATAAATACTTTTGAGGACAGTCGGAGTTTATGTTTATAGAAGAAGATTTACAACGTTAGTATTCGGCATTTTGAAGAAAACAGTTTATATTTAATACAAACAGGCAAATAATGGAAATTTCAGTATGTCGTTGGGTATCCCTTGACTAAATTTGCACTTTTTATTCGCTCTGGCATAGATTTAACTAATTATTTTGTATAAGAATGTTCCAATGTTTTCGAATCCTACGGTATAATTGTTTTTAATAGAGCTTCCAAAGAAATATCCTGTTTCCTTATTCTTTTCTCTATACAGGTTCGATAAGATTTCAGTACGAAGAATATGGAGGAATGAGGGTATTTTCAAGAGAGTTTCATACAAATCGCAAGCGAAGTTTAGAGTTGATCATTATCTTAATAGAACTTGAATGAATTTTGCATTCCACATTTTCTTCTAAATGCGTTAAGGTTTCCATTAACAGTATTTATTTACTTCGTTTTGCCTTGCTCACTTCAAATATAGAAGTGTCAGTATATTTTGACGATTGAGTAAAAACTTCCAAGCGCAGAGGATTATTCTTGTTATGTAGTTGCATTTAAACTATAAACCTGCAACAAAAACAACTCCTGCCAAAGCATCTCAACAGTACTTTGGAGTGTCCGAATTGAAGTGTGAGTTACTGATAACACTTTTTGAATTATTTTATTTTAATGAATATTTTGATGATATTTATTTTTAATAAGCAGGGTTTGAAACAGGAAAAAGTAATATATTAGAAACATATGTTAAATCTGTGTTTCGTATAAGATCAATGCAAATGAATTTCAACGTGTCCGAAAATAAATGGGAGCCATTGTAATTCATTTAATTCGATAAGAATAATCATATTTAAAATATAGGGTAGTGCGCATAATTAGGACAAAGTAATTTCTTTTCATAATTTATGTTCACGCCTTCATATACAGTACGGATTATAAAATTAATAGGATATTTGTCCTTCTTTATCAGAAATTCCTCTAGAATGCGCTTTATTGACTCTAGTAGTTCTGTACATGTATGTTTTACATTTTATCGTGGAAACACTTTTATGGAGTTCTTAACCATGCACTTTGTTGTTGTACAATTCGTTCTGTTAAGAATTTCCTTGACAATATGCTACAAACTTTCTATCGTATTTGTGTCTTGTGAATTTCCAAATTCATGTAGCACAAAAAGTTTATTTTCAAACGTGAACATTTTACCGATTTCGAATTGTGGCAAGTAATGTTGAAGTATCCCTGAAAACGTTTTCAAGAATGGCACAATCCTACGTTTTAAAATTTCTATATACTTCGATGAGCTTCTCCTTCTGTCAATACGAAGTAAACGTGCAATCTGGAGTGAAAAATGCCCAAGGTGGTTAAGGTTATTTCACGATTTTTTCAGATATGTTGATGTCTTATTTATTCAACGTTGCTTCGTCTAACAACACTGGATGCATAACCATGGACAAATAAATGAGTATTATCGCTGAAACTAACTTTTTTGCAGTCATTTGGGGTCCAAGATTGTTATTTTCTGGGGTCCACAATAATAATTTTTGCTTCATTTGATGAGTCATAGGTTGGGTTTTAATAGGCTTTCTCCTTTTCTAGCCAGCAGTGGGAATTCTACGTCCCCCATTTGAAGGATAGATGTCAATAGACGATAGATCTCGTTTAAGGTTTTTGATACTTTTTGTCGGATTTATGATGCTATTTCGAAGTAGGAATAAATCAGATTAAGAGTGGTTGTCCTTTTTCTTCAATATTTGACCTTCCTTTTTAAAGAAAATGTTCATTGTTTTCATTGTTTCTTCTCAGAATTTGAGAAACACTCGATCATCAACAGAGAAAGCAATATTTCTTATAGTCATAGATGTGGTATTGTTAATTGCAGTAATCTTTGTTCTCTCTTTGGGCATTATATCTATTTTAATACACTAAAATGAACGAATGCAAAAACGCATTTAAAAAGTAAGCAAAATTAGCTTCCTCTTCTCAGAGAAAAAGCTTAAAATTGGATAAAGTAATTCTAATTTATTGTCTAAACCAGTTCTAAGTAGTGTAAAGTAGACATCCAAATTACATTCAGGTAGATAAAATTGCTTATAAGGACCTGCCGCCGGTAGTTTGAAAACAACTTAAAATTCTCGTCTAAGTTAATTTTGACACTATGGTACGTGTAATATATACTTCAAATTAAGAAAATTAATTTAAACTAAAGTGTAAAACTTTTCGAAGGAAACGAGAAATCAAACAAAATGTAATTGTACTGCCTATATATGAAAGAGCTATGAAAGCAATTTTATAGCTCAATATTTTGCTGTAATAGAATTAAACTGAAAGTTTTGCGGAGGAAATATAACAGTGTAAGACACTGAATTAACTATTAATTTTACTATAGTTCCTGAAAATGCATGTAGTTCTTTTCTTAACAATATTATTTCTTGTTCTCTGTAATACGTTAGCTTCCATAAAAGTCTACAACTTAATTTCATTGGTCTGGATAAGCTCTTATTAGGGCTCTCCTTGCTTTAAAGATTATTAACTGATACAATCTTCGCTTTTAATTTATTAAAATATAGACTCTCTTATTTTTTACGAAGTGTTTGTCTCCAGTACCAGCCGACCTCATTAGAATTTTAACGGTATAAAAATATGACGAATTTTCTATAAACCGTTTTTCAAAAAAAAATGCAAATCATTTTTAAATTGTGTCATCATAAAAGCGCTAATTTATGAAATGGAATGACAAAAACACCCATATTTTGGCATAACCCTCCCACGATTTGCCTTAATTAAAATACTTATCACACTGGAGGATAAGGAATTAATTATTGTTATTAAGTCTTTCAGAGTGCTAACCTAATTGCTTCCGTATCGAATGTGAACACATGTTGAGGATATGTTGGTTTTATGTCACTGCATAACGTTCAAGCAGTCAAAACAATTTTCTAATGTGCTGCATGGTTCACCTGACAAGATTATAAAACAAGATTATAAAATGTATTTGCTTTAAGTATTAGTGAACAGAAATCTTTTTAAACAAACTGAATGAAAACCATGAAACTAGGAAAACAATCATATACATAGTAATTTAAAACATAACAACAACAAAAAAAAGCGTAATTAAAGCTTGTTAAATGTGATAGCAAATAATTTTCTTTTGCAAACACATTAACATTAATTAAGACACTAATTCAGAAGTCAAAACAACAAAAATCAGCGTAATATTCTCAATATTTTCACAGGACTAGTTTCGATGGTTTTTACCGAACCATCATCCTCAGCTGCGAAACCGTAAATGAAGAAGATCGGAAATAATGATTAGATAAGATAAGAAAACCTGGACAAGAATAAGCACGTGGCGCCATCTGTTGGTGAAACCAGAGCTAAAACATAATTTCTTTAAAGGCCGAAGTGCAAAATTGGATTGGAATTAGGATCGTTAACTAGAACAGAAAGATTTTTTTTGAATGTGAAATGCCTCTAGAAAATCCAGTTCTCCAATGGAAGATGTTTTTTGAATAATTTTGGCAGCAGAAAAATTGAAAATGTGATTTTCGGACCAACAATGTTGAGCAACAGAAGACTTCTGAGTTTCCTTTTTTCTAACATATGCCTCATGTTCTTTGACGCGAAATTTTAAGGCTCTTTTAGTTTGGCCAATGTAAATTAAACCACATTGGCAAGGAATCCTATAAATCCCCCAGGAATTCATATCCGGAACGGGGTCCTTGAGTATGGAACTCGGAATTTTATTGATGGGAGAATAAACGACTCGAAAGTTAAATTTCTGCAAAATATGTGCAACTTTATAGCTAACTGATGGAAAGAAGGGAATGACAACAGAATTTTTATAATCTCCTAAAACAAGAGTGTGCCTTTTAGTGTGTTGAGAAGAGAATTTTTTAACTGCTTGATTAATAATGTTGGGTGAAAAGCCCCGGTCAATAGCTATTGCTTTTAAATAATTTAGTTCTTTATCAAGGGATAGTTTGGAGGAGCAAACTTGAAGAGCACGGAAAACATAGGAATAAAATGAAGCTAACTTTTGTTTAGTCGGATGACATGATTTAAAGTGTGGTGGAAGGCAAACCGATGAAGGTTTACGGTAAACCGTAGTACTGAAGTCGTATATGTTGCGTGTGACTAGAATGTCGAGAAACGGAAGAGAATTGCAAGTTTCAACTTCAAAAGTGAACTGAATAGCAGGATCAATAGAATTCATTGTTGAAAGAACTTTATTTAAATCATCTTTATTACCTTCAAACAGGGCAAAAGTATCGTCTACGTAGCGGAACCATACAGGGAAGTTTAAAATTTCAAACAATCTTGATTCGTAATAATGCATGTAGATATCAGTAGTGTGCATTAACATTATGCACACTACTGCATTCATGTTCTCTGCAGCAAAAGCTATTAACTGCATGACATTTAACTTTTTTCTTGAAATTATAAACTCTTTTTTTTACGTTTTTATTACATTAAAGAGCTCCAGATCAGTAAAGGTATCAACGAAGCCACCTTTAACGATTTGATAGGTTCTCGCTGAAATTCCAAATAATTGTTCTGCCCGTATGTTATACAAACGCAGATCAGCTATCTTAACAAAGTGTCTGTGAAGATATATATTTCTTTAGTCAGTGTTCTAATGTGATTTGCCACTATTCCAATGGAATATAAACAATGTAAGATTACCTCTTGCGGATGCAACATTCAGCTCTCAATAGCGTATTCTCTGAAAAGTTCGTACATTGGGGAAGAGGATGCATAGAGGGGTTTGATAACTTTTCAGCAAATATATAACTGGCAAACGTTTTGGCAATGCCAATAGAAGTAAAACATGAAGCACTATTCGTACAGTAGTTTGAATCGCATATTGCAGTGGACATTAATGGGCAACTTCCAGCGCCATTAAATAAAACTTTACTCGTTTATGCTGTGATATTTATGGTAAGTGCCGCACAATAGAAGTGGTGGGAATGGCTCTACATCCCCTCCAAATCATATTCCACAGTTCTTCTGAACGCGGCAATGGCAGGGTCTGGAAATGTGTTTTGTCAGAGAACAGGAGAGAACGGTGGCCAGGAAAGCGCCTATACACCTTGCACAGCACGTTGGCTGATGTTACCAGTGTGTGGTCGGACATTATTCTGCTGATAAAGGGCACTGGGCACTTCCTGAAGATAGAGGTGTGTCAGCGGCCGCTGCACATCATCCATGTATCGTTGGGCCGTCATAGTGCCCCGAATACGAACTAGAGGTTGCAGAGTAATTAGGGTATTTAGAAACAGGAGACATGAAAAATGAGCAATGCCCTCGCCGGAACTCGAACCACGGACCCCTCAAATACGCGCGAGTGTGCTGACCATTACCCACAAAGGCATGTTAAGAAGGTGGAAGAAATATCTTAATAAGGTGACCAAACCAAGATGCCGCGTTGTCGCGCGGTGGAGCATTCTGCAAATGCTGTTGGATTGGACCTGTCTCCTCATCGACGCCACAATAGTAAGCGGTCACCACCATTGGAGAAACAGAAGCGTGATTGATCTGAGAACACGATCGTGTGCCATTCCGTCGTCCACATTGCTCGAGCATCATTGCAGACTTTCGCGTTTATGATTTGGGGTCAATGGCAGTCTTCTTAACGGACGCCACGAGTGCAGGCGAATCAATGGCAAATGGTCGATATGGGAACATGCTGCAGAATGGAGGTAAAAGTGGCTTCCGGGTGCACCACGGCTTGTCGGCAGATGCGTCGATTCACGCTGCTGATGTCACTCTGTCTACACTAGCACCCCTCGAACTTGCCACATTTCCTTGTTTCAGCCATCCTCGCCGCAACCGGTGCACTGTGGACGCATCCAGGTGTGTGTCAGATGAGATTTCCTGCATGGACCAACATGCCCTTCTTAGTCCGATCACCATGTTCCTAGGATAAAATCGTCTGTCTGCTGGAACTATTTCCATTGATGACGGCCTGGCATTCTTTGTTATTATACGTATCCTCTGAGACAAGAATAAATTTTCTGCCATCATTTTCCTAGCAGAAATAATGGCACGAAAATTCAACATTCTGCAGGTTCCTTCCGTTATATCTTGTTCAACGTGCGCTGAAGAGCTGCGCATTTCAAATCATTCGCACAACTCGGTGACGTGCGTCTACCCTAAAATTTGCATAATTTTCGGTCCACTCCTTCTTGGTGTTACATTTTCAATGTCGGGTAGTGTAAGACCGGACACAGCATCAGCGTTTTAGTTACTAGTTTAGTTCAGCGTGTTTCGGATTACTGAGATATCTCCGTATTAGCTTCTCTCTTCATATGCGCTTTACATTGAGTTATGTTTAACGTCCATATTATTTTGAAGTGTAAACACTGATTGCCCTCTGTGATGCTGTGAACAGCTCTACGACTATGTTTCTGGGAAATTCCAGAACGGCGAAGTTTTTCTTTTGGTAAAATAAAGTTTATTAAGCTATTATCAGTTCTGTGTGCATTTAATCTCTTACGAACTTGTACGCAAGCAACACTGTGAAAATCCATTTCTTCCTTTCTTGCTCAAAACTTTCACAAACATTCAAAAGCATTCATTGATTTTAAGCTACAGCTTAAACAAAATAATTGATGTTATTAAGAATGTCTTTTAATTTGTGGAAATTCTACTTACTTTCTTTTTACCTAATTATATATCATGTTATCTCACGCTATCTAACAAAACCAAAGTATAGCATTAAATACCAAATGAAATTATGCAACTTAATGTTAAAATAAAGATGTAGAGAGGATGTCACAATTTATTTGTTAGGAACAATTCTGAAAAAAAGTACTACCATTATAATGTTTTAAATAGTTGCGTTTTTCTAAGATGGACTCGTTAATTGTGTCTAAAACTATAATTGAATTAAACTCTGAACATACTTACTAAATCCCAATAATTCTTACTCTCAGAAATGGGGATATTTAATTTTATATTAATTTATGATCTCTATCAGCCATTTTCTTATTTTCATTGAATACTATGAAACATTTTCATATGTTTCGATTTTCACTTTTCTTAAAATCTCTTGAGGTTGCGCCATTTTTAATACATTTTAATTTGAATACCTTTTTTTGAAATCACCTGAGAATTTCATTTTCTAACGAAATTCGTTTTTTAAGGTTTTAGAAATACATTTTAAAATTAAAAAATATATTACTTGAAATTCATCTGAGGTTTTAGGAATTAAAGAAACTAAGTACATTCTTTTAATCCGAAGACTGGAAATTAATTCAGTTTTTTATAATTCTCATATACATTAAAAGAAAAATATGAATTCAAATTATTTCTTTGTGGAAATAATAAATACCTGGATTCTTATTTCCTTTTTCTTAGTAAATTTTTCTACGACTTCAGAAATTTTTGTATTGTTTGTTTTTTTAAACACCATCAGCAAAATTTTGTGTTTATCGCAATGTGTAAATTATTGATTTAATATTAAATCTGAATCCCAGTACTTCATTTAATGCACATTCAGTATCATTATAGTACAATTTAGCGTTATAATAACTCGTTAATTTACAATGCTGGAACGTTTGGTGTCATAGTGGATGATTTTTATGTGGGTTTATACATGAGAGCAGCATGAATAATCACATACATCGTTGGAATAAACTTTGAATACCTGTGATTTTGTTTTTCTCCATCGTGGATCGAAGCATCCTAATTGATGGATTCGGAGATGTATAGTTTTCATCTCTTGCCATTATCCATTAGGCCTCTAGCTTTGCAAAACAACAGATTTTAAGTGCCTTGTTTTGCAAAGACCTTATAATCACAAACATGAGAGTTACATCCAGAATTCGAACTTGATGTGTATGGGCATGGTTAATACCTTTCATTAAGACTAAAAGCGATTGATATGGCCACAGAAAACTTAAAATTCTTGAATTGCAATACTTTGAAGGAAATGTGTGTCAAATGAAAATTTTCCCGGTTTCGTTCATGACGTTCGAAAAACTAGGTTTTAAAAGATTGATAACTGTTAAGTACTTTGCCTATAAAAGAATTCATGTAGCAGTTTGTCAGTTTGTGTTATAGAATATATTGTTGTCTAATTTTATCTGTATATTCACTGGACACTGATTTACAAAATACAGTTGAACAAAATTAGTTGAGCGTTTTAGGTTCACACGCAATTAATAAATACAAATTCGCAAATCGAAAAATGAATGCAATCAAAACAGAATTGAAATACTGCATGAAAAGAAAGACTTGAGTATTTCATCAGAAATGCGCTTGTTTAAAAAATAGGGAATGCGTCTTTCTCTGACTTATCTTACATACATTAAATTGTGCTGTCGTACTCCCAGTGAAGAGATTAACTAAAGTTCAGGCTATATTTCCAGTAATCTCTTCAGTAAACCGAGATCCCTAACGTTGGAGAATTTGCCAGTAAAAGCTCTTCTTAGGATCTCTAGCAATATGGTGTTAAAGCAGAAGATGCAGCAAGCTACTTTATTCACTCAATGCCTTCGATTTCAAGAAATTCATCCACAGTTGTTTTCAATATGATGGCAAAGTTATTATCGTTATACTTTTTAAATTAAACCCTTAAATAACCACTCCAATGAACTAGCAATTGTGAGTGATTTATTGGTAAGTAATAGCATTTTAGTAATTCCAAATTTAGAATTTAATTTCCTATATTTTCATAAGCATTCAAGTCTGTAACCGAAAGATCTGTTTAATTTAGCTATTTTATTACGGTTCACACCAGGACAACTGTATTATGTTTAATAACTCGGTTACTTTTGTATGATCTTTCACTTAGAATCTCAATATAATGGTTGTGAAGATGTGTTTCATTACTTTTATTTTTGAGGTAGACCCAAAAGACTTTGTTTTATTCCTACTGTACCTCTGAGTGATTGTATTAGCGACAATGTATTGATTTGGAAGAGTAGATCTTGATGGATATAACATTAAAATCTAGTAACTGAAAAACTACAGTAGGCCTTTAAGCTGATAATTTTGCGTAGCTAATCATTGCTTTCCGTTCCCATTCCACATTTTCTATTTATGATGGAAAAGTGACTTCATGTTGGCTTAACGGTTTTTGTTGTTTTTTCTGTACGCTATTTTTACGCTGGCATTTTAGTCTGTTACTTAACAATAGAACTTAAGGTCATTTGTCCTCCTAGCCTGCTTTGTAACTATCTAAGGTAATGATTGCTTCGGAAAATAGTCGAGTCTTTTAAGTTGCTGAAATCTTCAAATGTCTTCTGCGTGGTAACGATCAGTCAAGTTACAATCATAAAAGAGGGTAGTTTTCAATACGATCGGAAATGCGTGTTTTAAAATAATAAAATGAATCACAGATTGTGACGAAGTGTGATCTGTGTGAAGTTATTGTCGGTGAACTCATTTTGTTTAAATAAGAAATTACAGCCTGTTATGCGTTTATGTAAGGGTGGACACTTCACTTGAATGGAAATCTAGACTACATTGGCCATGGTGATCGTCACTACAAAGAGCAGGGTACTGCTGTGGTGATGTTTGAAACCATCAATGTGATCAAACTTGTGTTTGAAAACAGATGCGAAAATCATCAAACTAATGCCTGAAACCATCAATTATCACTTACATTTAACTGATCTTATACAATATATAATTAAAAATGGTATCAAAGCCTACCTACATTATCCTCAAATCGCTTAATTTATCACAGTACATGTTATATAAAGTAAAAACCATTTTAGCCTCAGACTGGAAATAATCTTACACTGGCAATTCATTAGGATGATAAACCCAAGATCTTTTGCTATAAGAACGGCTATAAATGAGGGGTATCAATATTTATCCGGCTCATTGGTAAAATAATACTGTAGTAACGTAACTTAATGTTAGTGGCGTAGCATTCTGTAAAACATAAAAAAATCAACTGTAAATGTTTTTAACATCAAAATTTTCTAAAATAAATTATGCATAAAAATCGCTTTATTTTAATCTTTATTTTCTTCAACACTATCCCGTAATGAGTATGATATCACAGGAGCAATCGCATTAAACACAATCGTTGAGTTCCAAACTCAAGTTACAAATAAGTTTTCGGAATCATCTACTATTTCCGGATATTTTTAGATCCCTTCTTTCCAATGTGTCTGAGAAAACTAGAGCAGAAAATTGCGTCCCTTCCGCTTGCTCTGTCTTATTAATCGGAGTCTCACTCACGGATAAAGTAGAATGGATATGTGTTGTTTGTCTTTTATTTTTGATACTGTTTACAGTACTGAAAAATATATGTATCCAAAGCATTTCCGACTATCCTCAGCTTACAAGTTTTTCTTCAAAACGTTCTTTCGCCTTTAAAATTTAAGCCATAGAAAGTAAACAGAGACTTATTTTTTTCTAAAATCTTGAATTGTAACTTTACTTCAGTGAGAAGGGTACCATAATTTATCTCTTATTTGGAATTACCTCTTATATCCCAGCTAAAAGAGATACTGTAAAATATTTGTCAGGAGAAATGCAAGAAAATAAATATCTATCAATTGAGTGAAAATACAGTTTACTTGCAAGGGTAAAATAAAAATTTCCAAAACAAAAGCAATACCAAAGGAGTTGCGCAATTTGTAAGGGTTTTACTGTTAAATTACCTTCCAACCAAGAGGTATGGAAGATGGCACGATGAGAACTTTCGCCATCTAAGAACACATTCTGATGTCAGAAATAACATTAACAACCTTGTTGTGCTTCCAATTAATCCTTTTGTCAGTTACAAAATTGCACGGATTTTACCCAAGTTTAATTTTCAAGTTGTTTTCTCGCCTATAAATAAAATCTGAGGTTCGGTTCTTAAAGATTCTATTTCTGACTTTAATTCTTGGGAATTTATATAACGTATCGTGTCAGTGTGGCTTAAGTTATATTGGCTAAACGAAAAGAGCGTTAAAGTTCCGCATAAAAGAACATGAATCTTACGTCCGAAAAGGCGAAGTTAACATATCTTCAATAGCTAATCATAGTTGGAAATTCAATCATAATTTTGAATTGGGTTCTGCTAAAATTATCCAGAAAGCTGGCTCTATTAGGGAACTGGATTTTCTTGAAGCTTTTCACATTAACAAAAATTTATCCTGTTTAATCAATGGCTTCAATTCCAATCCAGTCTTGCCTAATGCCTTAAAAATTCTACTAACTTAACCCTTCATTTTTCGCTTTTGTTTCCGCCGATAGATGGCTCTATCGGCTCTTCCACGGGCTGTTTGTGGGCATAAATATGATCGACATTCGAATTCTCGATTTTGCAGAATTTTTTGCTCCTGATGAAGGGGGGCCAGTTTTGCCCTCGAAATCGATTGGGATTTTACAAAATCTACGCCGAATACAAGGCTGTCGATTTGCTTGTCTTAGTTTCCACGTCGGGGTGTTTTTCTTGCGTCTTGAAAATTATGTGTGTTTAGTGAAATATTTTTCTAATTCAGTTTTTTATCTCAATACAGCTTTCATATTTATTACTTTTATGTAGTTTATGTAGAAATTCTTTCGAGTATTTTTTTTTCTTTATATAGTCATTTAGCATCCTTTCCGTCCCAGTTTTATAAGTTGCAGCTATTGTCAGCTTTTTAAATTTACGAGAGTTACCAGTGGTCATGATAGAAAAAAAATGCCGTGAAAATTATGCTCCAGGTTTCATCTTTATGTGTGCGTGAATCAACATTTTCAGCGATAAATATTAAAACATAAATAAAGCAATTAATTGATGTATCTTATAAGGTTTATGCGCTTATTGATGAATCAACTTTAAGACAAACATTTTGTGGAACATACTAAACATAGACATTGAATTAATTAAGGGAATGTTGATATAATAATTCCTGTAAAAAGTAATAATAATGATTGTGCAAAATTCGAATCACTATGTAGCAAAATCATGCGTATTGGGTTAAATGTATGTATTAGAAATAAGGTTACTTTTATTAATAAGGTAAAAAGTTACTAAAATTAACATTTTTAGCATTAAATTCTTAATGTATTCCCGCTCAGATACAGAACTTATATATTTATAACCTAAATTTTACTCAATTATTATGACATTGTCTTTTCTTTAGAGTTGGAATGTTGCCATTTATAATACCCGTTTTCTTTTGAATCATAATTAATTCTTTTCGAAATAAAACATTATTTCCTTAGATTATAAATGAAATTCCTGTTGTAGAATATTACTTTTTACGAAACAAAATAATTTTTACAGCAATAAACTATAAAACAGAACATTTTTATCTATTGTATTTACAAATATAAACGTAATTAGACCATTTTTAAATTAGAAATATAACGAATTAGTTGTACTGAAGATTTGTGGACAAATTTTTGTTTTCGTTTGTATTTATTATCTGGTTACTGGAAAGCACATGGAAGCTATATGCTTAAGCAGAATGGTATTTCTAAGGAACCTTAGCTTGTATCTAGATCACACATGGTGATAACCACGACACCTCCTATGCAGCCAACCCGTTAGCCTGGATTTGACCTCGGGTCAAATTACTAGTATTCAGAACTCTGTTCCTGGTGAGCTAAGAAGAAATTTAAAACAGTACTAAACGCAAAATAAATATATACAGGTTTACATTTAATAAAGATTTTACATGCGTGCAACTTAATACAGATTTTACACAGATGCAGGCTTTTCTTAATAATATGATAGATAAAGCAACAGCAATTATTTATTTAGCAATGTAAGTATGAAATAATATATAAGGTTATTAATTATAATTAATGACGTTCTAGATCAATAGTTCTGAACCTTTTCATCCTCATGCACTCACCTCACGATTGCTAGAGGGTAATTCCTCTCGCCTTCCTTTCCGAAACTAGAATAACGCATGTACATTTATTTAAATTTAGGTTATTTTCCGTTGGGTTTTATAAATTAAACAAGAAGATGCACAGAAAATGTTCGCAAAAATCTAAACAAAATAGTTTTCAATATTCACAAGCTAAAATTAAGTATTTCATTGATAAGAAAAAGGCTGACAGCATTTCTGTTCCCCCTAAAACTATGAAAATCTTTCCCTGGCGGGGGGGAATTTTCGCCTGGTCGAGAACCCTTCTTCTAGGTAAAAGTTAACAAATGAAATTCGATTTCATTATAAAAAAGCGACTAACTTTTATCCATGATATATTTAAAATAAAGATTCCACTTTAATTTCTGAATATTTTTATGTTCCATCAAAAAGCAATTCTCTAACCGCAAACTAAATGTGATTTTCATTTGCATATGAAAATGAGAAAAGGAACAGTACCATATAAAGCCTACAAAAATTACATGAGCTCTGAATTTGAACAAAAAATGCTTTTTGCTTTTAGTTACACTGTTTTCTAATCATTTTGTTTACATTGTGATTCTCAACCTCTGTGCGCGAGATTCTCAAAGTACAAGGAGTGCCTACCATAAAAATTATTTTGTATGTATTATTAAAATATATAATATGCCTGTTATCATACAATACAATTTTTTTCTTCTACGGTTCGTGTATGATTTCCTTACACCTTAATGCTGCCACTGTGAATATTCATACATCAGCGAAGTCAGGTAATTAATTTAATCAGTTCTACCTTCCTAGTGGGGACTGGCTGAACCATTCGCAAAGTAACTCAGATTCTTCAATATTAACCAAAAGATAGAATTTTTAAACCCGAAGGCGTCCGGCGGGAACCAAAACAGCAAATTTGAAATAGGCATGACCATTACAGGTCAAAATTGACCAAAAATGAAGCTATACCAGTCGTCTCAGCGAACGCTATGTTTCGATAAGAAACTTCGAATATAACGTACGCACAGAAGTGAGAGGGAGATATATCCCCTTCTGATTTCTTCATGTTCTCCATACTAATGTTCTCTGACACGATCAGTATACTAGTTTAATCTACCATTGTCTGTCTACCAGGAGAACAGCACTCGTCATTTGTCTTTAGTGTATTTTAAGTAAGGGTAATCCAAGTGGACGTTTTATTCTTAATTTGCTTTTGGCAAATGCTGGCCGCGGGAAAGTTTAAATAAAACCAATTCTTCATTAAGAGGGCCGAAATGGCAAACTGGAAAATTTTTCAATGTCCTCTTATGGAAAATGGGTTAGGGTTCGTTTAGACGGCAACAGACTGCTGCAGACTATCTGTCGATAGCGGTTCTTGTGATAGACACACAGTAGCCACCCGCTTGATGTGTGCATAGAGTTTTACAACTTATATATGCTCTTTCGCATGTGCAATACCAAAATATCGTGTCGTCAAACTTAATTAAAAAGGATTTAAAGATAATATGCGATATGTTATCTTTAAGAAATTTTTGACAAAATTATTTAAAATTTAATATGACTTCCTAAAATGAATTAAAAGTTGTAAACTTGACAATGTTGATCATATTAGTAATCAGGCTTACGCGTCCGACACAAGTATAAGTAAAGATGCTTTCTTCCCCAAACAATTCAATGTTCATCGCAAGTATAATGTGACTTCTTAAAACTTGGATTTACATCTACAAAAAATGATCGAACAATTGCAGATTTTCTAATGTGTACTTATAAACTATTAAAAAGTTTCCGAACAACCTTCAACGTCACTTGCTGATTAATCAGCTTTCTCTTATATCAAAAGACAGAAACACTTTCAAAAATTATTATCTAGAAAATACGAACAAGTTTTTGGAAAGCAGTTTAATGTGTCTGAGAAGGTTTAGATAGTTCTTTATGAAGTGGCTGGAAAAATTAGTTTTTATGTTGTCGTGAAATATCTGATTTCATAACAGCAAAACAAATTTGCGATGAAAACAATTCATATTCTTGCGTTTTACGGGTTCGTGGAATTTGGGTGATTAACGACGACACTTGATGAAGAATGAAAACTTAATGTATTAGCCAGTATTACTCAGGACAGCTCCAAAAACACATTTACAGTAATCGAAAAAATACAGAAAAGATGCTGGAACAATCAGCAACACAGCCTTCAGACTGATCATTCTTATTGCTATAACGGCGAAGACGGCTTCATGGTAAAGCAATAGAGCACGCTCCTGGACTCGATTCGGTCATTCTCGGAACTCAACATACTCTCCAGACTCTCTACGCTACAACTGGCGATGCACTCAACGATACACTCGCTAGTCTTAACGATGCATTAAGTCGCGATACACTCGAGCTCCAACTGATGATACACCGATGGTAAACTGACTCCGCGTACAGGCAGGGTTTATGTAGCGTTTGACCTGCTTTCGAGAACATTCTGTGTCAAACCGGTAAGAATTCGTTCCAGAATGTTCTCCATCCGTCTATGGTATATCGCCAATTTTGTCGCCAAGTGCGCGATTTGATGCCAAATCTAACAACCCTTTCTCCACCTTCAATTTTCTGGCAAACCTAAACACGCTTTGCGAGGAAGCTAGCCTACCGCAGCTGGACATTTTGTAACAATACTACAAGATATTAAAATTCTGTATAATTGTTGCATTGGCATTTGTTCAGACTTCTCTATAACTGGATCTACAAAAGAATTAGTAGCATACGTAACGGAGCATAATGCAAATTACCCATTATTTTGTCATGGGCAAATACTCATTACAAACCAGTTACTATCAGATTTGAAAACTGTGCTGGACAATATGCTAAAATGATTAGTTGTATAAAATCGATGCCATTAAAACGTCGCCTGTTTAGTTAAATATGCCATGCTGTAGAGTCTAAATGCTAATCATTCGTATTGCACACGAAAGTTAGGCCGTTGTCCAGAAGGAAGGTTTAATTAAAAAAGATGCAAAGAAATTTTTTAACAAGGTAATAATGATTTCGTTGATTTGCTAGATGAAAAAATAGGGCATGCAAGGATCGAAAGAAAATATTTCATCCTCAACCGATAAATTTTGGGGATTTCAAATAAAAAACTACTTTATGCAAGAATACAACACAAATGGTAATTTAAAATAATTTGATAGATTGCTATCAAATAATTCATAAAATAGTTATTGATCTTTTATCAATACTAGAGCAAATAATTGTTCATTAATTCCTAAACCTAAAAACTAAAAAAATGATTAGATTCGAAATCCATTCGTGAAAAATGACACTTTGGTGTATGAATTAGTTTTGAAAAAGAGGAATAACTAATGTCGGTGTGTAATAACCGAGATTTAATTTCAAAACATCCAGAAGAATCAATACTTTTATTCTGGATTAATCTTAAATACGATTATCCGATAATATCACAAAACGTTTTAAATGTGTTATTGCAGTTTTTTTCATTACATTTGTGCGAATTTGGATTTTTCGCTTTGACCAACATGAAAACGAAGTAAAGACCCCTCATTTTTAAGCCCAAATAATAAATTAAATTATCAAAAAACAGCAATCTCAAATTTAGCATTAAATATAATTTGTGATTTACCATTAAATAAATATTTTGTACACTCTGTAATGTAATTTTATTTCATATTTCATCGAAAATTATTGTCTTATGCTATTTAAAAAAGAAATCTGATGTAGACACCATATGACTTCTTTGTATGGCCTACTAGATTATACACATTTCATACTGTACTTTATTTAAACTTATTTCATTAGATATATATTACTCATTCAATTAATTCAGTTCTCCCTTTCCGACGAAGCAAATACATAAAATCTCAAAAACATCTGCATTAAAAATTGTAAAATACAGGAAAACATAAAACGCCATATAGAGTTAAAACAGTTAGAAAACAATTTTTACAATTAAAATCAGAGTTTCTATCAAAAAACAACAGTTCGGCCATAGGGCAAGAAAGCAGAATTTTAGGTGAACAAAACGGAAGGTTTACTTTTGCTCCCACTCGGCAAAAGACACTGAAGGTGCAAAAACTCACTTAATTCACTATTCTTCTGAGTTTCAAAAGTAAGCAAAAGGAGGTTCGTAAGGCTTAACTCGCCAATTAAACTTTTAAATTACTGATAATTCTACAACTATTGCATGCAGATTAACTAAGGCATAAAACAATGAACATAAAAACCACAAAATTCAACTATTTTTAAAGCAAAAAATGCACAATGGTTTATGTCAGAGATGAAGAAAAAAAATAAGTCTTCAATAATATAACTTTCATATTCAAAGGAACAAAACATTGCTACGTTTACTACTTTTGTTTCGTTACTTTGTTTGCCTTGTTTTTCATCTTTGAACGGACTGTATTAGATATTTTCCCAAAAAGCCATTGATTTCTTATTTTCTTTAGCTGTGGGCACTCTGAGAAATAATCACAGCTTTTATTAAAGGTTGAACTAGTTTCGTACAAGAAATAGGTTTTCCAGATGTGATAAAAGTCTACGTCAAGTTGAAATTGACTGCTCTTCTGTGTTTTCTTTTCATTCCTTTTATTTCTATGGTTGAATTTTGTACCTAAAGTGCAACTGCAATTTAGGCTCTTGAACAAAATCCTGAAAAATACTGAAGCAGCAGTTCTCAACGTTTTTTGCCCAATGCATTCTTTTCACCATTGATAAAAGATCATTCTCCCCCCCCATCCTTTCCAAACTTAATATATATATACATTAATTTACATTTAAGTTATAAATTAAACAGCAAAAAGGGAGAGAAAATGTTGGTAGATATCAAAACTTAAAATAAAAGCAGCTTTTCATGTACTAAAACTAAATATTTAACAGCTAAATAAAAAGCTGACCGTAAGAAAGAAATTCCTTCCAAGGTAAATGTATCTTTTTCTCGTAAGTCAAATATCAAGTCAAAAGTGAGTTAATTGCATTGACATAAACAGTAAATCTAAATATATTTTTCACAGCTACCAAAAATAAATCCACTTCTGTGAAAATATCTAAAAACTTTACATAGAAGTAGATTTATTTTACAATAAAAACATTTTATTTCAAAATTTGGTCTCTAGATGGCGCTGTGCCATTTATATCATAAAACTGCAAATTAATTCTGTAAAAAAGATATACAAGTAAGATCTCATGCTGAGTTGCCACATTACTATTATTATTTTAATGTTATGGATAATGTACATGAATAAATGCTGTATAACTTTATTCTTCACAGTTGTAATTGGTCCGGAGTTCGAAATTTCAGCGAAGGGTTTGTGAGTGAGCATTTAAATGTTTATCCCCCCCCCGTATACCTGAATCATTTTCTCTTAAGACTTTCTAAACGAAGTGCGAATTCCCTTATTTAAGTATTCTGCACACCACACACACACACACACACACACATACATGCCAAAAAAAAAGTTCCGTATCTCCTGTTCTACTAGGCCGATTGACAAAATTCAACTTGCATTTTTTATGTCTCGAAAGCGCGACTTAGGATATAAGGTATTTCTCCCGTCTCCTCAGCAAGTCTTCGTGGTGTAACTGTCAGCATACTCGGCGCGTAATCAACAGTCCGAGGTTCGAGTCCTGGCGAAGGCACTCCACGTTTCTTCACTTCTCATAGAATCAAAATTCTTGCTTATTTTTCATGTCTCCTGCTTCGAAATAACCTATAAGGTATATCTCCCACATTCTTAGCGTGCCTTCGTGGTGTAATGGTCAGTACACTGAACCGGTATTTCAGAGGTCCGTGGTTCGATTCCCGGCGAAGGAATTGCATATTTTTCCTCTCTCCTGCTTGTAATTAACCTAATATCTCTACAGTGGCGCCCGAACTAAAAGGGTTGTGGATAATGACTCTCCACACCCAGGATTTGGCGACTAGGTCCCCTAAAACCTTAGTCGCCCTTTAAACAGGGGAGTATATAAGGTATATCTCCCACATTCTTAGCGTGCCTTCGTGGTGTAATGGTCAGCACACTGAACCGGTATTTCAGAGGTCCGTGGTTCGATTCCCGGCGAAGGAATTGCGTATTTTTCCTCTCTCCTGCTTGTAATTAACCTAATATCTCTACAAACCTAATGTCTCTACAAGGATATACGTTAGATTTCTATATAGAATTGTTCTAATACGGGTATTTTGAAACAAAATCGGGTTTTTTCTGAAATGACATGCCATTTTTTTTCCATATGTCGATTCTTGAAATATTGATTCTTCGAAGTTTTGTAAAAACGGCAAGAGTAGTTTTTAAAAATTATTTCAAAATTTTAGCTCCTCAATGTTAATTCAGTTTGGTATCTGTTTATTAATATCTCTTTTTTTATTAAACTTATCATCCAAATTAACAGTATCCAAATAAAATTCGCCCATCTTTTATGATTTACTTTTAAAATTTGTATTTTTAAATAATTTTTATAAATTTTTCGAAAAACATTTTAATTATAACCTAAAAAATTTTACCATCATCTTAAGTAGGTGTATTTCTAAGAATACCTGCAAAAAATTTGAGTTATTTATTCAAAATTTCATAAGATGTACATGAATTTACTGGCGCGTATTGAAATTTGACGTATTTGTTGCAAGCGATAATAACGCCATATGTGGTTTACGCACTTTGTTAAAACTATCTGAAAGTATGAACGATGACTTTTTTTCCGCTCGTGTGCAATGAAAAAAGGAATGGAAAATATTTTGCTATAAATTAAGAAGTTCGTCAAGTGAATTATTCTTGGCGCAAACTGATAAAAATGCGCCAAGATAAATTTTAAAATTTCTCCATAAATTTCTCAGCGAAATTTACAAAATCTAATATCTAGGCATAATTTGAATCGTAGAATCGAAATATGGAAAAAAAGAATTGGTATGTTATTTCAGAAAAAGTCCGATTTTGTGTCAAACTACCTATGTTAGAACAATGCTATATATAAATCTAATACATATCCGAAGTCGAATTTTGGAGGCATGAAAAATACAAGTTAAATTTCGTCAATTCACCCAGTAGAACGGGAGATAAAGAAATGTCCCTTGCAGTGTACATTTAGCCAATGTGGCTAAATCCACTTTGCCGATGCTATTTTAGTCGATGTGGCTAAACCCATTTGTTGCTTATGCAATTTAAGCATAGACTAGTATACATTTAATCAAAGCTCAGACAAGCAATTTGAATCCCTTAATCTGAACGGCTCCGATTATTCAGTATTGTAAGGCACTAAGAACAGCCCTCTCCTCTATACATAAATCTAATATATATCATAGATCGCGTTTTCGAGACATGAAAAGCGCAATTTGAATTTCGTCAATCGCCCCAGTAGAGCGGGAGATATAGAACTGCTCATCTCCTCTTTTTTTTCGCAGTGTACGTTATGATTCGTCATATTTTCAAATAATAATCCATGAAAATAAAATAGTTCTGAAAACGAGAACTGCCGAATCTTGTCAGAAAAACTCATTAACTATTAAAACTTAATATCCGTTCATTTTGGATTATCTCTAGCTATTTAATACCTAATTTTTGTTTTCATTTAAAGTGCGGAATCATCCATATTTTTTTATCAAACCAATTGAAAATTTCTCATCGGAAACAATTCTCGTACGTTTTTCTTCCACACATAGATAACTTCGTCATGACTTCTGCTGCGTTTGTAACATTAGGTTACGTTAGATGTGTGCCCAACGTCGAATACCATGTTTGCAGTTCACGAAAAAGCACGTAGTAGAGAAAAAGTATTATATTGGGGAAGGATCCTGGAAGCTGCGCACGTGCGACTGTAACTCACACCGACTTGTATGCAGTGTGTCGAATTCCGTACTACACTTTCATTTATTTCTGTTTTTGATATATTGTTGCGTGTCTCGAATAAACATATTCTGACTTGTGGAGAATCCTTATTGTTTCCTCTGTATCAGAAAGATTAGAAAGCCTTGTGATACATTTTATTCGAGGAATATTTGTAGAATATTAGTTAGAAAATTAGTTAGAATTCCCTTTTTCGGGAAGTTTCCTGTATAGTAAACTTGTGTTTCTTAACTGCGATACAAATCTGTCGTGAAGTTTCGAATTTAAGAATGGGCTATTACCGTACAGAAAATTCCATAAACAAAATTATATATCTTATTTACGGTAAAATAGAAAATATTTGTCATTTATGTATGGCTATTCAAGAGATGCAGTGAAAAATGCAAGCAACTACCTCCTGAACGATTATATTTTGTTTTCATAAAATAAATGCAAGAAACTTCGGGTGGTTTTAATTTATAATTGAATACTGGTATACCTAGTTTTTTTTCTGCATTGTTTCGTATGACTGTTTTGGACGTACAAATAACTGCGTTATGTTTCTTGAATTTTTGCGCATTAATTCTTAAATGAGAAAGATTATCATATTTGTTTAACATAAAAGTAATTCAGAAGTTAAACTGAAATCCGCATAGACAGGTCAGATTGTGGTGAGTTTCCTTTTTAAGGTTTTAATGCGTTTAATTTCTTAACAATATTATTTTCCCCTTCGTTTTAATAAAATACCAATATTTGGGGCATTAGACTACGAATTGGGGGATCCGCTTCGGAACTCATTCAAAGAACCATTCACTTTAATGAACAAATGATCGGTGATCCTATGAAAACGGAATGGTAGTTCTTTTAGTTATAGGAGATCTGTTGCCAAAAGTGTTTGCCCGAAAGCATATGTTTTTTTTTAATTCTTTATTGAAATCGTTCTAAAAAATCTGCGAACACTATCTGTGTTTATATGAATTTTAAATAAAAATGACTAAGCATTTCTAACGCTTTTTATATAAATTCCGAAATATTTTCGTTAATTTACCAATCTGTTATGAAAGCTGTGGAATGAATGTGTACCTGAATGATTTAAATTAATAATTTTACCGTCTGTTTCTAAATTAATATTACTTTCTTGTGATGTCGAAATGTACTTTTAGCTGCAATATAGAGTAATATTACAATATTTTTAAAAGTAGTAATTATCTGTATGAAATAAGTATAGCAGGAAAATTTTGTAAGGAAAATGTTACGGAAAATCATTCAATAAACATTTCTGCCATCTCATCCTTTGCTATATTTTACTCACAATGATTCCGAAATTTTAATGGACTTAATTAAAGAAGTATTGTTATGAAATATTTTAAATATATAAAACGTTTAATGAAGTTAGTTACAGAAGTATTGCCATAAAATACTTTAAATATATAAAACGTTTTAATGAAGTTAATTACAGAAGTATTATTGCGAAATGTTTGATATGTATAAAACGTTTGATGAAGTTAGTTACAGAATGTTTGATTCACGCTTTGCGTTGATACTTTACACCAAACTGTTAAAATGTTAAAATGAAATATAATTCCGTCTGTGGAGGGAAAGAATGCTAAATAATTTCTTTAGTGAATTTCTGGTTGGAATCCCACGTGCGCCTTCCAGGTTTTTACAATTAGTAGAAGAGGGCTTAATAATAATGATAATGTTAATGTTAATAACGGTGCTAAATAATGAAAATTCAGACTATATTCTGGGTAAATAGTTAATAATAAGATTTTCGTGTTTTCTGTGATGTGTAAATATGAATATGAGACACTTTTACATAAAAAGTTCATTCACAAAGGCATACCTTTTTGGCAAACAGTCTGTACTTTGCCTTAATTAAATCACCCAATTTTTAGTATTTTTTAGTATTTGTATGCGGCTAAAGTTTTAAAATAATTATTTATTACTATTCGTCCTTTAGTATTCATTTGAATTTAGTTTTACTCAGATTCGCTGATGACCGAGCGACTGAAGGCAAAAAATGTGTCTGAAGTTTTATATTCCAGCAGTTGAATGGAGTGATTAATTTAAGTTATTGCGGAGTTCCTTGCGTGAAACCATTTCTCTTCTTTGAAAGTGCTTCACGAAGGCATCCCTTCCTTTACAAACATAAATGTCCTTTGTTTTGTCGTAATTACATAAACCAAACCTAGTGGGCATCATATTCGTAGATATAAGATTTATAAACCCTAACTATTATAATTATTTTAAATTTCTATGGCTCCAATATCAAGAAATTTGAAATAAATCAGTAAGTAATTAAAAGAACTATTTACGTAATTAAGTAAGTAATATTACGTTAATTGGTTGATTGCACCAAATTATTTAAAAAATCAGTTCTGCGTAAGTAGTTAAGATAAAATAATTATTGTATGAAATCAGAAAATTAGCTCACTCAACTATTTTTTATTAACGTTCCAAACTAAGAACAAATCTGCAAGTAAAACGTGTGTACAAGAAGAAATTTAAAAAAAACTTATATTACCGTTTTCAGTTTGTATTTTTGTGAGCATGGCTAATTAAATAGTCCAGAAAATTTTAAAATATTAAATTAGCTTGCAAATGTTATTTGATATATCTAATATTCTCGAATTTATTCACAAAGCATGAATTCAAAATATTAAAAAATTAGTACATGGATAGGTTAGAAATGAAGTTCTAATAAAGAATATTTTTTCTCCAGTCAAATTACTCAGTAGTTAAAATTATTCTTAGATTCGCATCGCTAGCATTCTCCCCCATTCAAAGATTTTGTTGCATTTTTCATGTACATGCAAATTTTTTAATTTTTGATTTATTGATTCTGCAGGATCTGACTAATTCGATTTTCTGATTTACAATTAGCACATAGGGTTCATTAACAGTAAAGCAATACGACAGTTGTTTTAATTGCTTTTGGACTGAAGAAACCTTACATAAAGCTGATTCTGCACAATATTTTCTGACATTATGCATAATGATAATGGTAAATATGCATTTTCTTTTGTTGTTGCTAAAAAGAAAAAATAAAACAAATAAAAATAAAAATTAAACTAGATATAAAAATGGAATATATATTTTGAGTCTTAAAAAATTAAAGAAAATATTCTAAATGTAACTGAAATTTGTATAGCATAAGCTACTAGTTAAAAGTGCTTTAACCATTCAGCAATTTTTTCCGTGCATTTTACGGGTAAAATTGTTTCATACTGTAATTTTTAATTATCATATATCTTTCATTATAGCCTGTTTTTTGATTCATAGATAGTCACGTCAATCAGACGTAGGTAATGTTCCTATTTGATTGAAAGGCATAATTTCTTTTGGAATTGTGTATTACACATCCCGAGTGTTTCTTTTAAATACGTTTTTCTAGACTTTATTTCAATTTATTCAAGTGAGAATTGAATTAATGAGAAATACTGAATAGTCTGTGAAAAACTGTTTCTTTTTTTGTTTGTTTAATTTCTTTTGTACATCGTTTTAGACTTATTATAGTATTTGAATAGAACACGTGGCAACGATTAGATGACCTTTCAGGTGATATAATGTTTGTGCTTTCTGAGTTAAAAAATGAACGAGATGTGACGGTATTAAGTGAATCTAGCGCCGAAGTGTCGCTATGGTAAACAAATATAGTGAATTTTAAAGAGTGCATTTATTCTCTTGTGGTTTATGCGCTACCGACGAAGTAGATATAATTCAATCCAATAAGCTTAAATGAAATGCAAGAAAAAATGCGTATAATTTAATATTCCGTACAAGGAAGTCATGTGGTGCAGATCAGATTTTTTAAAGTAAGAAAATTAATACAAAACTCTTTGTGTTAAACAGAGCATTCCACGAGGTTTACAGATGTAAGTAAATAACTCATAATACAAGGAGTAATACAATTCACCTCATAATACAATTCATCAATAGTACTCATAATACAATTCAACAATAAAACATAATATCTAGGTCTGAAGTTGAAACACTGAAGTTGCAGAAAGACTTAATTCACTTCTCTGCTAAATTTCAAATGCAAACAAATATGGCTGCTATGGTAATAAAAATTAGGCTTAGCCGCACTTAAACAATATTTAAACTGTTGACAATTCTGCAACTATTGCATGCAGGTTAACTAAAGGCATAAACACGTTAACCGAAAGATAAGAATAACATAATTAAATCATTTTGACAGCAAAAAATACACGATTTACTAACATGTACGAATGTATAAGAGTGGGTATATGTATATTTATAAACTGTTGGTGACGCCGATTGCAACCAAAATAGGAGTACACAACGGCATGTTATAGCTGCCCTATATATCAAAGTTCAAAGTTTTGGGGCTAATCGTTTTTGAGCTATACGAGCTACGTATAGCTCAAATATATGAACGTACGTAGGTACCACGAAAAAAATCTCTTCTGAATACATTATAAATCAAATTTACAATTCGTTCGGGGAAAAAAGAGTCCTTTTCTGTCCTAATTTGCAGATGTCACCCAAAAACATCGTTAAATTGCATTAGATAGAGGTCAAAACGGATATTTTCCAAACGGATTTATAAAAGTGTCCTTTATTCTGTCCTTATTTGCAGATCTCACCCAAAAAAACATCTTTAAATTGCATTCGATACAGGTCAAAATGGATATTTTCATTGAAATATGATACCCAGAATTTTTTGTGATTATAATACTTCCTTTGCTTTGGACGTAAAAACAACGGTACCTAAAGCCATCAAAATTTTGAATAACGTGACTCTCCACCTGAACATGGGCATCTGGAAGCCTGAATTTTGAATTTCGAATTTGTTTTTACTGTGTATTTCATATTTTGTAAAACTTTAAAGAATTTTTCGTTAAGAAACTCAACGATTTCAAAGCAAGCAATGACAACACTGTACGAAAAAAAAATTTTTATCTCCAGAGCAGAAGACTGGCTATCAGAAATTCTAAAGGTAGGCTGTTTTTAAATATTTTTAACCCAAAGGATCATTAGCCCAAATACTCTCGAAAAGTGTATGTGTATGTAAGTAAAAAAGGCCCCTTTAGGTGTAATATAAAATCTGAAAGATTTCACATTTTTATTATAAATTACTTTATTTATTTATTTATTTTGGATAATACATGACGTTTCACATGTGCTTTGTCTAAGTACGCAATTTCTTTTTCATTTATGAAATGAAATAACACATTTTTAAAAATTTTACTAACCTGAGAAGGGGTTGAAATTGAACATAAAAATTTCATCATATTTTTAATGTAATTTAGATTGTTTTAAAAGCATACTAACTGATTTTCATCATCCCGTTTTGTATTACCATTAATACTTAGTGTCCTTCCTAGAGAACTAACTGATTGTGTTTTCAGTGCTTTTTGTTACATCATGTTTAAGTTAAGGACCGTTGTTAGGAATAACTTTTAAAAACCTTTTATATTATCTTTTTATTATACATTTTTAAAAATAATTTTATTGTTTTTCCCATGAAAATAAAATGAATATTTCTATTTGTATGCTCACTTTACGTATTTTTTAAAATTAAATTTACTATACATAACGTGCGAATCGTGAAAGCATGTGTAGAAATTATCTTTCATATAAACCGAAGAAACATAATCTTTACATATTTCAAGAAAGGACTACACAAGAACTTGCTAATCAAAATAATAAAAAATGAACCATTCTTTTCGCTTTTTACGTACACCAGGTTTTATTAAATATAATTATGTTTGCTTGTATATGACAAATTATAGCGCATTTGACTAAAGAAGAAATGCCTTCGTGAACGATATTTTAAAGGAAATTTAATAATACTTACATTACATTAGCAAAATCCGCGAGGACATTAATGCCTTCGTGGATTACTCTTTAAAGAAAATCAAATAGTATTTGCATTGCACTTAGGAAACAAACACGACACTATGCAACCAGTCCGTTCGTCAGGATTCAATTTAGGGTTGAACTACTCGCGTTCAGCAGTCTTATCCACTCTGTCACAAGTAGACCTTATAATATTTTGATGTTCTTGCAAATGCTTTTGAATGTAACTTATGTAAGGTTTAGAAAATACATCTGCATATATAAGAAACAGCAATGAAATTTACACTGAAATGTCAAAAGCCTTTTTTGTGTGCCAGAGAAAAAATACTAAAAATATCTTTAACAACAGTCCAACAAAGAAAATCTGAATATAATCTCCAGTTAATTAAAAGTAAAAACAAGTTCCTTTATATAATGTTTCCTTAGTTTTTGTGAAAAAGGACAAAAATCTCATTTCATTAGTTTAGGATAGGCAATTTATCAAAAAAGGAGGAAGTCTTAACATACTTTTTCGGGAGAAATTTCAATTAAATTTTCTCAATTTATCATTGCTTATTTATTAAGCGACTGGCCTCGCTCACTAACCTTGTACATTATACATGTCAGCTTCATCTAATTTTATTAGGTTTGTAGGAATAAAACGCAAACCCCAGTTGTCGGTTTCAGGAAAGAAAGTTTTGCAATGAATTAAGCTCCTTATTTCGTTTTTCTAGGAAAATCCACTTTATTCCTTTTAATATAAAAGGATGTTTTGCAATTTAAATCGCATCATTAATGCACACTTTACAGAATATATATAGAATACTTTTATTTTAATGACATTTATCAAAACGAGTAGCTAAGTAAAATTTATGTAAACTAGAAATTATTTATTTTTATTATTTTTAGTGGCCGTATATACATTTTCAGAAATGAAATTAAATATAATTTTTTAGTCGCTTATATCTATCGAAAGAAAGAAAGACTGAATATGAAAGAATTTTTTATCTTTCTTAGATAGCAATCGCAGGAAAATGCAAAAGAGGCAAAGAATAGAAAATGTCGTTCAGGTCAGTGGGAGATGAAAAAACAAATAGAGGGATTATAAAAAAATCCATTTCTTGATCACCTTTTACAGAATACACTGCTTTTTTAATAACCTTTAAGGTATTTCTTCCGCCTTCGTGGTGTAATGGTCAGCATACTCTGCGCGTATTTGAGAGGTACGAGGTTGGAGTCCCGGCGAGGACGTTGCTCATTTTTCTTGATTTCTGCTTCGAAATAACCTAATTTCTCTACAAATTTCTAGATGAATTTAATAGATTTGAAAAAGAATTAAACCCTTTAGGCGAGTTTAAAAAATAAAAATAACTAATAGTCATATTATAGATAAATCTGTCGGAAAACGGCACAAAAAAAATAAGGCCAGCATTGCAGAAGTTGAGAAAAAAGGACGTTTTTAGAAAGGGAATTTTTTAATTCACTTCCAGGTTATGTAATTTTAGTACGAATAACAAATTCAGAATTAAAAATGGAATTAAAATATATACTTATTACAATCTCAGTATCGGACCAAATTTTAAAAGATTATACTTGATATAGAAAATATCCAAAGGGCTTATGCAATTGCATCTAAAGGGCTTATGCCCCTTTTTAACCATGCATTTGCATCCTATAGGCTAATGAGCTAAAGCATTTTGACCATATCCACGATTTTCAATGAACTCGTCTGCATGACGTGAAGAGCACATGATTAAGTGGGAATGGTATTTAACTGCTGCTGGAGAAGATAAGGAGTCATTCTTGCACTTACTCTTTCGAGTGATGGGAAAAATTGCTGATCTAAGCGAATTTGCCAGAGGGCAGATTTTAATGGCAAGAAGACTCGGAACGAGTATTTCCGAAACTACACGATTGGCAGGTAGTTCCCGATCTGCCGTTGTTAGTATATATGCAAAGTCAATAAATGACAGTGAAACCAGCAGTAGACGCTTAGGTGTTTGACATCCACACATAATCAAAAAGAAAAGGACGTCAGAGAATGCCTCGCTAGGTATAAAAAAACTGGCACCAGTCAGTGGCTCAGCTAACAGCCCGATAGAATGCAGGTCCAAGGGCAAGTGCTTCGAAATACAAGTTCAGTGGACACTGTTGGATATGGGACTGCAAAGCAGACGTCCCACTCCTGTGTTTCTGTTGACCAAGCGTCATTGTGAAATACATGTACAGAGCTGCCCAACTGGTATAGATCGAGACTGGACCGTAGATAAGTGGTCGACAATTGACTGGTCGGACGAATCAAGATTTCTCATTCATCACATCAATGGTTGTGACAAGGTATGCCTTCTTCCAGGCGAATAATTGCTTTCCCACCCTGTACAACAAGTCATACACAGGATGGTGGTGGTGGTATTATGCTTTGAGTGACGTTATCATGAACGGCACTAGGACCCTTAGTTGTGGAACAACAGACCATAAGAGCTGCGAAATATCTGAATATAACTGTGGATCATTTGCACCCTTACGTGGCGGCTGTCTTCCCAACTAGAAACGGAATCTTCCAGCAGGACAATAGCCCATTTCAGAAGGCTCGAACTGTGTCGGAGTGTTCAAGGAGCATTAGGAGGAATTCCAGTTAATATACTGGCCACCTAACTCGCCGGACCTTAAGCAGATAGACCACGTTTGGGATGACAGAGGGGACGCTCAGAGCTCAAACACCACCAATTAGAAATAACACATGTCCGTATTTCTCGACTTTGCGCGATCGCTGCTTAGAGATTTGGTACAATTTGTCTCCAGTCATCTACCAAGTACTCGTAGAATCCATGCCAAGACGAGTTGCAGTTGTGTTGAAAGCCGAATGTAGCGTGACGCGTTATTGTGCAGGTGGTCATAATGTTTTGGTCCTTCAGTGTATATATGTAAAGAGAAATATAAGTAAATAGCGCAACATCACCGGTTATCTGATAGTATCTTATGAAAATAAAATATATATAAAAAAATTAGCATGCAAAGTTTTCGTTAGATTAAAAGCATTAAAAGAAAAATTTAATCATTGTATTTTTTGTCATGCGTAGATAGAAATAAAATTTATTGTTTGTTAACATTTATGGATTTTGAACTAAAATTATTAAAAAAATTTAGATGATTTGAATGTAAACATTCTTAAATATAAAATTTAAATAGTATTAGTTCTATTCCTTGAAATTCTATTAATGTCCTAATAAAATACGCACATGCGCTTTCGGTGATTGCATTTTTAGTCGCATATAACCAGAAAACCTATGAAAACTGAAAATGTTTTTATTTAATTTTTAACATAAGGTAAATTAATAAATTTTCATGTATTTTATTTGATGTAATAGTTCGATCCCTTTAGCGTTTAGAACGGCTAACAATGAAGAAGCAAATATTTCGTTACAAATCACTCACTTTCGTAACTATAGTTAGTTAAAAGAAATGAACAATTTTTTGAAAAATTATCAGAATCAGGAAATTAGAAATGTTTAGTCACTTCGTCTGAAAAATAAACTTTTAAATCTCCTTCAATGGTGTAAAAATCATAATTATGACAAGTCTAATTTTACTATTACATAAAGTTATGTAAGAAAACGTCAGCAGTAAATTAAGAAAAATAAGATTTTGTCGAATTTTAAAACTGTTCTCGTGGAAAATTTTACTGTCTTAGAAAAGACACATTTATCCAAAAATGGTCAAGAAAATGGGGCTGGTGGAAGATCGTAAAAATAAAATAAAATAAACAGAAAATTAAATAACTTAATTGCAATAAAACCGCGTAATAATTCCGTAATAACATTGAAATCATTTTTAAGAAATCCCCATAAGTAAAATAAAAAACATGAGTTCATACTCTTATTTTCAGTTTTCTTCGTGATTACAGAATATATAATTTAGTAATTTCTGATGAAAATGTAAGTAGAATGGAATGAATGTAGTAGTTATATTTTGAAAATATAAGTAAATTGGAATTCATATTGTAGATTTTGATGAAAGTACTAGAAAAATAAAATACCATCCTGAAATATAATTAGCTCCCAATTTACAATCTGAGCTTTTAACTGCATGTAAAGTTGATTACTTTACTTTATTGGAAGTAGTAGCGATATAAATATCATTATATAAAGCGAAGTGTAAATTTTTAAAAACCTGTTTTTTAATTTCATTTTAATGAGCGTATGTATATTTTTAATATTTGTATCAAAAGCAGATCTGCATTTAACAGTCATCAATTTTCTCTTACTAATTTCTTAAACTTTTCTCATACCAGTCTCTTTAAATACACTTCTCTTATTTTATTATTTATATTTCCCTTATTTTATTGATTTTCTTTCGCCTCCTTTTAACTACAAACGAAGCAAATGCGAGTACCAAGTTTCGATTACTTAGACTGTTTTCGTATGGCAGATGTTTCTAATATTAGTATCAATTCATTAACATTATATGCATTACTTAATTGATTCCTTCAAGCAAAGAAGGAATCAATTAAGTAATGCTAGTTCGTTGTTTTTCTCTCTAACTGCTGGTATTCATGCCGATAGAGTTCGCGTATTTCTTTGAATTTAAATTAGATATTTATCTGCTTTGTTATTTTTGTCAAGTATTTTTGCTCTTTCAATTTATTTAAAATGCAGAATTCGGAGCTGGAAGAGATGTCAGAATCTGAAGCTGAGGATAATTTGTCGATTTTTACTTTTAGAATTTTTTGGTGAATAGGAGACGGCAAACCGATTTAGGGTCGTTTGGGAGACGAGGCTTGTTGGGGAAAAATGAAAGATAGGAAAGATGCATAGAGAAATCAAGCCAAACCACATTCTGTGTTGTAATAACTTTTTCGTGAACTAATCCCTGTTTACTGACTGCGTTTGATTGATTTTTAACACACCCAAACTTGAATAAATTAAGATTGTTAGAATTCTGACTGGATCTAGAACAAGAGCTGGCAAAAAAGCTTAAAATCTATCTTCATTTTACAAGATATTTTTTTACAATTTAAAGCCCTTAAATGTTCTAGATTACAGCTGTGTGTGCAATGTCGTAATAAACAAACCCTTAAATTTCTACTTACTGATACTTGTCGCAAGTAGATTGAACAGTGATTTATTTTCTTCACTTTTCTATTTTCCTTTTCGTTCATATATATACATATATATAATCAAAAGATGATAATTAAATCAAAAAGGGGTAGCTAACTAGCCAACAGAAAGAGCGGAAATCAGAATCGAAGCAAAAACAAAATAGCTCAAATAATCTCAAACCCCAAAATTTTCTTATTGCTTCTGATAAGATTTCCGCTTTTTCTCTTAGACAGTTAGCTACTACAGTTTTCTTTAAGTATTATCTTTTGATCTTCTAATTAGTTTCTCAGCATTCTGAGCTCGTTCATAATTAATAATATTGACTTTGAAATTTCTGAACTTTTGTTTATATACACTGTTCGATATTGAAAATGCAACACCAAGAAGGAGTGGTCAGAAATTTATGCAAATTTTAGAGTAGACTCACGTCACTGAGTTATGCGAATGATGTGAAATGCGCAGCTCTCCGACGCACGTGAAGTAAGGAAGGGAAGGAACGTGCAGAATGGGCAATATTCCTGTCGCTATTTCTGCCAGACAAATTATCGAAGAAAGTTGATTTTTGCCCCAGAGGATACGTGTAATAGGAGAGAATGCCAGGCCGCCGTCAACGAAGGCACTTCCAGCAGATAGACGATTTTATGAGGGGTATGGTGATCGGACTGAGAAGGGCGGGTTGGTCCTTACGTCAAATCGCAGCTGATACCCACATGGATGCGAGCACGGTGCATCAGCTATGGCGAACATAATTGGAACAAGGGAATGTGCGAAGAAGGAGGGGTGCAGGTGCAGCCAGAGGGACGTCAGCACTCGTGGATCAACGCTTCCGCCGACAAGCTGTGGCTGTACCGCAAGTTACTTGTACCGCGATTCTGCAGCATGTGCAAGATACCCTGGATATTCACGTGTCGACCAGAACGATTTCCCGTCGATTGGTTGAACGTGGCCTGCACTCACAGCGTCCGTTAAGAAGACTGTCATGACCCCACAGCATAGACGCCAACGTTTAGAATGGTGCCGTACAGGAGCGATGTGGATGACAGAATGGCGAAACATCGTGTTCTCATATGAATCACGCTTCTGTTTATCCATTGACAGTCGCCGCATACGTGTGTGGCGTCGACGTGGAGACATATCTAAGCCGGCAGTAACTGTGGAACGCCCCACCGCGCGACAACGTAGCATAATGGTTTGGGGCGCTATTGCCTATGACTCCAGGTCACCTCTAGTTCGTATTCAGGGCACTATGACGGCCCAACGATACTTGGATAAAGCACTGCGGCTGGTGGCAATCTCCTACCTTCATGGTGATTTTTCACGCCCGACCACACAGTGCTCACATCTGCCAACATGCTCTGCAAGGTATACAGATGCTTCACTGGCCACAGTACTCTCCTGACATGTCACCAATCGAACATGTGTGGTATGTGATTGGACGCCGTTTGCAGACTCCTCCCCTGCCTCGTTCAGAAGACGAACTGTGGCAAATGGTTGAAAGGGAATGGAGAGCCATCCCTCAGGACACCATCGGCGTTGTTATTGACTCTATGCCTAGACGTGTTTCTTCGTGCACCACTGTCCGCGGTGGTCCTACATCCTACTGAGCCGACGCCGTTCTCGCTCTGTATTTGGACAATCATTTTGAAATAGAGATCACGTATTGCTGCCTCTGTCTTTTTTCCAAATTTCTTTTAAATGAGCAAAATATTAAAAGTAATTTTGTTACTATATATATATATGCAGAGAAAAGTGGGAGTTTATGTATGTATATATATATATATATATATGTGTGTGTGTGTGAACTTAAATAATTTGAACAAGGAACAAGTTAAATGCAAGAATCAAGACCCAAATTATACATTATAAACTGTGTTAATTTAATGACAACGCCTGTTAAACTCACAACATATTCTAAGCAAATTTAAGTATTATATTCAATTTCGGAATAATAAATTGACACAAAATACCGAACTCGGTAATGCAGTAAGTAAACTAATGTAAAAAAAGTAACAAGAATATGAGAGCTGGTTTTAAAATCCCTAGTCAAACCAGTGCTGTTCAGACACAAATTTCGTTCAAAAATTACCGCATGTACAAGGGAAGTGCAAAACGAATGAAAAAATTAACACAATCGGATTTTTTGTCTGCTGGTCAGCTGGCTGGTGTGTGGAGAAACATAAAAGAGGAAGCCAGTTTCTGAACTGACAAATATACAAATATATGAAATTAATCCGAAATCTTTAAACTATAAATTATTTCTGCATAAATTAAATTAATATATGCATTTATCAATCCAACCTCTATAAGCTGGAATCTAAACGGTACCTTGCCAAATTTAAATCACATAAAACAGTTAATAGTAAACAAAAAATTGAAAGTGAATCCAAAAATAAAAAGGTGAATTACAAAGAATAATTTTAAACTTACTAATGTTTTTAAAAACATCATAATTCCAGCAATACTGCAATCTGTTAGAATGCAAGCAACTTAGTAAGCATCAGAATGCTGTAAAAAATACAAGAATGTCTCATCTTAAGAATTATTCTCAATCGATTAGGCTTATTTATCGTTAGCTAAAGAAAACGCGTTTCATAAGAGGACTCAAAATTATTTCGAGTCTTCCTCTAGGAGAATAGTTTTGAATATGCTAAACCTAAATACATTAAATAAAAGGTAATGAGTAACAAAATAAAGGCTTATTTTCTCCGAAATTAATTCATAATGGAGAAGCCCTTCGCAAACATCATTTCCAAAGCTAAGAAGAAACGATTTAAAATATTTCAAGTCATTTACAATTCATATTTAGTCTTCAAATAAAAACCTTATTTCCCAAGACGAACATTTAACTGCTGCTAAATATATAATAAAATGAATTTAAAGTAAACAGCATTGCACTTTAAAAAAGCAAATGGACTCTCATTAGACGACTTTTTATGGTGAACTGAAATTAATTTCAAATTTAATTTTACGCTTTATAGTTTCATCTATTTGTATTTGCATTTATCTCTCTATGTCTGTTTACAGAAGAAGGACCTTTGAATTTGATATTTACTATTTCTTTCTACTTAATAATTAACTCTCGCTTAACTATATGTAACAACTCTTGATATATATATTAGATTCGACATATACACAGTGTCCACAGAAGTTCTTACCTAGCCTTATTTTCATAAACTTTGGTTGTAGACATGTATACTTCCAATTACAAAAACGTTTTAAAAGTCGCAATTTATGTTTTCTAAATGTTTTTTAATCCTACAATCTTCTGTTTGAAAGGGTGATATGTAGAATAAAAATATATAAATAAGCTTCATAATTTAATTTAGAAGAGTTTCAGTTTACAGATTTTAGGTTTCGAATAAATTACGTCGTATCAACTACGTCAAGTAGTTCTGCGGGTGCGTTACGCAAGCTGTGGATTAGATTTATCTAGGAATGACGCAGTCCAGAAATGTTATTAATTTTGTTTAGAATAAAGAGGAAATACCCAGATTAAAAATGAGGAATTAAGAGGCTATCTTTAAGTTAAATTATGAAGCTGATTTAACATATTTTTTTAGCTTATCTTCATATCTAAATGTCGTAAAACTTAACAAACTATTCATCAAGGTTGGTGGAATTGCTAGCTGCTCTTCAGAATTTACATTTTTTAGATCCTGGAGAGTCCGTGGAGGCACTAGTTCGCTACATTTCGGTTGCCTGAAGCATTTCACACATGCTCAATAGTGTTCAAGTTTATTGAGTAAGCTGGCCAATCTAATCAAACAATATCTTCGCTTTCTTAAGTATTCTGATGCTATTGAAGCTCTGTTCTTACGGGAATTGCCATAGATTAGCAAGTCAACACCCTTAAATGTCTCTATGATGCAGCCCATCTGCGGTTATTCTACGCCAACCATGAAATACCGCTTCTGTAAAACGGGTCTTTCACGAATAAGGAAAGATAACTTGAGGTTTACCGCTCGGTCTGAATCAAATTTAATTCATGTTATATCTGGTCTCGTCAGTAAACAATATATAGTCTGATAGCTCTTGGTTCCATTGAATACGATGATGACACCATTCCATGAAGCTTTCGTGTAGTAGAAAAACATGTGACTCGAGCTTCTGTGAGTGCCTGAAGAAAACTTACTTTCTTATAGACACTTCACTTTTTCTTCTTTTGGACAATCATAGAAAACTGTCTTCAAATACAGTTGTTGCTATCGGCCGCTCTTGATCAGAGTATTTGTCTATTAACTATTTCATTTCCTAAAAAGTGGTCAACGCTATTGATAATGACTCTTTGAGGGATACTCAGATATTAGGTAATCTGTTTTAGTATTACCTCCCTCGAGTTTACCAGATAACAGCTTTTTCTCCCTTCACTTAAATGATGTATTTGACTCATACTTAATGAATAATGATGGATTTTAGAAGCCACATTACATTTAAATAACACTACACATCTGTTCTGCAATATACGTCCATTAAGCAGTAAGTTATCTTTCGGGGTTCAATTAATTTTAAAAAATTGCAGTATTGAAACTTTTTGTTTATTTTTTTCAGATTATGCTTTAGTTTTGACAAGTAATGTATACGACTGATAAAGAATTAATATTTATCTAAATGGAAATTCTTGAATGTCAAAGGTTCATCTGAAGGTTAAAGCTAAAAGTTCGTCTGTAGGTAAATCAATATTGTTTAAAACCTGAGAAAGTATGCAAAAAATTGTATATGAGTGGATTAAAAAAAGGTTGCAAATATCAGCATTTGAAAAGTAATCATTGCGGAGGAAATACTTTACGCAGGTGGCACTAGTTGTCTAGCAGCGGATGTGCGGGATGGTAGAGTAAGTTCGCAAACGCGTCAGAGCGATTGAAATGGAAAGACGTTTAGAAAAGTGGTCTCGCTTGGAGGTTAGAGCCGTGATTGGTTGTCCTGATCGAATATCTGAAACGTGGACATACCGTTATTACCGATCTCTCCACTTAGGCAAGATTACGTGAAGCCATAAACGAACTGGCACGTTGTGTAATATTACCATCCTCCTGCATGGCAATACCCAACCCCATACCAAACTCCAGAATTGATGCAAAAGTTTAAGTGGTAAGTCTGGAGAAACTCCCCCCATACGGCCCAGGTTTAACACCTCGTGACTATTATCTTTCTCCGAAATTAAAGGAACATTTATATGGGATGGATTTCTGTTCACATAGTGATGTAAAAACAGCCACCGAAAACTGGCTCGATGGGCAAGGACGTGATTTCTAGAAAGCCTGGTTAAACAAGTCCTACGTTCAGATAAATGCGCAAATAGATTTGGTGATTGTACTGAAAAATGATCGGCAAGTATGCCCCTTAATTCCCTTTAGTATTATCTGCCTATTGTTAATAAATAACTTTTGATTTCCCTCGTGTATTTTCTTTTTTGGATTCTTGTAAAATAATGTTCAGAATTTTGTATTTAGTAGAATTAGAATTAAAATTGTTGTATTTCTCTATGCAATGCAGCGCAAGACAAGTTTTGAGAGAAAGCTACGCTGGAAAAGTAAAAATACAAGAGCACTTGCATTTAACATTGAATTAATGGATATCTTGGTAATTTGTATTGACATTTAATAAATTTAATTGACTACAGTGTTAGCTGTAACTGTAATTACATCCTCTTATTGCTTTGCAGAAATCTCGAGAATCAGAAATTACTAGAAATTTCTCGCGACCGACTGAAATCTATAGAAAGCCAGAGAAAGACCATCTCAGCTCAGTTGTTTAGTCAGCTGCTGTTGTTACTGTTGCGAGTTCAGCGTGAAATCGGATTAGCTTTCTCTTTGCATTGTGTTGTATTTTAACGCTTTTAATAGTCTGAAGTATAAATACTGATTATATTGCGTGATATTGTGAACACTTGTACGAATATCTCTGAGGAAAATTCCAACGTTCTATTATATTTCTTTGATAAGAATAAATTTTATTAACCTTTTATTGTACTTACGCATTCAAACTATTATGAACCCACACGTACGCAACAATATGCAATTTAAAAGAAACTGAGCATAATAAATGAAGATAATTTAACCGGAAATGAATTTGCCAGTCATATATCTTCCTAAAATTAGTTCTATCTTCATGATTTTAAAAGTGAAATTCATGAAATTCCAACTTTTCTAGAGGACTTTTGGCTTGCGATGTACTTTGAATGCCCCTCGCTGCACACTCACCCAATGCTTCCCATCTCTTTCCCAAGATTTCAGCCTGGGCCCATCGATACGGTAATTAGTATTATCAACTACTGTACCGATTGAGCGGCAACAATGTTTTTCTCATATTTTTAAGCATTCAGAAAATTTAAAATAAAAATGAAAATAAGCTTTTCCTTACTAAATTTCATATAAGATTCGTTCTTGCTTAGAATTTCAAACAATGTTTTTAAATTTACATATTTTTACTTAAGTAATTCTCTTGCACAAGAAAACACAAACAGTAACAAAATTATAATGCGTATTTGAACGAAATACTATAAATATTTCAGGCTTCGAAAATACCTGCCCTTTTTAGCTTAGTATTTGTAGTTAACATGTGTCTCATCATTTCTAATACTTCAACAGGAATCGGCTGACATTTTTGTATTCAATTAATGTTCGAATTTCTCTTCCGTTGTTGCAATTTACTAATTACAGCGTTCTACATATTCCTCGGTCTCATTACTAAAAGTGTCAAGTGGCATTCGGCACCTAGTCTTCTCACACGATGTCAGAAGATTCTCCATTATCTATTCGTAATTCCCTGATCTTCTGTTCTTTAGAAAACCATGATTTGTCTAAATGCATTCTATGCTTTTTCTTTAGCATCACTTAATTTCTCCTTATGTCAGAAATATCTGTTCCGTATTAAATCGAGAATGACCAACAAATATACTTTATTTTATTTTAACCAAATTTAGGCATAGAAATTGGCTGCATAAATATGAAAATGCCGGATCACCTTTTGTAATGCCTTGAAAGATGAAAATGGAATTCTTTTGTAATATAATTTATTGGTATTCCTGATTGTCCTACTTATGCAGGGAACAATCATATGATGTAACCTTTCTGTAAAATCAACGAAATTACAATAAGTCTAAATTTAAAACAAATATACCATTCAAATCTATGATATTACAGAAAGCTTAATATCCTCTACGGATATTGAACAAAGAACATTACCTTTAGAAGTCAAACATTAAAAATCAGCGTTATATTTTCAAATTTACACAGGACTAGTTTCGATGGTTTTCCCGAACTACCACCCTCAGCTGCAAAATGCAAATGAACGAAATCATCTCGTTCATTTGCGCTTTTGCTGCTGAGGATGATGGTTCGGTAAAACCATCGAAACTAGTCCTGTAAAAATTTGAAAATATAACGCTGATTTTTGTTATTTTACTTCTAAATTAATATTTGTTCGGCGTGTTATTGTATTTTAATTAAAGAACATTATCGTTATGCAGATATCCTCTCTCAAAGAGAACTGAGGCTGTTGAAAAAATCCGCCAACCTTTTTCTTTAATATGCTGTTCCTTTAATAATAAATAATAATGTAATATATGCAATACGAAAAGAAATTCGATGACATGACTCACAGTCAGGTACTTTTTATTTAAAAAAATGGCAGAAACATTTTCTGTCTGCAATGAGATGCTGTTATTTTTACTTCATCTTCTTCAGTGATCGAAAATTTTATTTATATCTGATGTAGCTTTCATACTGCAAGGAGTAGTGTTTTCATGTCTGCTGATAAAAATGCATTCCTCGTGTAATTTTATTTTTAATTTCAATTACAATTAGGTACGTAGAGGAGCTGGAGTGCACCTCCCCACAAAATGGTAGCATTTTCGATCTTTGTACCCTAATTTTCTCTGCTTCAGTGCTAATTTTGCTCATTTTGAGTAGCTGCAGTTTCTGACCTTCTCTCGCGACGAAGTCGCAGAGCCGCTGTTTATGTGTATAATTAAAGTTACGTTTGTAAATCTTATCAGATAATTACTTTGCGCATATTCCACAAATGTTGTCACATTACAGTGGTCTTGTTACACCCTCAATGGTGTTCGCTTTCACAGTTAAACTGAGATAGTTGAGCTAGATAAATAAGACTTTTGTTAACATCAAAACGTCAATCAGTGTAACGTTTTTAACGTTATTTTCGTAATAGACACCCCAAGACTCGTAAATATAGGCACATTGTCAAAACCTGCTTGTTAAATGATGATATTGTAGCGAAATTCAATTTTTTCTACCAGGAACGAGCACAAAAAGCTAGTCTGGCTCACTGCCATAAATTGAATAAATCTAATGCTTTTTTAATTTAAGATTTTTATCTCTGGTTCAGTTACTTCATTCAAAGGAGAGACTTTTAGTACTTATTAGGAAAGGAAAAAAATGAGTGAAATTTGATAAAAAATTCCCTCAAATTTAAAATCATTCGTTCCCTGCTTATATGACAAGCAAAATATTTTTAACGTATCAAATAAATAAATTCCTAAAAATGGCAACAATGAGAAAGTCGAAACTGTTCTATTTAATACTGAAATATAATTAATTCATTTTGCCATGATAATAGATCAAATGCTCTTGTTCAAGTCGTAACTGAATATATAGAAACTAGACCTTTATTAGAAAAACTTGACCATCCAAATGCAATTCAAATCTGAAATTATCGTCTTCCGGTAAAATGTTTCTCCTGGCAAATTAAAATGCTAGATTTGTCCTAACTTGAAATGTATCTTGAGAAATTATATTCTTTTACTTATCATGTAATTTTTGCCGAAAACTTCTAACATAATAATAATAATAATAATAATAATAATAATAATTAGAGATATTTTGATCTCTAATTATTATTATTATTATTATTTTTATTTTATATTATAAGCTATAAAATAAATAAAATAAAAAAAATTATTATTATAAGCTATAAAATAAAAGGAAGGATTCATGACTGAATATTAAAAGGCAGTTCCTGTTAGAAATTAAGAAGTTGTTTGCTTTCGTGTTCCACAGTAATAAATTTGGTGTTTTTCACGCTGTTCTAATCACTGTGACATTCTAAAACTGAATTTTCAATTCATATATCCCCTTCATTTATAATTATTAGTTGATGATATCTGTATGTGAAAAGATTTAGAAACCATTAAGATTTATTAATCCCTTTCGTATCCTAGATGAAACTGGTAGAATTTGGTAGAAAGATAAGAATATTTGAAATACTTTCACTTTACTAACATAACACTTTTTATGGTTTTAATTTTATGTATAACATGTTATATTTTATTAAATACATTATTTCGTCAACCGAAAGGTACATAAGAGGAATAAAAACACAGAATATGCTTTGTAAACATATGGTACTTGTATATGTGCAAAAGCTCACAATGGTGTACGTCATTATGGTATTGCTTTATCGGTAAAGAAATGTAAGTGAATAAACACTTGAAATATGAAAATAGCTTAGGAAATAATAAACAGTTATAATCTCTTATATTAAAAATAATAAACAAAAATAATCTCTTATATTAGGAAATAGCCATATATTACTTGTAGCTATGTAATGGGGCGAGCCTTAACATAGGGTGAATTGGAAAAATTTCATCCCCTTATAACCGGGGCAGTGGCGGTCCGATTTCGATGCGGTTTGGTTTTTTATGAATCAAAAATGTTTTGCGATTTTTCCATGAAAAAAATTTGGGGGTCACCATGGGGGTTCCCCTGAGGCCCCCCACCCCAAAAAACCGAAAAATCACACCTCAGGAACTGCTGATTCGATTTTCAGCAAAATTTATACGTATAGACGGTGGGCCAAAAGCTCTCGAGCCGCGCAAGAACCAAATCTTTAGGTCCCCCAGGGGGTCCGTGGCAGGGGTCTAAAGCTGAGGATAAAAAAAATTTCACCCACTTAAAAAATAAATACCACCACGGTCTTCCTCTCCTCGAGCGCTATCACCAAAATATCAACTTTTTGTCTCTAGGCCAAAATCGACCCCCGTTACGTATACTTGAAAATTGCCTTAATGCTAAGGGAGGAGTTCAGAAAATAGTATAAAAGGGGAAATTTTTTTCTAATGAAGATACAGCGATAAAAGTGCGGCCATCGACAGACCCCGCCCCGGGGATACGCTTGCAGTAGCAACCGGGCTTTGGCAACAATTTGTTGTAATCGATATCACAACTTCTGTTCATTTTTAGCCAACTTGGTACCAAAATTTAAACAAATTTCTTTTTCGAAGTCTAGGGTCAATTCCTGTAGTAAACTCTTCTATAACACAGCATGTCGGAAACAGAAATCTGCGGAAAATTTCGACAAAAGGGAATTGGAGATAAATAATTACATCAGTTTTTATTAAGTTATTTAAAATGGGGCCTTGACAAGTAAATTATAGAATACAGTAACGCATAAATTCGAAACTTATATGTACTATACATATAGGCTGTAGCCAGAGTACACTCATAATATAGGGGTGAAAGGTGCCGTGGGTTAGTTGAGAAACTAGTTTTAGAACAATGTTGTATTTAATATAAGAATCTGGCGACTTCTGGCCATTGCTCTACGAGCGATCTTTCTCTGTCGAGGATAGAATTGTACATGAATAACTACAAATGCATTTTTTGTCCCAAAGCACATAGAATGCTTACGCATTTGAAATTATTATGTGTTTAGTTTCCCTTGTTTGCGTAGTCTAATATTAGTTATTATAAAATTAAGTAATTTCTGTTAAGTATATTTTGATACATACTTTTTACATTCTCCTGAATATACCAGCCAGATATCGTAGTGTTTAAAGAATTGATAAACAGCTTTTAACATCTCTTTATAAAGTCACATAAGACATATAAAGCAAGAGCCTCTTTATGAAGAATTAAAAAGGTAATTTATTTTGACAGTGTACAAAGAGCGAATTTATGCTACTTTTCGAGTTCCATTTATTTTCCTGAAAGTTTTACTAAAATTTACAACATTTTTTAAGGAAAACCAACGATTGAATTTTCTGAAGTCCATTAAAGTTTATGATTTATTCACGAGGTCGTAAATGCTGTTAAAAACCTGGGAAGTCGATATTTGCCGTCTGCTTTGGTGCAATGTGAAATGTTTCTTAAATTAGAAGGCATTTGAAGTGATGTCAAGAGTTTCAAACATCGTTAGCATACTGTAAATATTTTAAATCATAATTAGAAAGCATTGAAAGAAAACGTTTTCTTGGATAAAATAAAATGAGCTAAAGTAAGGGGTTCGTCTTTAGGTATAAACTGATTAGATGTACATAGAATGTGGCATTTGAAACATAAGTTATTAATAACGGTAATGTTTATAACAAAATTGAATTAGTTGAGTTATAGATCCTGTATATTAGATGTATTTATAAATTACATCAATGGACGATATTATTTATAAATAAAATATATATGCAAATTTGTAACAAATACGAAGAGCAAATTCGCTCTTAATTAACGCTTTAAAAATGGAACTTTCGAATAATATACACAAATAGAGTCAGTTGCAGTTGTTTCAGCTATGTAGTGTATGCCACAATTAACATTTGCACATTGCACTACATTATAAACTATAATACCAAATAAAGTAATTTAAAATATACTACTCATAACGGCATTATGCTCTGTCTATGCCTCGTATGTACTAAAATGAGGAATTCTGATAGTTAAGCCTAATCCTCAAAAGGTGAATGAGAAATGTAGAAATGCAGTTCTATACAGTTAAGTGAAAGAGAATGGTATAAGTTGTTTCTCTTTGTCAATAGCAATAATAAGTGCGTTTAGAGCAAAAAGCACTGATAAAAATAGAAAGAATGATGGAAGAATAAAAGTAAATATAACGATGAGATATATTTATGTAAAAAACAAAAAACTTACAAGTACTATCAGACCACTGAAATCTTCTATCCTCTGCCATTATATCTTATAACCGTTCAGCAATGTGTTACAGAAAGAAACGCTAGAGATTACGTGTTAGCACCGAACACAAAAGGTTCCATACTGACAGTTTTCTAACTTCATATTTAGTTACATCGGTTAAAAACTGGTATGCAGTTCTCGTGGTTGTGATTACTTCAGAAAAGACAGTATTGGGCTATAATATTGTCTGTATTTTTCCACTGGCATTTCGTGGGCTATTAAGAACACATTTTTGGTTTTGCTGTAAATCGCAAATTTATGTTTATACCTTTTTAAAGAGGTGAGGACCTTTCTTCATTTCATATAATCCCAGATAGTTGAAATCATATGTACAAGGGCATCTGCGGATTTTCAGACTGAAATTAGATCTTACTGCACATTGAATTACCTGAAGGAACTAGTAATTTGAAAGGCCGAGAAAATTAGTAATTTAACTCCTCAAGGAACTAGCATACAATAAGTGGAAATTTTGCGGTCTACGGTAAAGCAACACTTATCAAACTACGTTTCTGCACACTACTACACTTATCAAACTACTAAGGAATTATCGTTTCCTGTCCCTGCGGATTCTGATGGTATGATTGGTAACCCATCATCTCATAATAAGAAGCTCCGGGATTAGAATGCCCGTGAGGATATAGTTTATTTTTCAAATTTTCGGCTTCTAAAATCGTAATGCCTGTACACAGGCTAATGAACTAAACGGTGGCAAATAAAAATTTATCAGCACTTGGATTTGATAGACTGGATCTGGTCTTCTCTTCATTTGTCCTTTATGTGAAGGAGAATGTTTTGGAATTATCTCATTCGTCATGATTGTTTTCAAAGTGTAATTAGTAACAAATCCATTTGGCAGCTGGAAGATCCGTAGCTGGAGTCTCGGTTAAGGAACAGTTGGCATTTCACGTTTCCTGCTTGGAAACTTCTAACAGCTTTATAGCTGAAGAAACTTAATGTTTCATGGAAAATGAAAGGATTCAATAATTTTATGTGTCATTGCTACTCACACGTGGCCTCACAAGTGCTTGGCGACTCACAAGTGGGCCAACCATTCCTGTTTAAATACTTGCCGTGAGTGGGCGGCTCCATCGTCATGGATACCATCTATTCGGTTTTGAATGCAAAATGAATCTCCGAGCTCACTAAGAATATTTTCGTACATGAATTATGTCGTCATATGATAGCTTGTCTTTATAGTATTTTGCACTGAGAAAAGTGAAGAGAATTCATTATTTTTTACTCGATTGGAATCGGAATAATCCAGAATACAGTTCGTCTCATTCATTTATCAGCTGCAACATCTGCAGTTACAGTACTGATTGACAAAACGGACATTTACCCTTAGTAGTGCCATGGTAGCATAAACCACATTTCTACTACTAAAGTTATTTTAGTATGTAGCTTTTTCTGCCCCTTCGCTCGCGTTTCCTAGACAAGAGGTAAATTAATTAAAGTGAAGGAGTGTATTTAAACTGAAGTAGCGAAAAGTTTAGTCAGATCGAGGTTTCGCTGTTGTGAGCTCACGTTGTTATTTCTTCCATCTGCTAACCTTCAACATCAGCTTCGCATTCTCGCCGTCAAATTATTATTTTGACGTTGTAGGTTCTGAGTCAACGAGTTAAATTAAATGATTATGTCGTTTTGCACTACTACTACCTTACATTAAATCTAGTGTTATATTATCTTTAAGTTTCTTACAGCGAGGGGTGGGTGATTGTAAGAACATTTAAGTCCCTGCCGTCAATAAACTATATGGTATTCAATAAAAGGGTCTTTTACACCCTTCTTCGAGCCTATGCAAGAAGTCTCAAGGATTACCACTTAGTTAAATCTAGTCACACTGAAAGATAGCGAAGAGAACTAGTTTCCACAACACCACGATATCAATGGCTAAAGTTAATCGTAGTATTACTGGCGTTAAAAATTATTCTAGCATTAATAGCCGCATACACACACCCACATATATAAAAAGTAGGTGGCCTCCGGTAACTACACTGGTGAAATAAATTAAGAGAATTTGCATATTTTATCGAATTGCATGAAAAGAACTGAAGTGAAGGAAAACCCACTGCTTCTAGATAAAAATGCAAATCTTGTACGGCAAACATGCAAGCGTACACATATGTGTAGGCGAACCGAATATCTTGGTGTTATCTTGCAGCAATCGGTTAAATTCATATCGGAACAGTAAAAATCAGTAACCACCAATATTTAGATGACGGAATGAGGTGGCGAATTGTTGGGAGGCTACAGGCAGGCCAATCGCAAGTCCAGATATGCAGAGATTTTGATTTAATGCCCAGCATCCAGTGTAACCTATGAAAACAGTTCCGAGATACTGGATCCATCGAGAGAAAGCCTGAGCAAGATTGTTCATGAGACACGACAACCAGAGAAGATCGTTATTTGTCCATTTTAGCGAGTCGTAACAGAGGCGACAGCTTCTGAGCTCTCTCGGGACCTGTACGCAGCCACAGGAATCCGTGTAACAAGAGTGACTGTTTCCAAAAGACTGCACGAGAGAGGGTTGTTTGCCAGAAGACCGGCTGTTTGCGTCCCGCTCACGTCTACGGACAGGAGAGTCCGATTAGCATGGTGCAGTTAGCATAGTGATTGGAGTACGGAGCAATGGGCGACCGTTCTGTTTACCGATGAGTCCTGTTTTAGCCTAAACACCGATTCTTCCCGTACTTTCATATGGAGAGAGCCAGGGACCCACTATCTACCCTCCAATGTCCTCGAAATCAACAATTATGGTGGTGGCGGTGTAATGGTCTGGACAGGCATCATCTTGGACGGCCGCACGCCTCTCCACGTCTTTGACAGAGGCTCTGTGACTTGTGTGAGGTATACGGATGAGGTTTTGGAGCCTTATCTTCGCATTTTCTGCGGTGCAGTGGACCCCGAGTTTATCTTACAGGACGATAACGCGAGGCCACATAAAGCTCTTCTGGTCGACGAATTTCTCGAGAGTGAAGATATTCGCCTTATGGATTGGCCAGCCAGGTCTCCAAACCTCAACCCGATAGAGCCCGATTTGGGACGCTCTGAGGAGGGCAATTGCAACTCTCAAAATCCCCCCAAGAACCATCCAGGAACTGAAAACAACGTTGCTGAATGAGTGGGACCATTTGCCACAGGCACTGATAAACTGGCTTATTTACATCAAGCTGTGAGGCCTGTATGGCTGTAAGACCATATCCCCTATTAACCCATTTCTTTTGTGTCTTCTGCAACCGCTGTTTCAGACCTTCAGACTCCCATGAGTGTTACAAGCGAAAATGTGTGTCTGTTATACTGTTGAATGTTTATTTTGTTTGTATTATATCAACCTATGTTCACACCAAATTTTATTAAAATCTATCCAGTAGTTCTGGAGATCGTAGATCAAATATAAAAATTCTCTTAATTTATTTCACCAGTTTACTATACCGTCTAGTATAGACGAATATACGGATTAAAATTAAATGGATTTTTGTCGCCGTATTTATTTATTGAGTATTTATTTATTAATTTATCGTATTTATTTATTAAGTATTTGGATTGAATGGAGTGTCAACAGTATAATAAATTAACTAAATTAACTAAATTTGAAATTACTTCACAGTTTCTGAATCCCTTGCTTTTTCACTCTTGCCAAGCGAAACGCGAAGAGGAATAGGATAGCTGTAATATTCTAGAAATATATTTCAAAGTGTTACCTGGTTCACGAGGACATGTTTCTGTGACCTGAGAAAATTCCACCAAATCTATCTCAAAATCGCCAAATCTTGCTAACTTGGCTAAAAGATGTTCCACTAAAGCTTGGTAATTGGATTCCGGTTCTCGGATACCGAGTCGTCAGCCCACCTCTACACTCAAGCTAATTTAACTTTCGAAATTTCGTGTAAGACTGATATAATTTCCTTCTTTCTTCCCACTAACCTAACAAATAGATATAAAGCTTTCAAATGATTTTTTTTCCTTCTTTTTCATAAACAAGCGTTCTCCTTCTGATGAGGATGCTATGATTAAAACTAGTCCTATCAGAACAATTTTTGTCAAAATTTCATCGAATGTAGTTTTTCGTTTCGTTAGAAAGAACTTTTGCTTCTGAGAATTTTACTCAGTTATGTTACGTAGTTACGTTCAGTGATCGTTCTTGCTTGGTTTATCTTCGCGAAACGCAGTATGAAACAGAACTTTTTGTCCATTGTTCGTATGTGCCTATGTGTTGGCAGCAGTGGTTATGGGAAATTCTCAAGAAAGCTGGGGCCTAGATGCACAAGTGGAAGCATTCGAAGTGAAGACAGCCGTATTCGCCGCATATCTGCTGCGCATCGCACTGCATCTGCATCAGATATTCTAGCTTTTATTGGCACCAGAGTGATACGGTGCACTGTTACCAGATACCCTGTAGCGGCTACACCACTAACTCCAAATTGCCACCAACTGCGTCTTTGGTGCTATCAAGCTAGGGATCATTGAAGAGCAGAACGTTCTGTCTTGGTATTAGTGATGTCAGTATTTTGTCTAGAAGGAGGCCAGGTGAGCTCTTGGAACCAAGCTGTTTGTAACGCAAATATGTTGGATCTACACCAGGTGTTATGGTCTGGGAAGCAATTTCCTACGATAGCAGGAGCAATTTTCCACACAGCTTGAGGGAAAATTTCTGCGTTACCGATTGTGGTGCCATGCTTGAACGATATTCCAAGGGAAATTTTCCAATAGGATAACGCTATCTCCACACAGCTGCTATTACCCAGCAAGTTCTGTAGCGTATCGGTATGTTGCTTGGAAATGCGCGATCATCCAATCTTTCTCCCATCGAATACGTGTGCTATATGAGTTGATGAGAAATCCAGCACCATCCACAGCCAGCATGGAACAATGCACGAACTGTCGAAACAAATTTAAGAGGAATGTAATTCCATTCCACAGAATGACATGCTGAAATTGTATCACAGAGTGCATGCGTGTTTGCATGCTTGCATTCAACATCATGGCGACTAAAGTTGTTATTAGTTTACCACTATTTCACATTTAAAATAACTCTTCTCACACATACTTTAACCTGAAATCCTGAACCTGTGACTATGAAACATTAAACGTTCAATACAAACGCTTTGCCTACATCTCATTCCTCAAAACGTTTTTCTTCTTGGTGTTGGAATTTCATTTTCCATTAGCGTATTTATGAACAATATTAATGACAGATCATTTCTTACATTTCTGGATAAATCTGAAACATATACAATATATGAATAAATAGGAGAAAAAATCGAAGTCTATTCGTTCTTCCCAAGATGTACGTTCTAAGAAATATTTACTTATACAGAGTCTGGGAATTGACGCACGTGCAGTATAAGCTGCTATCAAATATTGATTTTTTCCGGTTTATATAGTATTTTAAGCTTTGGTAAAATGGAGAGAGACCTCTGAAAATCAGAGTTTTAGCTATTGTTATGCAATTTTATGTTTCGATTGCATTTGAGCTAGGTCTCTATGTATTGGTATCAATTAGGCTTACGGCATAGTAAATTTTAACAATAAATGAATCAAATTAATAATAATTGTATTAATTCTTAATCGACATGTTTATAAAAAATTGATTTAAGAAATGAAATCTAATTTACGTAAAACAAGTTCTGTAAACTATAACCAATAAACAGCATTAAAACGTGTTTTATTAATAAAAATAATATTACAAATGTTCATAAAAATATTAGTTTTAAATATTATAAATTAAGTATATTTATATCTGTTAGATTGATTGTTAAAATGAAATTAAACCGAACGTGCGTATTAAAGACAGTGATCAACAGTAACCTACGATTTGATAAGCCGGTGTATTGTTGTACAGTAAATTAGTATAGACTATTAAAATAAAGATAATTCAAATGTCACCAATGATTTAAGATCTGATTATCACCAGCGCCTAATTTCTAGTTCAGTGTTAAGTGAAGCAGTGAATTTTAATGCATTATTAAACTAATTAATCCGAAGAACACCGTTGACCTATTGTGTTGATAATCACCCGTCTAGATTGGTAGAATATTTCGTGTAGCCGCAATATTTAGCCAAAGCATGTGCGTCATAAATGCATAGTAGTAAAGCATGACTGGCAAACTCATTAGTTAAAAGAGCCAAAGATCATCAGTACAATGATTAGGATTTCTTTCGACAGTCAAATTTCTTTTCAGAAACCCTGTGTTAAGGTATCGGCTTAACCTAGCTATTAAAAGTAAATAAAAATCAGTTATCATAGTAAAAATAATCTTATTTATTGACAAAAAGTATTTTTACATTAAAATAAAAATATGTGAGAACACACATTTAATGTGAACAATGACTTTGCATTTCCTTGGAGAGTTTACCTAAGTCCCTACTTGTGGTATGTTTGCATGTTGTTATTTTTAATTTCAAACAGTATTTCAAGTTCTCATCAAATTTAATTTCAAACAGTATTCCAGGTTCTCATCAAAAAAGCGATTTCTCAATTTGCTTTTGTTAAGATTCATGCTTGAAAAAAAATTTTCGCATAAATATGTAGAACCAAAGAGTGAAAGAACAGCAAATGCTGGTTTTTTAACTGATCATATAAGTCAGGAATATTATACCAAGTGTTAAAAGTTACATTGTCTTCCTGTTCCAGGTTTTTCGAAGAAAATTGCTTTATTGTGAAATAAGATTACGCTTATATTTCTCGAGGTTTTCCACACGAGCATTAAAGCGTTCAAATTTGGAGCTTCATAATTCCAAGCTTTCTAACTCCAGTAATTGTATTTCATAATCGCCAATGTCAGTACTAAAGAGAGAAAATTTAGTCTGTACTGAGAGGTTTCTTAGCAGAGGCTATTTTTGAATTCCTGAAACTTCTTTCAAAAAGCTTCCCTCATATTTAAAATTCTTGTTTTGGAATAGCAACTGTCAATTACAGAATTATTTTCTTTACTGTATTTCAGCACGATTAGAAAATAAATTAATGTTTTTTGTTTCAAAATCTTGAGAAAAATGGATAATGTTTTTTCGAAGGAAGTGATTTCTTTCGAAACCAAAACAATTGTGTTTCCTTTCCCCTGTAGTTTACGATTAAGATTATTTAGATGAGACGTAACGCCTATCATGAAATAAAATATTTGGATTCACTGATCGTCCGTTAGTCCAGGATAGCCAACAAATTATCAAGGAGAAATGCTCTAATTTGTAATAACAAGGAAGAAAATCGCTTTTAAATGTTCCGTCTTGAAAACTAACGCACTTTCTTATGCAGCAGAATATATGCCTATTCACGCTCTATTTCAATTTCAAAGTTTTTCAATTTGCAATAATAAAGAGCTTTATCTACATTTGTGTTGATAACCATGATCACCAAGTTCATCACACTGCAAAGCTCTTCTGGACGTGTTTGCCCACAAAGCAAATCTCGGTGAATGATGCAATGGTAAACAAGTATCTCATGATTAATCTTTTTCTTCAAAGTAGAAACGAAGCCTTTTCTCTCTTCGATCATACTTTTTGCCCCATCTGTTGAAACCGAAACAATTTCATCAACAACTTTAATTTTTCTCCACGCATTCAATGACGGTTATTGCAATATAATCGCCACCTATATGGCCTTTCAATGGCAGTAATCTTAAGAGTTCTCCTTTAGGAACCGTAGACGACATAACTCCAACGTAAAGTGAAACTTGTGTTACCTAATTTGTGTCACAAGATTCTCCAACAGTTATTGTTAAAGCTAAAAACAATTTAAGATCTTCGATTTGCTAATTCGTTATATTCGAAGATATTTTGACTGTTCTGTCTTTTACAGAGAGTTCTTAAATTTTTTTTAAGAATTTTTGCCAAGTTCTTAAATTCCACAATTGCTGTTCGAATGCATTTGTAAAACAGCTTTTAATATAGGTTAAAATAACACGACGAAAAACTATTATTGCAGAAGTTAAACAACAAGAATCAGCGTAAACAAATTTACAAACATTAGTCTGATTCTTGTTGTTTAACATCTCACATAATTTTCAATGTATTCACCCTCTCTTTGCAATCTCCTAGCAGACTTTCGATTAACAACGAAGCTTGCAATATTATGACTATTGGAAAATTGTACTCAACAATTAAATACAGAACTTGAATACATACATACAGAATAATACATACAGAATTAAATACAGAAATACAGAACTATTTCTTCACTTATCTGAAGTTTCTCAACTGCTTTCGTCTTCGCATCACCGGAAGGATATTTACTGCCAATTAGCGTGTGTTTGGTTGTAAGGTGTAGCTCCAAATTTCATTTCCTGTTACGCATCCATTTTTCTTAACAAACAAGATTATCAAAAGGCCATATCAGTTTTGTATAAATTCAAACGATTCGCTCTATTCATCTTTAAATTCGCGATTTTAGTCTTCCGTTTTCTTTCTTCTTCCTTGTAGACAGCAGAAACAGAGTACACATGAAAACATTTTCATTTTATAATAATAAAAGCAACAAAACAAATCTATTAAACTGATGCCAAAAAATACCTGGGAGATCTGCAGCTGGTTGAAAGAAACAAGTAGCTTAAACGCGCCATGCAGGTAATTTTTTCGCTTGAGTATCACTTTTCGGCACCCTAGGCACTGATCACTGCACAAACTGACGGACAAGCTGGAACTGGCTCGCTGTCGTTCAACTTCGCGTTACTCGCATATGCCATACCCCGTATCCGCCTGCGCTACATCAAACCCATCCAACACGGCGCTCATCCGCACTCGGTCGAAGTTGGTTCGTCGCGAAACCTCATTCAAGTGGTTAAAGAGCCGCGGTTTGTTACTCTCTGGTATAGTGCAATCTAATTTATAATAAAATTTAGTGTTGTAATATTGTTCCATCTCGAAGCGAATGTTTTGGGACAATATCTTCTCAATAAATGAAAATGACTCCGCATTTTAATATGCAAACGACAAAATAACCAGTTTAAACAAGAGCTGAGTTATCCCTCTTTTTAATCATGCATTTATCCTTTCACTTTTATATTTTATCGTTTGATGTTTAAATTTGTCCAATTTCTTAAACAGCGCACCTTTTTTCTGTGAATTTTTTACCTTAAAATTTATCCCCAGTCACCAATGACATTTCCTTCTGACAAGTCATTTTCATGCCATAATTACATCCATTACACCACTTGTTCCCATTTCATAAATTTTTGAATTTTTTATGGAAATTTTGCACCATTTGGTACCTGTATGAAGAAAGTTACACTTCAAGTAAAATTAAACCTATTATAATATATAGGGCAGGAGGTAAGTAAGGTGTTTTATCTTCTGATGGAACTAGAAAGCACGCCCGGCTAGCAATCTGAAGCACCTTCCTTACAGCGTTCATTCATAGTGTAATTGGAAAGCACTTCCAGCTAGCAGTCGGAAGGTTTGAAATTCGAGTCCCGGCCAGGAGATTGCATATTTTTCATGTTTCCTGCTTTGACGAATCTAATTACTCTATAGTTTAACGAAAGAAGGTGATTGCCCTTAAGATATATTTAGAGGACGTGTCTATTGTTAACTTAGCACTTCTAAAATAAATTAAATCTTAAAAAGTGTCTTAAACAATATTGACACCAAATGATTATATAATTTTTGTCCTTCCTATGCAAATTTTATGTCTGAATTATTTTGACATTGGCAGGATTTATAACGAGACTCCATACGTAAAAATTCCGAATTGATTTAGTAAAGGATGCCCTTTAGACCATCAAATCATTTGAAATGCACGATTAGGTAGAAATTATGCGAAGAAAGTATTAGAGTCAGATAACTTAGCTTATAATAAATGCTTTTTCCGGAGTGGAAATCTTGGGTGCGAGTCCAAGTTGAGACACAGATCGTTACATTGGCTTGCAATTGAAGAGATTTCTCCGGAACGTGTAAGTGGTTCCTTTTACCAATTGTAATTTCACCGATTTCACCGCCCCTGGTAAGCTCCACATTAAATTGAAGCAGGAGTGTGAAGGTTACAGCTATTCACATCAATAAATAAGATCGAATCATTCGAGTCTCATGAATAAGTCTCCCATCTCCGTGTTTATTCGGGTTTGTAATAGTACCTTTCTGTGAAAAAGAAGTGCTATGCTTGAGATACAACGAAAGTCTGGTTCATAACGAATTAATCAGCAAAAGTGAACACATTATTTACAATTTTTTTTTGTATCCTGTAATGAACTAATGATGTGCTACGAAGTTCCCATGTTCGATCCCGATCGGAGGCACAGTTTAATTACAAAAAAATCCCTAAGTCTTAATCTGCTATGCCTGGCCCCCGGATTAAAAACGTAGGTAACAGCACTTCGTCAAACTAGTTGGGCAAGTGATCATTGTCTTTCCCCACCACCATCACCACCACCACCACGTAAGTTGACTTTTAGGGAAGAAAAAGAATATTAAAATGTAAAAAAATTCTTCCCATAATTTGTTACTGTGCGTGGGACGGTAAGTCTATTCGGTACATCGGACGTCTGATGCTGTTTCATATAACTGATGCTGTTGTTTGACTCATTCTGCGTTCTTCAATCATATTTTAAGTGGATGCAGGAAAGCGAATAATTTCAAATATTCCTTTCATGTTATCATATGGTATAACGGTTTGCATATTGGTCCAGCATAACAAAACTCCTATCTTCTTCTCCGGGAGAAGGCGCAGTTTACATTCATTTATTCTTGGATCGCAGGTCCTTATATCTGTAGAAGATAAACACAGTAACTCAATACAAGAAATTCGCAGTGTTAAAACACAACATGAATTTATATTCAAAGTTTTCCAAGCAGGTTCTGAACAAATTTCTTTCAAGTATATTAAAAATAATAAATTAGTTTTCATGATTCACCAATAACTTCTAAGAAATAAATTCAATTTCAAGCAAACAACGAATTACAAAATATATTTCCTTTGGAAATTGATGATTTAATAAAACATCCTTCCCCCGAAAAAAGTGTGAAAAAAAACGAAACAAAGTTTATTGCTATGCTAGATGTGCATAAAACTGCAAACATTTTGCTGAGACTTGATGCCGAATGTTTTTACCATCCCAGTGGTGTTGGGGCAGGAAGAGAGAGATAAAGTATTAAGGTAGTATATATATTAATACTTTATCTTTCTGGTAATATATAACTTAATTTTTGATGATCTCTGTAGCACAGCTTTGTAGTTTCTGCTCACGTTCTGTTTCAGTTCTTAAACGAAGCCTTGGATAAAAAAAGACTAAAGAAAAAACATCTGTGTTTTTAACCGGAAGCAGCGCAAGAGATGCTGACAGTTTCTTGCATATACACCCATTGCTGGAAACACCTAATATCTTCACAAAGGCTAAAAATAATACAGGTTGTTCGTGTTTAGAAAGACCGATTTGAGTTTCGACACTCAATATATATAAACTTTAGAAAATATTTAAATGAACGTTTCAGTAGTTTTAGAAATAAACAATAAATAAAAAGAAATTACTATAAAAATTTATCAAATTTATATATATATACTTCTAAATATTTTGCATAATTCCTTTTCATTTAAATATGATTTCTATATTTCTTATCAAAGCATTAGTTATTATTGTTTCCATTCCGAGTTCTGAAAGTTGGGAGGCTATTAACATTAATGCATGGGCAGAGCAAATTCCAAACCTAGCATTTCGGAAGTCTTTGCTACCCACAAATTCAATCCAAAGACTTAAACCATTTTCATTTTAAACTATGGAATGATTTTTATTAATGCAAATATTATTCATTAATTGTAAGTCTCGAGTGAAGATAGCCAGAAATAAATGGCTTCTTAACAATTGGACTTAAAAGGTTTCCCTTGCGTAATGTATAGAGTATAATTGATAGAAATGTTCAATAGTTTTCTAATTTTTTTATTAAGAAATTTAAGTTAGCAATGGATTTATTAAAATTTTTAATTCTTTTATTCTCAGCTTCTGTGTAATGTTCTCTGAGCTCAGGAAATCAGGATAGGCCTCAAACAAAGAAGAATAGGAAAAGACCAGACGCCATTTGCGTCTGGTGTGCGCTAAGCCCAAGAATTCGTTTTAGCAGGTTGTTTATTGTCATGGTCAACCAGAAGTATCCGAGGAAGGGGTTACATTTTACGTATGAGATGGGCCACTAAAAAGTTTTGTTTATTGCCTTCGCAGTTTATTGCTTTGTCCTATCTTGTTAAAGTTTAGTTTTCTAAGCGAAATACTTGTTGAATTGAGGGGGGGGGTCCTGTTGTGAATGCCAAGTTTTTAAAAAATGTTCCGGTTAGATACAGGAGGAAATTTTTGCCTTGTGGAAAAATCGGTTCTTGTACCTAACAAATATGAAACAAGGAGGGTCAAAAAGCCACGAGAGGGCTTCGTGAGTAAACGGAGATTTTGTGACGTTAATTAGTATGATAAAAGATACAGACGTTAAGAGAGAAGAGAAAGAACCCATTGGGGTTCATGGTGCCCTGCTTCTCGGGCAGAAGGTGGTGTCCTAATCGGGATGCAACACTGGGTGCTGGGAAAAGGTTAGAGGGTCTGAGACAGACAACTGTTTTATTTTGTCATTCCCTGGACAGTTAAAATGAAAGGGAGTTTACTGGTTGCTTGTAATATAAGTTTCCGCTGTAGCAAAAGACAATAACAGCGGCTGTTTTCGAAGCCAGACTCGCAGACGTCTTCTGAAGCTCATCGAGCGCTATGGACGTACAATGGACGTATTGAACAGGCACCTGAGAGATGTGTTCTGAGTCTTTATAGTTTTAATGGGTATCTATTACTGATTGACTACGATTTTAATTATTAACGATTGATTACACTTTGAATACTTTTATTTAGAGATGACATCTTGGTTCTCATTTAATAGATTTTCAGTTCCTAATCGGCGATCTAGTTGAAATAATAAAGGACAAAACTAAATTCATTTCACTGATAGTATTTAGAATTAATATTTAATGGAAACTGCAGTTTTATATTCATAAAAACAGCGATACGAAAAGGTGATTATATCTTTGGAACAGACATGTATTATTTATATTTAATAATGAAACTGTAAACGTGACTGGAATATTGCACAAGAAGACTGCGGACTCTATAGCTTATGTCAGCCTCACGGTATTAACGTGCACTCAGCAACTGTAAAAGCTCACTGGTCAACTTTCTAATTAGTTTAATATATATTATCTCAGAGAAATGTCGTATTTCTTGATAGACTTTGTAGTTAACACTTTTTAGATTTATTAAATCACTAATATGGTAACTGCTTCGGAATTTATGGAGTTTTGGGTATTCGAACTCAGAAAAATTATTTTAACTAATGATGGGTTACTATGGCTGGCGTGTAAACAGTTTGCTTAAGAACGTAATTAAATTTTTTGTATGCTTAGGGTATTTAGTTAAATTGTTGACCTCATTTATTAGGGCTTGATTATTGTTTGGTGCCTTTGTGTATCTGAATTACTGAACTCAATAAATAACATTTGGAATTTACGTATAGCCAGAGAATACTGGATTAAGAAAGAAAGTGCAGTGATTTTAATGAGTGTAACTTAATGTAGTGGTAATTATTCTGAGGAGGATGTTTAATGAAACGTACTTTGTCACTACTTGAGATCAAACATGAGTAGCACTTTCTGTGTATCATTCATACAATGACATTACAGATAAATGTATCTTAACTTACATTACAGATATAAAATTATTTTGTTTTAATATTAGTCGCAGCTCGGAGGTGGAACTTTAAACGATATGGATACAGCACCACTCAACAATTTAGTATTTACTAGTTATTTATACTGTTATAATTCTTGAACTAGTTTTCATTCATTAAAATTATTCATTCTATATAATTCTATTCAATATACGCATTCACCAGAACTTTTTCTTCCTCTTTTAAAAATTTTATAATTATTTCAACATAACAACTGGTAATATTACAGTCTTATGACATATTGTTTTATTCTACTGCCATTCATGAATTTAAATTTTACCTTTAATCACACGGCAATCGAAGGGGCCATTTTTTAGTGCACGAATATTTGACACTGTGTAGCGTATGGCACAGTATTGAGATTTTGATTCAGCTATGTCAATTTATATTAACTGAAAAATTATTACTTTGTAGATCTAAAACTAAATAAGTTATTCTTTGGTTTTAATATTTAATTTGCTTGCGTGCAAGTGAATTTTGCATTATTTCCATATTTTTCAGATCATTATGACGGCGGCCAAAAAGGAGGGGAACAATATGGTAGAACACTTAATTATTTAAGAAATCAACGTAATTGCTATAATTTCTCATCCCAGAGTGGGAAAAGAATGATTTTCTTTGGCGATCTTGCAAAGCCCATAGAGTCCTCCAATAGGAATGTAATATGAAAACCTATTTTTGTTAGTCGGGAGGGAATTTGTAATATTTTATTACCTTCAAAATGGTAGAAGTAATTCAGTTTATTTTACTTATAAGGTTTCTCATTCAATCTCTTGACTCTTTTCGTGAGCGTAAACTGTGAAACCTTATGTGGAGGACAGTGAGCAGATCTAGGCTATGTCCTTTAGTGTTGAAGAACTACAAAGTCAGAAGGAGGGTTTAAAAGTGACCCTTTAATTCAAATATTTACAACTCTTCAAATTGAGAGTAAGCCACTACTTGGGCTGAACTAAAATAATATGAAAATAAAGTGTGTTAACAAATTCAATTCCCTGACTTAATTCTAAGTAGGACGGCGAGGGAAGCTTAACTCTTAGTGAAATGCAATAATGCGAATTTCACTAGCAAACACTGGTAATTGCAAATGCCTATAAAGGCGAACTTTCAGTAGACAGAGGAAATCTTTGCGCGCACAGCCTTACGGCGATAAATCCAAGGCTCTGTCTTTTCCCTCGTTAACTCCTGCCTTTTAACTGCTAACAGATATATGCGATTTGCATAAATATCTCGCTCGCGCTAAATTCGGGCAGCAACTGAAACTTTGAGATATCGATAGGAAAGTTCAAACTAAAAATAATTTGGTTAATTAAAACAATGAATGCTACATATTATGTAAAAGTAATGAAAAAATGAAACTATAATTCTTGTGAATTGAGCTAGAACTATTCCTGTATACCCTATTCAATAAACATACTCGTCCAAATTCCCATGAACGATTGCGTTCATGGTCGGTCGCCGTTTACTTGGGGTGGTATTATTCTATCAGCATTAATTCTATGTATTGAGTACTAATATGTTTAGCAGCTTTACTTCAGTGAGGAGCGTTATAGTGTTAGCAGAACTATTAAACCTCTATATTGAATATCAACTTGTTTCCAGGCTATTTGCTATAACAATCCACTGGATCAAAATAATAGGCAGTTATTCTGCATCCGGTAACGCAAAAGGGAAAACATTATCTTTTAGGAAGCATATTCTGTCTTCCTCAGCAGATTGATTTTATTGATTTATATATTTGTTAGTGGTACCTTTCTTATGCGTTTCTTCTCTTCCTAAGGCAGTAAAAGAGAAATCCATGCATTTTTCAGCGCTCTCTGCAATATCGGTTACTGCACAAAAAAAGGCGGGAAAATGGATTTGAAATTCGATTATTCAGGCTTTAGTTAAACACTTGAAACAGCTTTCTAAATTGTGCTTAACTCTGAAGATTTTGCTCTCTTTTACTATTTCATTCATTCTTTCGTACGGAAAGCTACAGCAGATGTATAGATCTCTGAAAAGATTATGAGTAATGATATCAGTTCTTATGCTTATGATACTGAGTGTTTCGATCTGCTTCTTAGATTCAATCGTAACGGCGAAATGTTTCCGTGCAGTGTGCTGTTATAAACCAAAGTACTCACCAGGGGCCGAGCAGTGAGTTTGGTTAACTGGTCGTTCAACCGGGCTAACTGCATGAGCGTTTTCGTAGTTTTCCCATGCATAACCTGGATGCAAGCCAATTTACCTTAAAAAACCCTCTACGAAAGCATTCTTCCTCTGAGTTCTACTGCGCGTCGTCATAATCAAATAAATCAATCAGCTAGTACAACGAGAAGTATGACAAAAGCTTCAAAATGAAGTCAGAAAGCCATTGCAAAACTCTCAGTCGTCAAGATTCAGGTCAAATTTCAATCGTTCGAAATCAAAACGTACATACAGCCTGCTTGGGAGCTGTTCGAAATCAAAATGTAGAGCCTGTTCGAAATCAAAACGTAGAGCCTGGTATACAAATAATATACAACGGAAATATTTTGAAAGGAAATAAATGCTTGTTTAACTTTGCCGTTTCAAATGCTCTCCAGAGCAAAGAAGGAAGAACTGTTGCCAGTGGGTTCAACTTAAGAGATAGTTTAATTTAAATAGGTCCACTAGTCTATCTTTCATATTTCTTTTTTGACCATAACTTTTATAAATAGAAAAATAGAAAAAACGCTATTAAGACATACATGCTAACATTTATACTGCTTACCACTTTTGCAAAATAGAGAAACTTTTAAATGATTTCAATCTGAATTTTGGTAACACAAATTAATTATTACGATTACTTTATGTTTAGAAACTAGAAGCTAAAGCCAGAATTGTATATATAAACGTGTCATTTAAACATGCTTTATTAATTGGACTGATGATGTAAACCAGTGATTCTCAACCTGTGGGGCACGCTCCCTAGTGGGACGCGAGCACACTAGAGGAAGGGCGCGAGAATATTCAAGAGAAAAATTATTTTAAAAAATTGGTTAACTAACTGAAAGGAAAGCACACATTCATATAGAAAACAAAATACATTTCGACGTATTTAATAATTAACTTATTAAAGTAAAACAACTCTTAAATCAAAACTTGCTTAATCAAAACATACCAAATTAAAAACAAATTTAATAGTTAATAGTGACTTCCTCGGGCCTGTCTTGCAGAGCAAAGTTTTTCGAAGGAAGGCTTAATACTATAAATTGCTGCTCTCAGTTCTGTTTCTATATTTAGCCGAGGTCTATATTGTTACGTGCGTACGGGTTCGTTATATATTGAATGCACAAGTCGTAAAAAAGTTAATAAAAATTTATTCTTTCCACAAGAAATAAATTAAAATGCTGAAATATTTCTTCACAAATCTTCGCACAATATCACAATATCTCAAACGTTTAGCAAAAACTCAGTTCAAAACAGATAAAATAGTTCTATCTCACAGCGAAATCGCTACAATCAATACAGCATTAAGTAAACAAACAGCAACAACAACAACTACTAACTAACTGAGATGAGGTGTTTCACCTCGGCTTTTATAAGCTTTTTAATTATCAGTAGAACAATCACGATGTTTCTAGATTTTTCTGGATGGCAACAGTAATTACGAGATATTTATTTATTAAGCATTAAATGCACGCGCTCTTTTATTTTTATTGCTATTTTTTTTTTGGCGTAGCTTTCTCTTCAAAAATCGTCTGCGTTGCTAAGGCAACATGAAGCAAATCTAATTACAATTCTAAATAAATAGCCAAATAAATGTGAAATTCGTAACATTACCCCCTTCCCAAGGACTGCACGTCCCGGGCAGTACAATCCCTGGACAGGAAGCCAAACTTACAACTAAAGCATCAGTGCTATAATAAACATTACTTTATAATAACAAAATAAACAATAATTAAAATAAGTGACTTTCAGCAAATTAAATTCTATCCAACGCGAAATACAATTCAAATACTAAGTACAAATACTATCAAATACAAATGCTATTAAACACAAATACTTATCAAATACTACTACTTAACAAATACAAATCAAATACTAAATACAAATAGGACCATGGTCTTATACTATGTACATTACTATTTACAATTATATACACTACGTACTATGGCCATAGTAATGAACTAACCTGTCGTAATGAACGACTTTAGGTTTAGAGTTCGATGACTTACGGATCCGAACCACGACGTCGTTCAGCCTGTTTAGGACTGTGTAAGGACCATCCCAAGGTGATTGTAGTTTCGGAGAAAGTCCTTTTCGACGAGTCGGATTCCATAACCACACCTTGTCTCCTTCGTTGAAACGATGTCCAGTAGCTCTCGTGTCGTAGCGGGTCTTCATCTTCTCCGTCGCCAAGTTGACTCGCTCTCGTGCAAAGTTGTGCATCACTTCAAACCGGGCCTGGAGGTCTTGAATGTATTCCTCAGGCGATGAAGGCGCATCCGGAGGGCGACCAAACAAAAGATCACATGGCAGACGAAGGTCACGACCGAAGAGCATCTGAGATGGGGAATAGCCGGTAGTCTCGTGGACAGCACTGCGGTAAGCCAGTAAAAATAGTGGCAACTTCTTGTCCCAGTCCTGTTGGTTTCTGGAAACCACTAATGAGAGGTTATTGAGGATGGTTCGATTAAACCTCTCTACCATACCGTCCGACTGGGGATGTAAAGGCGTCGTTTGGGTTTTGTCAATGCCGAGTAGCTTGCAGAGTTCCTTGACTACAGCCGAGGTAAAATTCCTTCCCTGATCGGAATGTAACTGAAGAGGCACTCCGAATCTGGAAATCCAGTGCTGTATCATCATCTCTGCTACTGTGACAGCCTCTTGATCAGGAATAGGATACGCTTCAGGCCACTTGGTGAAGTAATCAATGGCAACGAGGATGTATTTGTTGCCATCAGCAGTTCGTGGCAGAGGTCCTAAGATGTCAAAGGCGATACGTTCAAAAGGTGCTCCTACATTGTAACGTTGCAGCTTCCCCCGGCTGCGTTTCTTCGGTCCTTTCCGACTTGCACAGGCATCGCAAGTTCGGCACCACTTTTGCACGTCATCCTTTGCATTATTCCAGTAGAAACGCTCCCGAACTCTCTGCAAGGTCTTCATTATTCCGAAGTGACCTCCTGCAGGGCTGCTATGTAGTTCTTTAAGGACGTCCGGGATTCGGGATCTTGGGAGTACCAGCTGCCATCGGAATGTTTTTCCATCATCCGATTCGAATTTTCGGTACAAGACGCCGTTTCGAATATGGAGTGAGTCCCAGAGAGCCCAATATTGTTTTGTCGTGGGACTATAGCTCGAAATATCCTGCCAGGTAGGTTTTCTGTTTGAGGTCTCCATTAACTCAATTATGGGTTTAATATCACGGTCTTCCAGCTGGTCTTTCCTGATTTCCTTGTCACTCCATGGGTCTGGATCAGCCGATGTTGATGCTGTAATTTGCCGTGCGACTGGATTAACCAGTTGGTATTTAGCTTCGACCCTGGAACAATATCGGCAGTTTTCTGGGCAAGGTCTTCTAGACAAGGCGTCAGCGTTTCCGTGCGACTGTCCCTTGCGATGACGGATAATGATGTCATATTCCTGGAGTCTCTGTATCCACCTAGCTATCTGACCCTCAGGATTCTTGAAATTTAAAAGCCAGGCCAATGATGCATGATCTGTGCGGAGCAGGAATTTTCTGCCGTATAGATAATGATGGAAATGTTCTACGGCTTTGACTATGGCGAGCAACTCTTTCCTGGTGACACAGTAATTCCTCTCCGGTTTAGATAGGCACTTGCTCCAGTAAGCTACTACACGTTCTTGGCCCTCTATTTCTTGGGACAAAACAGCGCCGACACTTTCATTACTCGCATCCGTGTCGAGAATAAATGGTCTGTCGAGCTGAGGATACGTCAGGATTGGAGCAGATGTTAAGGCTTCCTTCAGGTTCTTAAATGCATTCTCACATTCTTTTGTCCACACGAACTTTTGCTTGCTCTCTGTCAGCTTGTGAAGGGGTCTTGCGATGGAAGAAAAATCCTTCACGAATCTCCTATAGTAGGTGCAAAGTCCTAGAAAGCTTCTCAGCTGGTGGACATTTTCGGGACGTCTCCAGTCTTTAACTGCTGACACTTTTTCAGAATCCGTGCGCACACCTTCAGCAGAGATGACATGTCCGAGATAAGTGACTTCCTGTCTGAATAATTTGCATTTAGCGGGACTCAACTTCAGATTGGCTTCTTTCAGTTTCTGAAGCACCTTTCTAAGATTTTCCAAATGTTCTTCGAAACTATTCCCGACGATGATGATGTCATCCAGGTATATCAGACAGGCTTCGTATGAAAGACCTTTTAAAACAGTCTCCATTAGACGTTCGAATGTAGCCGGCGCATTACATAGCCCAAACGGCATCACCTTGAACTGCCAAAGTCCTTGTCCTGTAGTAAATGCCGTCTTTTCTCGGTCATCAGGATGTATTTCTACCTGCCAATATCCACTCTTTAAATCAAGTGTCGAGAACCACTTGCTTCCAGAAAGAGTATCCAGAATGTCGTCAATTCTAGGAAGAGGGTAACTGTCTTTCTTCGTAACCTCGTTCAACCGGCGATAATCAACGCAAAATCTAGTTGACCCGTCTTTCTTCTTCACCAGGACGATGGGAGATGCCCAGGGACTTGCTGAAGGCTCGATGACATTGCTTTCTTGCATGTCCTTTAAAAGTGCTCGTACCTCTTCCTGTTTCGCAATCGGCAGACGTCTTGGATGTTGCTTGATTGGTGGATGATCACCAGTATCGATTCTATGTTGAGTCAAACTGGTTCGACCAACGTCAGAAGACGAACGGGAGAAAACATCTTGAAGATCTTTAATAACACGCTCGGCAGCATTCTTTTCTTCATCGTTTAATTGCGCATTCTGCAGTAACTCCGATATAATGTTGTCGGAAGACACGGGTTTTGAGATGTTACTTTTTCTTTCAACGCTGGTTACTGGGGTACATTCTGCAACCACTTCACCTTTCTTAATAACCCTCGCCTTATCAGTTACATTGGCAACTCTCACCGGGATAACGGTCCCTGATAGGTCGACGAGTGCTGAGGCTATTAATACTCCTTTAGGGCTATTACAATTCTTGGGATATTCCATGACGCCGTAGCGGAAATTTCTATTTTCGGCTATGGATCCAGGAAGTAAAATTTCTGTTCTTGCCGGTATTGTGATATCGTCTTGAGCTATTATTTTGTGGATAGATTTCACTCCTTCATCATTAATTTCGAATAAAGTTATGTCTTCAGAGGCAGAATGCAGTTCGTTATTTTTAAAGTCCAAGGAAAAATTGTGTTTCCTTAAAAAGTCCAATCCGAGTATGCAAGGGTCTGTAATTTCTGCTACATAGGCCGTGTGATGGTAAGTGGCACTTCCAAACGTGATGTTAACGTTTAATTTCCCCTCTATATCGATCTTCTCCCCGGACACAGTCTGGAGGGTAACGCAGGGCGGCGTCCAGATAAGTTTACCTTCGAGTTGTTGAGCCAAATCTTTTCGAATGATGGTAACATTGGCTCCCGTGTCGATCGTCATGTTACAAGGAATTCCATTGATTTGTCCCATGATGAAAATTCCGTTATTGCCGCCACTCACTGCAGAAATCTGAAGCGCTTTAAACTGGGGCTTTTCATTATCTGGCAACCTCCGCCCCGCGAGATGGCCACGAATTAGTTTCCCTCCTTCTTGAGAGGCGCGGTCTTAACATCCGTGCCCTGGGGTGTTCTGCAGTTTCTTCGAATGTGCCCTTCAGCACCGCAGTTCCAGCACTTTACGAACGGTTTCTTGTCACCAGTATTCCGTGTCAAAGCATTCACCTTTCTGGTTAAATCGTCTAGGCGAGCAGTCATTGGATCCACTGGTTCTTGTATGTGAGCAGCTCTGATTGGGTGGCGGTCTCTACGAGTGGCTTGCTGTGCTGCCTCGAATTTCATGGCATACACCAGAGCACTTTTTAAGTCCTTCACATCAGCCATTCGCAGTGCTTTCTGTATTTCAGGATCCCGGATGCCGTCGATGAAGTATTGCAGGGACAGGATTTCTCTTGTTTCTGTCGGGCACTCCGAAAAGGCGAGGTGGGACAGCCTTTCAACATCCGTGGCGAGCTCCTGGAGTGTTTCCGTAGGCTTCTGTTGACGGGATTTTAACTGAAGCCTGCTGTAATCTTTTAAACACTTCTCTCCAAAACGCAGCTCTAAAGCACCGGACAGAGCTTCGAAATCTAGCCTTTTGTTTTCGGGAAGAGTTTGAAGGATGTCCGCTGCGTCTGCTCTCAGAGAAGCCGCAAGGTGACAGGCCTTAGCTTGGGAATCCCATCCATTTGCTTCCGCAACTATAGAAAATTGTGTCTTATACACTTGCCAGGAGGTCTTCCCATCATATGTCGATAGCTTCAGAGAAGGATGCGCAGGCATGGCTAGGAATTTAAAAGTATCCGAATTGCTTCCTGCCGTCGCTACGAATTTCTTTAAAGTATCAACTTCTTTGGCAACTGCGGAAACTTTGTCATCAATTTGTTGTTCCACTGCAGAAACTCTTTCTTGAATTTGTTCTTTCACAGCAGAAACTCTGTAATCGATTTGTTGTTCTACGGCAGAAACTCTCTCTTCTATTTGTTCTTTGACAGAAGAAACTTTATTTTCAACCGCATCTATTCTGCCTTCCATAGTCTCAAATTTATTTTCTATTATGCAAGTAATTTCCTTTTTCATCTCTTCTTGACTTGCTTTAACGGCTCTCATCTCTTCCTTAACGGATTTCTCCATCTTTTCTTGAACAGAATTCATTTCTTCCTTAACAGATTTCTCCATCTTTTCTTGAACAGAATTCATTTCATCTTTAACAGAATTCATTTCATCTTTAACAGATTTCTCCATCTTTTCTTGAACAGAATTCATTTCATCTTTAACAGATTCTTGAACAGCTTTCATCTCCTCTTTCACGGAATCTTGGCCAGCTTTAATTTCTTCTTTAAATGCAGCAAAGGCTGCCATGAATTGCCTTAATTGTTCTTCCATTGCTCTAGTTAATGGCATTCAAAAATCCCACTTCTGACACCAAAAATTGTTACGTGCGTACGGGTTCGTAATATATTGAATGCACAAGTCGTAAAAGGTTAACAAAAATTTATTTTTTTCACAATAAATAAATTAAAATGCTGAAATATTTCTTCACAAATCTTCGCACAATATCACAATATCTCAAACGTTTAGCAAAAACTCAGTTCAAAACAGATAAAATAGTTCTATCTCACAGCGAAATCACTACAATCAATACAGCATTAAGTAAACAAACAGCAGTTCGCTTTTTACAGCTACAAGTATAACAGCAACAACAACAACTAACTCACTAACTGAGATGAGGTGTTTCACCTCGGCTTTTATAAGCTTTTTAATTATCAGTAGAACAATCACGATGTTTCTAGATTTTTCTGGATGGCAACAGTAATTACGAGATATTTATTTATTAAGCATTAAATGCACGCGCTCTTTTATTTTTATTGCTATTTTTTTTGGCGTAGCTTTCTCTTCAAAAATCGTCTGCGTTGCTAAGGCAACGTGAAGCAAATCTAATTACAATTCTAAATAAATAGCCAAATAAATGTGAAATTTGTAACAATATTTTGTCTTCAAAGAAGCCACTGCAGAAAATCCAGTTTCACAAAGGTAAGATGTCAAAAATGGTAATAGAATGCGAAATGCTCTTGCTTTTAGTGCAGAAAAATAATCCTCTACTCCTGACCAAAATTCAAATAGTGATTTATTACTAGAAGTTGCCTGTGCATTTAAGATTAGCACTGTCATTCAATCTTCTTAATATCTCGTAATATCTCGTAGTATGTTTAAACTCGTAGTATGTTTAAACTTTTAACATCCCTCGCTTTTTATAAAGAATGTTAGCAAGAAGTAAATATATGTGATATTTTAGAAATTATCACCTATCGATGTATGATATTTTGTATGCAGTGCGAAAATATTTAAAATCTAACATTATCAATTTTAGCAATTTCGTAAAGACTCATTATTAGATTTACACTTTTATTGTATCTGCTTCGAAAGAGACTATCGGCAGCATCACAAAATCGTTTGGTTCAGTTAACTGAATAAAATGTTTTTACTCTTGTTTTTCGACATCGTAATATACAATAAACCATTTAAGATTTATGAAACGTAGAAAAATATCGCAAGCCTATATGGACTAAATTATCAGCTTCGAATTGGGTAAGATTAATTGCATGAATGTAAGAGACAGAATTAAATTGCCTTTGCATTGTTTAAAACTTCTTATGGGTTAACACCTGCGCAAACGTGGAAGTAAAGACATAGAATAAATATTAAAAATCTGACGATCACTTAAAGATTGTAATATATAACCATCGAATCAAGAATAAATCACATTAAAAAAGGAAGCATTAATGATTTAGTAATAATAATTAACTATTGTTTATCATAACCATAGTTCTGATGTTATAAAAATTGAAAATTTAAGTTTTTAACTTGATTTTTAAAACATTTAATTTTTTAGTAATTTGACGGCGAGATTGGACATTTTGATGGCCGCCTGAATATATACTTGATGATCTTAGTTGCATAACGGAGTGGTCATCTTAAGGAAATTATAACTGTTATTAGTAATATTCATTTATATTTTCAGAGATACTGATCGCAGTCAAAATCAGCCATTTGAAGGAAATAGTCATTAGGAGAGAATCCACTTATTTATAAATAATAAAAAAAACAATAAAATAAAATGCGCTAAATTTCCCATAAAAATTCATCCGTGGAAGCATTTCTCCTGATACATTATTAGTCTCCGAATTCTTTGTTGTGAGAAATAACCTAACCTCACGTATTTCCCAGATCGTCTTTCGTTGGCTGGTTTTTCAGAACTCTTTTATGTTGTATGCATAACACGCCAGTTTTGGGATATATTGGTACTATTCCAATGCTATTTAGGGTTTCCGCATGCGCTGAACATTTTGCGACCGGAAAAAAATGGCGTTGCCATTCGACATTTTCGAGTTTCTGTAACTATAAACGTAAACGTGAGCGTCCCTGTGTTGCCTTTCACAGAATCTTGACCTCATATCTCCGAACAACTATATTTGCAATCTCATCTCTATCGGTTAAACGGAACGAACGCAAGAAGTGTAGGTGTTGGCAAAGTTTCTTTATGACCACCCTGTATATCATTGAAGGAGAAAATAGGAAATTAATCTTTCGGTTAAAAAAGGGAGAGCTTTCTGAGAAGATAATTAATGCTGTTAGCCATACAACGCTAAATCCTCTTTAATGAAACTGGCTGCTTTAAATCACATTTAATTAAATTAAAGTAGACTTAATGTAGATTATCCACTTCCCTAAGCCAAAAAATGTAGTGCAGGGCAAAATACTTTACTCCAAAACGCTACGCTAAATCCTCTTTAATGTAGAAGAGTTTCAGAGTTCCTGCCTTTTTACATTTCAAAATGCTAATAAGTTTAAAAAAATTGTTTCTTTTTAATTTACACAGCATTTCATTTTAACACGTTTAAACTGAGCGCTTCCCTTATAATTATTTTTCAGAACAGTTTTGAAGGTCTAAAGTCCCAATAATAATACATATCAAAATATTAAAAAAGAGAGCTCAAACAGAGAAATTCTGAAATGTTTTTATTTTGTGATGTTATTCAAAATCTTAAGATCATCGATTCCATACTTATAAAATTATGAAAAGAAAAGAAAATGTCAGAAATACAATTCAAAAGGTAAACAACACATTTTCGTTTCGAGCTGCGTTCAAAGAGAAGCAGAAGCAGCCCCCAGAAAGTTTCCCAGTTCTGTTCTTGGCTGACATAGCCAGGCACTTTTTTGAGACTAAATTATTTAGGCACTGCCCTATCTCCAACGCGTTTGAAATATATGTATTATCTGTCGCTTAAAGTTGTACTATTCGAATTTCCTTTAATTTTTTATAGCAAAAAAGTATAATTTAAAATAATTTACCTGCTGCGAATTCTATTTATCCAAACATTTTATATATTCTTGAAAGGAAATTTCCCAACTGCGCTCTTTTCTTTGCCATTCTAATAACAGACAATAAATTTAATTTCAGCAATACAGTTTATTGAAAAGAATTTTTTGTCTGCTTTCTTTCTCTTGCGAAACCTAGTTTTATACCGAACAAAAGACTGCTTTTTGCTTTTTTTCAAGGTTTTCGCATACTTATGTCATTTGTCTTTCATAGCTCGTTCTTTCACAGTAATTCAATTACTTCAGAGCTCAGTTATATTATCCTATAATAAGATTTTTCTAGTTTTATTCTGTTAAAACATTTAAAAATTCTGTTCTTAAGCCCCAACATTACACAAGACATACAAATGTAACTGCTCGAACGTATCCCACGCAGCTCGTCATATATTGTACATATACAGTTTGCCGTGCATTTGTCGCGTAAATGAAATTAATTAATTCATTAATGAAATGCATTAAATGAAAAAAATTTTAATCAAAGTGCAGAAGAAAAATATACAAGTCCAGATTAATATATTCCAGTGTCGCATCCAATATGAGCCGGTGAGATAGAGTTACATAGGTAATACTTGAAAAATAGTAATTTTTGCAAGCAGCATTCATTATAAAAATGCATGTGAACCATACTTCCGAAGAACTGGGGTCTGAGAAAAGTCCATATACTTCAGTAAAATTGGAGGAAAATAAAAGTTCACCCCTGAGAATCGAACACGTTATCATACACTTCGCACCTACATACATTATCCATTGCGCTGTCGAGATACAGAAATGTTTTGAGAGAAATCCAACACATGTTGGTGCCTGAATGTGCAGAAGAATAGGAAATTACACATGTTGATTCAGGATGTTGAAGAGGTGAGCCGCGCAAGGGCATTTTAAGTAATCTTCTTCTAAAATTTCATAATTTCATATATCAGAAAAATTTTCTATTTTATATGATGTAGCATTACTTCAAAATTTAGAATTAAGCTTATTTAGTTGATCTCTTATATAGCCAGGTTTTAGGTTATTACACAGGATTTTATTGTGAATAAAACATGGTGACCCTGCGATAATTCGTAGGATTTTGTTTTAGAACCTCTGTAGTTTTTTGATATCGTTATCTTTCGCGTTCGACCAGACTGGTAAAGCACTTGATAATAGCTATGTAACGACAAGCCTGAAAATAGTTATATAAATTCGTCTTTTCCCAGCTAAATAGATCTTCCTTCGTACTTTCGTAATACATGCAGTCTGGGTAAATGTGCGGTTGAATGTGATTCCAAAGAATTTCTTTGAGCTGAGGATGAGGATCCGTTTACCAAACAGATTGACTGTTGTGATGATCCGATCAAGAATTTTAGAAAGTTTTACCAGTAAGATCTTCGACTTTTTAGGATTGATGTTAACTTTCCAAATCTTACACTAGTCTTTGGTGTCGGTGATGATGATAATCTACAATCGATCAAGTGCTTTGATTCCGTTTCCTAGACTTTGTGAGAAGGGCCGTGTCATCCGCATAACAGGCGAGCATTGTATTATGAATCTAATGAAATTTAGAAAATAGCACACATAAATAAGGTCGAGAATATGTCCGAAAATTTAACCTTGAGGAACATCACTGTGTATAGTTTACTGAGTGGCACAGTAATAGCTCTGATTCACAGAGAAAGTTTTATAAAAGAGGAAGGAGTGGAGAATTAGGATGATGTTCCTGGGAAGCTTTAGAACTACGGATGGAATCGTTAAGCATAAAGCAGAATCCTTAGGATAAAGATGGCTGCAGTTAACTTAGCGATAATGCTTTTAGTTTTGTCAAGTTTTATATTGAGTTTTACAACGCAGTAGATTGCACGACTGCTTTTGTTTGAGATCTGTTCACAATAATGTTTTCGGAGTAAAGCATTTGCCCTACACTACATTTTTGGCTTAGGGAAGTGGATAAAAGACGTACAATTTGAAGTATGTCCCTGACCACAATTAGTACAGGTAGCAGGTTCAGATTTAGGCTTGGTACAAGATCGTGATTCATGCTGTTGTCCGCACTTAACACACTTAGGTGGAATATGCCACTGAGACTGTGCATGGTTCAACTGTTGAAAGCGGGAGCCTTTTGGGCCCGCATTTGCCCCTAAAACATTCCCCGGAGATGCGAAGTCGCATTAAGAACTCAAGTTTGTCGATGGGGCGAGCTTCTTCAGTTCGCGGGAGCAAGACTAAGGATCACTGTAGGAGAGGATACTTACTACGACTACTTCCAAAAGTTTGTTTATCAGGGAGCATGTGAGTGTAATATTTCGCATCATGTTTGTCACACTCTGTAGTAGAGTGCCTGTGCGTATCAGAAGTAAAATCCTCAATTCGAAATCAAAGTTCGATTTCATTTTTGTTTTAACATCATCCAATTGATCACCATCCAAAAGCTTACTAAGTTCCTTCCAAGTAATCTTGGAATCCTAATTATGATGGGCGGAATTCTGGTGTTTCTACGATGCCATTTGAAATTATTTTCATGTGATACTTGACTTTGACCTTCCTCTTTTTCCTGGTCAGTGCAAATGGGGGCTGTTCAGAGAAGCAGATTCTACCTGCTGATAATTTGACAGTTTTTTTAAGACATTGCAGAATTCGAGAGCCTTTTGCTGATTTTTCGAATTTCAAAGATTGTTTAGGGAAAAGTTTAATTTCCTGTACATCTTCATCTGACTGCATGCACTCCGATTTCTCGCTGGTATCTTCAAGAACACCAAACGTGTTGTAAGTCTCTAGCAATAGGCCGCGGATTCGCTTTCCTTTAGTTGTCATCAATGGATGTGCATTTTGTGATCGATTTGTCTCAGATTTGGCAGAAGTAGATGCTGGATGATTTATCGAAGATGCCTGCGGAGCACTAGAAATCATAAGTTGAAAGTGAGTTATCATATTGATAAACTTGGTCAGATTTCTGTCAAACACTTCCTTGAGGAAATCCTCAATCCGGCATTTCTCCTCTAGGTTGCGAATCTTTTTTTCAATGAAATGCATCATCATTCTTATAGCAGACATTGTAAAACAGTAGCAAATTTAAAGCTGACAACTCAAAATTCAGTTCGCGAACTCAAAATCAAACGAATAGTCTTACTGTTACTGCGACTGATCGTAGATTCAACTGATAGTGATGTCATGCTCGAGAGCGAGAGGGAACCTCAAAACCAATCTATTTATAATCTTTTCAGCCAAGGTACATTGCCGCTGTCGAAATGGAATTCGGAGAGCTTGTCTTCACATCGTTCAGCAAATTATAGTGCCTGTCGGTGGATGATTATAGAATATATATAGTAAAATTTTATGTTTTTTATTTGTTGCATTAACCGTTTTAACGTTTATATCACTGAAGTAATTTGTATTTTTTAACTTTTTTTAAACCATCGTCATTTTTCTTTTATTCCTTTTATGTTCTGCTTCTCTTAATTCTTTCTGTCCTTCTTAGAATGGGCAGTCAGTTTTTTGGTCAAATACGTGAACGAAATTGAAATAGTTGCTAAAACGGTTTCCGAATCACAATCTGTTTGAAGTTATTTTCCGATACATAAAAAGGGATCTCATAAAATCCTACATTGTCAAAATGTTTATCTAGAGAAAAAAATTTTTTAGATCTCTTTCTTGGCTGAAATAATAATATCGGAAGGGAGGAGGAAGAAGGGTATTATTCAATATCTTTTGAATAATGCCCTGTCTTCCATCCTCTTCAAGCATTCTGTGCGTGTATCAGGGAAGCTGGTAGGTGACTTTGACACGTTTTTAAAATTTCTTTGACTACATATCTTTTTTCCATAGAGTAGTGAAAATATTTCCATTGTTAAGAACCTATCCGAAAAAGAGAATATTTCTCTTATAAATCTTGATTATAGTTTACAACACTTACAATTTGATCTTTCAAATTTCATTGGGGTCCATAAATATTCTATAAACTTCTGTTAACTGGATTGTTTCTAGTACAACAAATATGATCCCATGTCGAAAGAAATGAAAGTTATGCCAAGAAACCTATATTCTTCTAATAATTTTCAATTTTTTATACTCAGAAAAATCTAAATTAGTGATCTGACATCTGAATCTTTGAATCTTATGAAAGGATTCAAGATCTTGGAAAAGCATTTTGATTTAAAATCTGAAACTTCGCCCTTTTCCTTTATTCGAATCTTTCAGATCCTTAATTCAAAAAACGTTTAAGCTCTTGAAGCTCAAAATTTAAATTTTTATTGCCGACCATCAGAAAAAAGTGCAAATAATGCAGTTCCTGTGGTACTTGAATTTTCATTACCCTGTCATGGTCATGGTCCTATTGATTCAGTCCATGGCTCAAAGCATAGGGACCCCACTGTTCACTTTCATTGCTTTATTGAAAGAAAATCAAAGTTCTGAGAAGTTATAAGAGAATTCTTAAATCAATGGCTCTAGTTATAGGCCTTAGGGCTTAAACTGTCAATGTAACTGTGGGACATTTATAAAAGGTGGGAATTTTGTGCACCTCGTGCTTTTTGAGGAGTGCAGATGGAGATAGTGGGAATGCGTGGTTAAGTATGAATCATTTTAGGGGCGCTTCTCACGAAAGCTTTCTTAATCTTCCTGTGTGAAAACAGTTTGAAGTCAGTGAGTGGTGTTCTTCTATGGTGCCGTGTTTCGTTCGGCGACCAACTGATTTCCGATGAAAGACAACTTCAAGTGATTGATTTTTGCACTCGCTACGACTCTTTTGAGAGTCTTCGTTCAAGTCCTCATTTACATGTTCTCGGAATGAAGAGGCCTCATATAGTTAAGTGACAGGATAGAATAATGAAAGTATTAACTGTTCAAATTTGTATTTACGAATAAAGCGATCTTCTGATGAATATATTTCACGTGTGCTGATTCTTTCGTCAAGGCGAGATGTAGACCAGGATCTTGCCCGCCTGGGATAAGTTACCGCTATACACATCACTATCTCAACAAACGACTTATACCAACTCCACACACCAACGAAATTATCACAGGCACATAGCGGAAAAAAAGCTTTTAAATTCCTTATTTTTTAGAATTTTAATACAGAATGTTAAAGCACATTCTTATCTTTTTTGGTGTGTCATTATTAATTTCTTGATCAAAGCTCTACGGGAAACTTACATTAATCAACAGAACTTTACAGCCGCTTCCATGCTATGTCTCTTCTTTCAAATGTATATTACATGTACGAACAATTTCTGTTCGCATAGCAAAACGGCTGAGCTCATGATGGTCCCAAAGTCTCCGCTGATTGTTGTGCAGAATGTTAATATAGCAAACCGAACAACAAGGATGGTGGTTAATGACTTTGACTGCCAAATCGAAAGGCCCGAATCCGAATCCCATAGAAGATATGGATATTTGTAAACATATAGTGTTTGTGCGACGTGTGGTCAGTCTAAACATACGGCAACTCCCCCTACCATCAACATCCTGTCGTGATGTTGATGGTAGGGGGAGGTAGGTGGAAGCCCGTCGAAGTCATTCATCAAGGGGCTGTCCTTTAAAATTGGGGGCCAGAACTGAAAAAAAGCCATACTCTCACCTGTATTGTGTCCAAACTGACGTAATTTCCTAGAAATGTTCAGTGTTTTCAATAGTTTTTTCAAAAAGGAATTAAGGTATTTCAAAACTGAATGTGGATATTTCAGTAATGAACTGTCATGATATTCCTTAATTCAATAAGAATCATTCATTGTTCATCCCTTAAGCATTTCTACAAAATCTAAATTTCAAACTTTGCTTTCTTAAAGGTTCTTTATTATTAGAGTATGATATTTTAAAATTATGACGTTTTGTAAATGAGTTTGTAAGGATATTAAGTTTGTCTAAAGTTTATTTTATTTTAAAACTTTACTATCATCCCTTATTTTCCACTTCCGGGCAGAATAAACTCGTGAATATATTTATGCAAATTGTACTTGCTAACGCTTAAGTATTTAAGTTGTGGCTTTTCGCCAAGAGCAGAGTTAGAAGGGGAGAGAGTGAGCCGTCTTGCCACTAGACTTCACGCGAGCTTGCTGTCTGCCTTTAAGGTTAGAGGTTTTAGTCCTCTCGAAAGCTAAAGACATATTGTAGTTTTCCGCAGTTTGCGTACTACATACGTAGTAATTTAAAAGGCCAGTCTTAGTGATAGTCATCTGTGTAAAATATTAAATGTTCGCTCTTATTTAAATTTTAGTTAGTTAGTAGTCTTATATTTTTACGTTCAAACCACAAGTGGTTGGTCTTTGTATCCCGAAGTGGAGCGCTTGTGATATCGTGGAAAATAAAGGGTAATTTAACCCTTATTATCTTGCCGTCTTTGCTACACTTCATAGGACATAGTATGTAATCAAACTCACTGTCTAGTCAGGACACGTCATGTGCGCCAAGCAGATGAGAAGAAATACAAGTCCTGATAAGTTATCTAAAGGTATATAAAAAGTCTTTTCTTGTTAGATCTTGTGTCAAACTAAAATGCATCGCTATTACTATCTCTCGCGTGAAGAAAAGAACGCAAACCATCTTCAGTGTTTCTTACGTTTAATGCATTTAGACTCATAACAGTCTTCGATGATCCAATGTATGAGGATCTTTAGTTCGATTTGGTGGCGAAACTGTTATGTATTTTTCTCTAGCATGAGCGGTATTACACACAGACTAACGGAAGAAATTTAAAGTAACAAAACTCTAACAAAATAAACTCAAATATAACTACTCTAGTCAGAGTCTGAAATTAGATCTAATAAAATATTAATCTCCAAATATTTTGCTCCTATTTAAAACATTTTAAACTAGAAAGAATTGGAAATCAGGCACAAACGTTTAATGTGGAAATTTATATGAAAAAAATATTCAATATCATTCAAAGCTTTTTTTTAAACTATGCAAACGCGAAACTTTAATTATCTCATTGTTGAAATATATATCTTCTAGAAAATTTAAAATGAGGCATTGGAAATGACAAGTCAAAACTAACTGAACCAAAACTGGTTAGAAATTAAAATTCTACAGATTCATTTCAATGAACCAAGCTAAGCTAACAGACTTAGTTAACACACGCTGAAAAAGATCTAACACACGCGGAAAAGGTACAATCAGTGATTAATCATTCAATCATAGAAAGCAATGCTGTTTTGAGTAACTAGAGACACAGATCTTCTACTCTAGAATTAGCTCGTTCCATAATATTTATTTATATATTGCAACAATCAGTGACTGGTTAATTTATATCCGTAAATGTATTAATACGATACTTCTGAAAATTCATTCAGCTATATAATTTATCTAGCATTTATTTCATTTCTCTGTTTTGTTATACTTTATTTTCACGCTATATTTATTCATTCGAATTTCTGCAAATTTCCTGAATTACGATGCTTTCTTTTTCTTTTCGATGCTGTTTTAATTTTTCACCATCTCTTTAAGGCTCAATCTGAAATTGAGCTACTTCATATTTAGTATCTCCGTAATTAAAAGATTGTTTGTTGCTATACGGAGTGCAAAAGTATCATAAACGTGATTCCAAAAGGATTTATTCAAGAGCGTAACAAATGTAATTTTCTAATTATATATATTTCACAACACTAAGTTCTAAATAATTATCTGTCGCATTTGCATGAAGCAGCAAATGAGACAAAAATGGGCATTCATCCAGCAGTTTAGGCAGCAGTTGGAAATGCTCTCGCCAAAATAAGATTCTGTGTATTTTTCTTAATGATGTAATGAACAACTGCGTGTTCATTATAATATCAAACTAGAAATGAATTAATAAAAGTGCAAATGTATTTCTAACTTGATGAAAGGTTCTTGACCTGAGTTCCGTAATTTATATTTAGATGTGAAAGTAATCAGTTTACGACGAGCATTAAAGTGCCAAGGCATCATCTGCATGACATTGTAAAAGAGATGCTTTAACCATTTCTTAGCTCAATAAGTTTCAGAGAACAGTCCAAAAACTGCTTAGTTTTTCATTCCAGAGTTTAAAAAAAAACTGCATTTTTAGAGAGATTATATGCAAAAAACCATTCATGTGTCAAAACTGAAGTACATATATAGAGAGACATAAAAATTTCATTAACCCCTGTAATATCGGCCTGTTGCACACAAGTAAGCTTATTTTACATGAAATACCCCTATGACGTTGACTTTTTTAAAACATGCAGGTTGTAAAACATTTTTTCATAGCTTTGAATTTCGTATTTATTACATACCTGAAAATTTTAATTATAACTTAGTATTTCATCGTGGTACGTCTATTTTAAAACTAAGAGCGGCGTAAGAAGGTTATATTTTGATATATTTTAAAACATAGAATTAACAAAACTTGAAACATGCAAATTGTAATAATATCACTTAGAAGCTATTTGAGAAGTTACCATTAATAATAAGACTATAAGAGTTTGTTAATTTGTAATAAAACTTTACTAAGCGAAACGTTTATGCAAATCACCAAATGCAAATTTATGCCACTACAAATTTAATAGAAAAAAAACTTATCTATACGGTGAGGTAACGCCATCTAGAAATAGAAAAACTTAACTAAAAAAAATAGAGATAGTCAAAAACTAAAACTTCGGATATGAGCTTCCCGTAGTATATATGGGCAAATCATGTTGAGCAAAAGAGGGTTGCCCATATGACGTACGGACAAAACCTTTAAGCGGTTAATAAATCATAATTCTGAAAGTAATAATCCTTAATTGGCAAACAAACCCCCTAATATAAAATTTTAAATAAGACGATAAAGGAACTTTAAAATGGCATAAATTCTACATTAATCTATATCGATTTCCATGACAGTATGACACAGATCCTTCTTCTTCAGGAGCAAATGTATTTTTGGAAAGATAAGAAGAGCACCAACAAACTTTATAGCGAAATCGATGAGAGGAGCAAAGATAAAACGATGTTGTCGAGGAAATATTAAAGAAACATGAAAAAGTTAACATTTTACAACTTTTAAACCGTTGAGAAGAATTGGATTGGAATTAGTGTCATTAACTGAAGACGATAAACCTTTATGAATACCAATACCTTAACTCCGGTACATCTACTGGAAAGGCCCAGTGCTTAACTTCACTGGACCAAAACCGAGTTTAGGTTGGGAGCTATAATGAGATGTCAAAGATTTTGTTCTTTGTTTTTTTTTTTTTTTCCTGTACACACGGTTCGGGTTCCTTCATGCAAAATTTTTACCGTCTCTCTTCTTATTCATGTGGTCTTCCGTACATTTCGCCTAAATAAAAGAGTATTAAAATAGTTTAATATATAAGCAAATTCACAAATTTTTCACTTTCTTTCCTAAATTCAAATATTGCGTACAACTTTCTACTCATGAAATAAAGTCTTTCATTTTGAATACCACTGTACCTCAACTATAAAGCTTTTAATTTTTAAAGGAATTCTGGCTTTTGTTTCTTCATTTCTTTTTCCTTTCTCCTCTCTTTCACATAAAATCATAATATAAAATAAAAAAAAATCTAAATATTATTGTGCATTACTGTGCAAGTGTATTACTGTTCGAATTAATTTTTTAAACAATTTGTGTATATGTAATATTTTAAATTCTACTTTATGTTAAAATTTTGTCATCTGCATTCAATTTTAGATTGAATGTAGGTGAAACACAATTTGAAGCGAACAGAATTTAAAACAAACAGAACAAACATAATTTCAAATCTTCCAACATAGGAATTATAAAGTAAAGCTTACTTTATTTTTCTCACATATGGTATGAGTGTGTGTTTAATTACCAACATTTTTGTAACAAACCTTTTGTTGCAAAATTTCAGTAAATAGTGCAGTTTATATAACTTTCTGCTTTGGACACTTTCTAACGCTAATGAGCAACATGCTTTTTTAATATGGAAAATAAATCAGAGACTTTATGCATATGGATTGGCAATAATATACTCTCGTGTTTCTGATCTAAAGGGCAATCTTCGCTAACTGAAAACAATAGCACATTTTTCGGTATTAATAAATATTTATACACAACTACACAACACACACGCATACCTATAAATGTGCGTGTATGAGTGTATATATATGTGTGTGTGTATGTATGCTTCTTCGAAAACCAAGCAACTCAATGATATTTGTGCAAGCTATATGCGTCTGATTGTGTCTTATGCGTTAGATTTTATATTGCGTGCTCTTCAGCGTTTCTTATAATATGTTATAGGCACGTGACTTTATATCTAACGCAGTTATTTTATTCTAGCCATTTGTCAGAGAAACCATCGATCAAGAAAAGGAATCCTCTGCTACGTGCGAAAACGTTGCCTGCCATCATATCTCCGAGCCTCAGCATCGTTCAAGCACCCCTCGATCCTCAAACCCGATCGAAGATTCCGACAATCACGCATAGTAAGTACATGTTCGAATTCTTTGTGTGCCTTGGAATACAGTAGGTTTAACCGCGTACGTAACATCCGCCTTTCTTTCAGTTTTTTCATTGACTGGGAGAATTGAACGCATTTCTTTGTACTCGTACAGAGATTAAACGTCAGATATTTCATCGAGAACAAAACTGGATGAGGAGAGAACGGAATAACCCACGTAAAGTAGTGTTGTTTGTAAAGAATATATTAATAACGATCGAAGAAATAAGATATAATTCGGATTTTTTCTGACAGAGTTTTGTTGCCAGTCCATATCTTCTCCTAAAAACGAAATTAGACAGAAGTTCCATAAATACACAAAGATATACTTCTTAAAGAAGAACGTAATTCAAAATGCTAATGAAATTGCTTTTGTCAAGCATTAAGTATTTTTAAATTCAGTTTAATTCAAGTTATTTACTTATTTTTAATACAATCCTAAATTTTTGTAGAAATATTTAATATACGATCGAAGATTAAACTTGTCTTCGTAACATTATTAAATTTCACTAAAATTACGTGCGAATTGTACTCATATGAAAAGATATGATAGAATATTTAGTGAAAATAAACAAATGCTAGATGAATATCAGTTTGTATATGAGATAATGTATTTTATTACATATGCATACATCTAAATACCTTTTTTTTAGTTTTTTACATATATATCAAATTTACATGATAAAATTAAATGGTATAATTAAAGTTTGCTATCGAACCTTTAGCTTATAACTATTTGAAAATACTACAGTAAGTTGAATAAACAGTTACTGCTTTCATATTATACTATAAACATAGAGAGATACTATATACATAGATACATTATAGTGTCACATATAATAGTTTCTGTACTTAAATATTTTGTTATTCCATGCTTGCAGTTCTCATTTTACATTCAGATATGCTAAGCTCAATACTTTTCTCATAAATGTTAAACGAGTTAGTTAAATATTAGTCTCTGACGTCTCTTCTAATGTGTCTTTCTTACTAACTTTTTCCCTCCTGAAATTAAATAGATTTTGATTCCAGTTAATAAAATTTGAACTTTTACTAGGGAGAGAAAAATTCTTAAGATTATTAAAAAACTAGATTATGACATTCGATTCAACATTTAATTAGATTTCGAAGAAAAGGTTTGGGATTAGACGGTAACATAAGTCCATGTACAATAAGTGAAATAAGATATTATTAATCCAATTTCCATTAGTGTAGATGATGGTAATTATTGGAATAAGATGACTTGACGAAAGAAAGTTGCAACGAATTGGCGTTGGAGAAGTTTTATTGCGTAGTTAGAAAGATGACACTGGAAGAGAAACATAACAATAAATTCCAGACATAATTTTATTCCTTGATAATGCACGTCATCACAATGGGTGCGCTATGAACCCTACAATTTTATACAGCGTACATTTGTTAAACAATGGACGAAAATTGGAAAAGAAAACTCTGCGTAGCTAACGACAAAGCGATGGAGCGAAATGAAGCAGAACACAAGAGCGAAGAGAAGGAGATTTGCGACGCAATTACTCTTTTGTATCTAATTCCATTTCAGATCACATGACAAATTAATGTCCAGATGTTGGCTTCAGATTTCATCGATAAGTGCACATCAGACCTGCAGGGAGTTAGAAAAATTATTGCTATGTTATTTTTAGAATGAAAGACGGGAGTTCATAAAAGGCTATTATTAATTTATTATTTCAAAGATAGTTTAGATATTATACATTATATATATAATATATACATATATGTACATCATTTAAATTTTAATATACATGATTAATATTAAAAACAAATTAAAATATCATATTTTCATACAGCAAATTCGAATCGAAAGGAATTGGTGTAAAATGTTTAAATAATTATTGCACAGAAAGGAAAAATCTTTAAAAATTAAATAATTTTGGGTAATTTAAATTAAATGAATGAAAGACGAGAATGATTTCAAGAAAATTAAAGTTGAAATTTAAAAAGAGATTAAATAAACATTTTTAAAATTTCAAGAAACGGGAATAAACAAAACACAAAAAATAAAAAAAATTAAAAAAAAAAAAAGATTTTATATTTTTCTCTAGATCTTCATGTGTGGGGGAGAGATGTCTCCAGCAGTGTAAAAAGAATGTAAGAAAATGGAAGCAACATCCAACTGATTGCAGGTTGAAGCAATGCTAACACCTGCGCATTTCCGAAGTTACATCAGATATCGCTGAGCCGTGCTAAATTCCTCTCCAATTTTAATGCAGAATATCCCGAGCGGACAATCCGAGGGTCTGCCGTTTCTCTTCCCTTACCACCAACCATTCGAGTGGACTTTGAGCTCGTTATGTAGTTTGAGTTCCACCTTGCAGCGTAAACATTTTACATTTATAAATATCCATACCTTCTACGGAACTCAAACTCAGGCCAGTCGTTACGGCCGTTTGTGTCAATAACGGCTATGCCGACTGAGCTGCTAATAGAGCCATCAATAAACCAATAAATTAAAATTTCGTATAAAAGAGAGTAATTAATAAAATTACATTATTCGTACAGAACCCAAATTATGCAAAATAAAAGCCAAGAAAATCTCCGACCATTAAATTTTAATTAAATTAATTACTGAAATTAACAAATCGAAAACATCTGTAAAACCAATTTAGCCGTAACGGTGTCTTACAGTTTAAAGAACAAAAATGGCTGCTTAAATCAAGTTTAATATTAAATAGCTCTTTGCAGTACAATATACTAAAACAAAAACAGGTAGTAAAACTAATGTAATTCGAAATAAGGCGGGTGAGACACTTTTTACCTTAATAGTATTAAGAAATATTGCTGTGTTCTTGTAAAATCAGTAAGAAAAGCGCTGTGGCAGTTGTAGTTAGTTTTCAACATCCCCCCCCCCCAAAAAAAAGGAAAAATAAAAAGACAAGTGGAAGAAATAAGTTTGGGAAGTCAAAGAAAAATAAGATTCATCTAAGAAGACGGCCATAGTGCTTGAAACTGAAATAAGCCGATTAGTTAGTAAAAAAAAAATGCTAAAAAATTGCTAGGCAATTTATTCAAAATTATTACGAAATTGTAAATCTTTTAAAAAAGTATTTAATTCAAACTGTAATATGAAAAATCCAGTCCACACTCTCTACATCCTTTTTTTTTCAATTAAAAATGTTTTTATTTAGTCATGCTTCCTAATTTTTTTATGCTGTTATATAACCAAATTTGGTTTTTGTTCACCTTTGATTCATCTGATATTTCTTGAAACTACTGTCAGTTTTAATTTTATTTAATCTAAAGCTCTACAAAATAATATAATTCTTAAAGATTTTTCATTTTTGTGCAGTAATTGCTTATAATGATTACATTAATTCCTTTTGATTCTAATTTGGCAGATCTGATTATGATAGTTGAATTTGCTCCAAATTTTAATTTAAACGTTATATCATTTCTACCAGTTCTTTGCGCCTTTCAGGTTTGAATTCAGTTTCCGAATTATTTGAACTTACAACTCTTATTTTAAATTATATGTATATGTAAAACACAAAATATGTAAAGCAAAATTCTAAATTTAATTTCTTGCAGACCCTTAACTCTCCATTTTAATTTGGATATTTCTCTTTCTTATCATAAAAAGAGTTAAGGGCTTATAATAAGCCTCTCTAAACTGTTTCATTTCGAAGTTAATTCCTATTATGTGATGCTTACGTAACGCTAATGATGCAGGGTCTTACAAAAAGATATCGAACAGTAATGATTTCCGAAGTAATTCTAACTTATAGAAATTAAAGGGGGATATTGTGAACCGAAACGCAAAGTAACGGTACCGATGCAGTTCTTCAAGAACAAGCGGTTATTGAGCCAACTCATTTTCGTTGGCTTTTAGAATTTTTCTTTCAATGAGAATAAAGAAATATTAAAATGGATCATGACATGCAAGATTCTTCTATGCATGTATTCTTTTATTCTGTCTGCAGTACCCCAAATTACTATAACCTATATGTATATATTCTTTTTTCGAAACATCAGATTGAAGAAAGGGATTAAAATTTAAAAGGAATGCAGTATTTTTTCGTTTAAGATGCAAGACTGTTATTCTCGAAACTATTACGATATCTTATAAAGAACTAAATTAAACTCGATGGCACAAACAGCCCTTAGAGAGCCAAGGCCGGCAGTGCCCTGATATCCGCTTTCTAGAGCGTGGGCTCCGGGGTGCTTTGTACATCTTTGCCTGAACAAGTGGTCAGACAGTCGGAGTAGTCCCCCGTGTTTAGTCCCCAAGCGACTTGGTACTGACTTTATCAAAAGACTGAGTTAACCTTATCCAGCCCGAGGAGATCGAACCCCGGACCTCGGGGGTGCTGCGTGACGCGCTAGCCACTTCGCCACCGGGCCCAGAATATCTTATATACAAATTATTTTTTTTAAACATATAACTTTTCTTCCTTCAAAGTAACTAATATACTTTACGGGTCTGATGTCAAGACATCCAAGTTACGTTCCGTTGGTTATGGGTTTTAGTAACTGAAGTTAACTTCTGCGGCAAAATGATTAAAACCGTTGAACTCAGGTAATTCGACAGGAACTGGAAGTCTAGAGAACGGGCTGGATAATGTGGTGTTTTCATGGTTTCTCTGTGGGAGTGCATCCCTTCAGTTGGGCAGATAGCTCTCCTGCCTTTTGCCGTATTCACGTAAAAAACAGATACAGTCAAAATATAATAGAGCTTAAGCATAATAAGCGATTTGTAAATATTCAAATTTTATTGTAATTATCAAACGAAATGTGTTTTTATTTGACTGACACTATGAAAATATAACGACAAGAAAACCCACTTCAAAACAATTATATGTTTGGATTAATAATAAAACTACGCAATATTTTCTGGGAGGGGGCACTTGATGTATCGTCGTAAATAAAATGTATGACTCACATTAAAGCTGCTAAATTTTCTATTACGGTAAGCACCTAATTTAATTAAATAGGTTTTGAAAGCATAATGAATGTCAGATATGCATCTGAGCGTTTGAAATGCGGCAATAGTGTACCGTGGTACATCATATGCTCAGATGTTTGAACGAAATTTATCATCACGTAAAAATATTACACACACAAAAGTATTTTTATTTTGTTCGGTAAAGTAAGCTTAGAGTAAAAACGAAGTGAAAGTAATCTCGGAAACGTGAGTTCTCACAGCTTAAACAGATTTTGAAATAAATCTGAGTTTCTTTTAAAAAATATGGCAACAGGCATAAAGATGTTTCTCTTTCCTTTCAACTGTTTCAACTGTAACTGTTGAACCTCAAAATGATTACATTTTATTTTATGTTTGTATCGCGTGTAATGAAGCGATTAAGATCTTTAAATTCAGTCCGTAGAATCATTAGCTTATTTCGGAGCAGAATTGATGAAAAATGAGCAAAGCCTTCGCCGGGAATCGAACCACGGACCTCTCGGTTACGCATCGAGCATGCTGACGGCTACACCACGTAGGCATGTGAAGAAGGCAGGAGAAATACCTTATAAGTCTTCAAAGGAAATAAAAGTTTTTTCTTACATTTTTCGAAATCTCTAACCGGCAAGACCGTAGATATATATATAGTACATGTATGTATGTGGCCTAAAATATTTTTTGTGACGTCTTTTAAGAAATTACATATACGCGCATCGGGGAGTATGTGCAGGAAATTAAGGCAATATATTAAAAGCATATAAATCTAAATACCAGGGGCATTTTGGAATTAAAATCATAAAAAATACCTCTTTCTCATGGCAGTTTTAGGAAATTTGGGCTTTCTTGGCAAAATCGGGTGTTGATCATATGGAATTTATTCAATAACGCATTACGCAATGTTTTTTCCCATTTTTAAAGGCTAATGGCTTTGAATATACACGTGTAAGAAGTGCAAATTGAAATTCACTCGAAATAATTATTTATTCATTAATAAGCTTCATATGTATCCCAACATTAGTAAGCTTTGAATGTGTCGAAGTAGAGGCATCCCTTTCTCAACACGGTTTCCTACAATACTGTTTCTCGCAAAGCGCGAGTATTCTGGCTCGGTAAAATAATGCTACTTGGAAGTGTAACGTAAAAGAATCTAAACCACGGAAATCAAAGGGAAGACAGAATAAGGTACGAAAGAGGTGAATATGAATCACAGACTTTGGAGTGACCAAACTACATCATGAAGTCAATGGAGAGGCATGACTGTGCTGAACGAATAAGTTTTGGCTGTTAAGAAGCAGTAAAACACGTAATCTGGAACAGCCAGCATAAAAGAAAAAGTTATGCTGAATACAATTAAAGATATATTAAGAATTATAAAAACCTATGTAGAGAAAGAAATATATACAAAGCTACGTACAAGGTACACAGAGCAGTTGCGTAGATAATTAAGTGGGAAAGGTTTTCCACAGTATTTCTAGATATAGGTGGCCAATTCTATAGCAGCAAATAAGTCCATTCTTTTAGCTCCTTAGTAAGCATTCGCAATGACTACGACACTCACGGTCTGCATCAAATGAATTTTAGTACGTAGTCGTGATCATCATTTACACAATATGTGTCTTTTGTTTTAAGTGTTCAGTTATTAGATTGTATAAATTATGTAAATGTGATTTTGGAAGAAACGTTTTACAAAATTTTGGGGTATGTGTTGTTATTTTGCTTTGTCGTTTTCAAGAGCAATTACTGAGAAATTATACTGCGGTCGCCAAGCATGCCTGAAAATAATAAAAAACTTGAAAAAAATTATTTGATTGTAAGTGAAAATACAAATTTTGAATCGTTTGTTAAAAGGAGGAAAGGAATCTCAAGATGGAAACCATCTAAATTTAAATGACACAACACTAAGAATCATTGAAAAAAAATGAAAAATAAATTAGAACTGCAGTTACTGCAGGATTATCAGTACCCAAAGAGAATACGTAGCTCTTCTCCTGCGCAAAGTACATAACCGGACGTTTCTATAAAAAATCAAAAAACAAGTGCGTTCGTTTTTAAGGCATCTAAATATCGCGTAACGTTGCTTTTGGCAGCAATGTATCGGGAGAATTAAAGCCTTTGCTAGTTTATAGATCTTTTGAATTCCGTGGGGTTAAAGGCGTGAGTAGAAACACCTTCCTCGAAAACTAGAGAACACATTCGAAAGTTGGGTGACAGGAAATTTATTTAAAAGGTGTTTTTTCAACTATTTTGCGCCAGAGATTAAAACTTATTTAAAGCAAAAAAATATGACCTTCAAGCTGCTTTTACTACTAGATAACATTCCTGATTTTCAACTGTATTTAACACATCCAATTGTCAGAGTATTTACCCCGAACGCAAATTCGTTGATCTAAACTATAAATATCGATATTAGTTATAGCTTTAAAACTTACGACATAAGGTGGGTACTAGAAACATTTGATTCAAAATCAATTGATGTATTGAATATTTGAAGGAGTCTTCGATTAAAAATTGCATCGAAATATTCTAGCTTTCGATAAAAAAAACTGAAAAAATAACTTCTGATGTATGTTGAAAGAAGGTACAGCGAAATGTCTTGACCACCCAAGAAAATGGGATTCGGGGGATATTAGAAAGTGCCAAAACGACAGAATAACAACATTTTGTGGATATAGCTATTGAGAACGACCAAGGCCTGTTAGTGGAAGAACAAATTGGCGAAGTGGATTTAGTGGGAGTATCGCCAGAAATTGTTGCTCAAATCGATTCTGAAGACAGTAGATAGCATAAAAACTATGAAGTTTCTTATTTTACTCTAAAAACATTTCGGAAAGCACTTATCTCACCGACAAATCTTGAATACTTTTTTTGACTGAAGACTGTTGTGCGAAAAGAAGCCGAAAATTCAAATGGGAGCTGTAAAATTGTTTATCTTCACACAACGAAATTTACTACTAACTTAAAAATGCCAGAAAACAGAATAAAATAACAGATTTTTTAAAGAGGGCAGAAGATGCAAAAAAAAAATGCTGACTAAGAAATGGGTTCGGAAAGTGTTGATATTGTTTGACCTAAAAATGCTTTCGCCTCACTGTGTTGAAGAAAAAATTTAATAAATAAAATAAGTTTGAATTAAACGCGAATAGAAACTTTTGATTTATTTATGTTTTTCTCATTTTACATGTTTATATTTTTGGTAAAAGTTGTTGAATTAATTATTTTTTAAGTTTTCATTTTGTTTTGGTTGTTAGTCTTGTATAACTCGGACTCACGCAACACGGAGGTTTCTAGGAACGTCTTTGAGTGTTATAGGAGGGATACTTCTATAAATAGGCCTCGAATGTGCAGCAGTCGTCTGATGACACAATATGACTATAAAAATATTTTGCCTGTCCATTCGCTTAGCCCACTGAGCACGTTTTACAAAATTATGTTAAAGCAATTTCCTAGTCACCAAATATTCATTTCTCAAAGAAAACTCCCTGCAGAAAAGGAATATTTCCAAGGATTCAAAAAGTATGTATTAAAAAATTTGACAAAAATTCAACGCATTACATCGGCAAATCTCGTCTCCATTTTTTTTTAATTCTTGTCATATCAGATAATACATTTTTAGTTATTTTTATTACATTGTGAGGATGATGATAATATCTTAAATTTCTGACTTATAATTAAAATTGAAGAAATTTACAGAATAATGTTGTCATGATCCTTGACCAATTCATCTCTTCGGGTTCGTTTTCATCCACTTATGAATGTTATTCGTCGACTCTATTCGCAGAAATAAAATTCGCACACTTATGCAGGTTTGACGATAACATGAACTATATTTTATTGAAGTATATATATATTCTTTTCACAAAGTATTTTTTTCACAATTACATTAAAAACGCACAACTATTACATTTAACCTTTCAGTTTTTAATAATAACAGATCAAACTTCAAACTTTGGAATACAAAAATAATCAATTCAAAAATGTTTCTCACGAGCCTCCGTCTTTCTCGCATCAAGCACGTTTTCTTCTTCTCGTAGCCAGATTTTGCTTTCTCTCCGCTTTTCAGATATACAGTTTTTTTTTCACACAAGCAGGGCTTGGTTGGCAGCTTCCTCTTACCGAGCATGTGCATGACAAATGTAAACCCTTTTTTGTTTACTTTATTCACCCATACTTCCAAATGATTTAGTTTTCTATGGATACTCTTTTTAAATTCTATTTCTATTCTTTCTAAACCATCGTTTCAAAGAAATGACTTTCGATATCATTGCTTTATTTATGTTCAGAAAGACTGGCCATTTTCAGAGGTGATCACATAAGAAGAGCGAGAATAATGATGTTTTTGCGTCATATCTGTACCTAAGGTCCAAACTGGTAAATGTACTGCGTGTCAAAAGATAGTGACTCTAACATTTTACAAAATGAAGCTTTCATTTCTATTTATAATATACAGGGGGACTCGCTACCAGATCGACAAACGTGCAGGGTTTGTAGGGGGTATACAGACTACTCGGAAACACATAGGAATACAGAGTGACAAAAAATGCCGTAGTTGCGAACTATGGTGTAAAGAAGCAGAGAAAAAGAATACAAACAGCAACACATTAATGGGCAGAAAACGTTTTATTGAAAGGTTGTACTACAACGGTGTTCGAAATTAGACCAGAAGCCGCCTGACAGCGGCGCTGCAAGGAATTCCTTACGTTCTGGAAGATTTCTGGCATGTCACGTATCCTTCTGACAGGTACAGATATTTGAGCGACGAGGTACTGTACACTTAACTCTTCATGTGATCGCAGAAGAAGTCCATGTATGATAGGTCCGGTGTAGATCCATGTGGTACCAGAATGACGGGACTCCTCCACACTACGCGATTGACATCCGCTGACACCTGGACGTACAGCGGTGGATAGGTTGCGGTGGTTCGGTTCATTGGCCTGCCAGATAACCGGATAAATCATAAATGGACTTCTTCTTCTGGGATCACATGAAGAGTTCCGTCTAAAAGATGACCGTTCCTTCATTTCATTTCATTTCCCTCTGAGTTTCCATGGTTCTTTTTCTCTGCTTCTTTGCACCACAGCTCGCAACTACAGCATTTGCGGCCCTGCATTCCAATGTGTCATCTCTGTACCCCTCACTCACCTTACAAGTCTGTCGGTCTGGTAACGAATCACCCTGTATATATTCAAAGCCAAATGTACAAAAGTACTATTTTTCAACTCTGCACTATGTTTTACAGAATTCTTTTATTTTTATCATTGTAGTGCAGAAAAGTCCTTTTAAAAGTTAGGAAGTCCTTCACTCTTGAGTATTGGGACCAAACTCTAGAAACTTGACAGCGATATTACCGCTAAGTAAGAAGCGAAACTTGGGGTGGGTGTAAAAGACCCTATATTTAAAATTTAATAAGATGAACATAAGGCACTACTACTGGTGCTTAGAACTCCGCCAGAGTTTATTGTGAGAACTTAAAACCAGTGGGTCACATCCAAAGTTTAAATTTAAATAAATTAATAACCAAAAGTTATGCAGAGCAATCTAACCTGAAGCTGACTCAGAACGTCACCGGCATGGATTTCAACTATCGGTATTTATAATGCAAGACCGAAAGTGAGAACTCCTATCTACAATAGCAACCTAATAACGCGGCTTAGTAACAAGGAGGAAAGCACGCTCTGTCTTAATATCTCAAAACCTCACTTTAAATATACGTAAACTGAATTTTCATTGTGACTGGAAAACGGAAAGAAACGAGTGAAAATACAGATACAAAACATTGAATAACTGGTTAATAAACCTAAAAGACCCCCACAAAGTTGATATGAAAAATGACATGTCATGAAATATTATAGAATTCAAAGAGGTGGGTTGCACTTCATATTCATTAACTTACAATAACGCACCTAATTAAGAGAACCGTTTTAACATATTTTGAACTTAATTATAATTAAATATACATTTTTCATGGTTTTGCGTCATTCGCTCTAAGAAACGTAGGCCAAAAGGAAAAAATGTAACTTGTAAAATAAAATAAAGTAAGTTTCAAGTAATGTAACTCACATGATAATTTGGAGGTAAAAACCCAACGAAAAAGCACAACACAACTTGTGTCGAAATGACACCTATTAACTGATCATTAAATAATTTGATACACTATATAGTTAAAAGATGAACTGCATTTGCTGTACAGAAGTTCAGCATGTATGTGATGAGGCGTTTTAGCATTTTTCAGTCTAAGGAAGCTTATTCCTGAATAAGCACATTTTTGAGCTATTCAATCGCCCATGGAGGAAGTTTACATGACGCATTCCTGTGTGAGGAGTATTTGAATATATGAAGTAGGATGCTGTTAACAGCTGTTAGTCCAGTCGTCCGTAAATTTAGACTACGTAAGCCATTTTTTTGGACATAATATAATCTCTGAGGCTGTATCTTTTTTTGAAATTTTGTCTGGTTTTCGTTGCTAATTTCATAAATCGCCAATTACGCTCTTGTGACCCAGTCATGTGAAAGCAGATCGGCTTTCGAACACCTTCAAATGACCTCAAATCATATTCAAAGCCTGTAAATAATACCGTAATTTTCACTGTATCTCACGCTTTCGAGTGCAGCTCCTTTCATACAGTATCAATAATGGCTTCTGCGCATTGAATTTTGGCTGCAGATTGTTATTGGAGATAAGACAGCAAAAATCGCTCTTTCTTAAAACGCATTCAAACATCTAAACATCATCTATCAGAATTCTGTATTTATTGGCAAACTTGTGGACATTTGATGTTGCTTAAAACAAAATATGTTTTATTAACCATATACCGACTTTTAAACTTTCTAACTCAAATCAAAAAGTTTATAAAGTTTGACTTGTTATGCTAGCGTACACTAAGCCCAAATTCCTAACAGCTTGGAGCAAATTATAGCTTCGTCTGAACGGAACTACAAAATTTTACGACGTTTTAACAAATATTTTTATTAAATCATAACTGGAACATAAACGCACGATTCGTGCTCACAAATCAGCCAACCGCTTATGGCGATGGGATACACAAAATATTCAACGAGAAGTTGGTTCAAAATTTCTGACCGGTGTAACTATTCAATATCGGCAACTATAATGGATACAGAAGAATGTGATCTTAACTGAGCCGGCTAACCTACTAACGTGGCCTCAAGAGGCAGAAACATTCTCTGTCTTAAAATCCGAAAATCTCACATTCTATACTCTCGAACTAATTTATATTCTGGTATAAAGACAGAAAAAAGAAATTGTAATGCAGATCTAAATAATAAAATAACTGGTTATTTGAAATAATAGAAACCCTGTAAGTTCAGTAATAATGTGAGAATATTGCAATTTCTTACTATTGAAAAAGAAGAAGGGGAAATGTTTAAGTACTTTACGAACAGCATTTTCATTTGCATTATTCACTCTATTGTGCTATTGCATTATTTGAAACTGCACTATTCACTTTATGTAACTAGGAAAAATGACTTATTTACTCATAAAGTTTTCTCCTTCGTTAGAAGAAAAAAAAACTAATTACAGAATATTGTAAATCTAATTTGCGTTCTCAGATCAATGACTGAGTGGATTATTCCTAGAACAGGTAGCATGCTAATGAAACTTCATTACTAAAATACTGTATCTCTTTCATTACCCGACTTCTAAGACAAACAGAGCTTTTAAACTTAAATTTGATAAGCATTCTGACAAAATGTAATTAAATACCAATCATTTAAAAGCTTAATGACAGTCTGTCAGGTGAAGAAACAGCAGTACATAAAACACTGTTTAAATCAACTAATAACTATGGCTACGACAGTTAAAATGGTATTTTAAGTTTTCTAAATGTGATTTCAATGTGGTATCATTATTGGGCTCATTTTATGTCTCCCATTTATGACTTAAAATTTATTTAATGCTTGGCAAATACTTATGACAGCTTTTTCGAGGCATTTCTCTACAAGATCTAATGAAATATTACCTGCAATCGATGATAGCTGAGAGCTTTCCAACTCTCTATCTCTTAACGGACAGCAAGCTTTTAGATTAGTTTTTCTCAGCCAATATTTTTAGACTCCGCACACAGTATTCGCATCTCAGAAAACTTTTCCATAAAAATGCTAGAATAAAATTAAACAGTGTGACAATATCGAGTGATAAAAATATCATTAATATTGTTACGGAATTCATAATTACTTGGCTATTTATTTATAATTGTAACTAAAATTGTTTTAGTTTCCTTTGCAACGCAGCCCGTGACGAATTGTAAGAGGAAGCTGAGACAGAAAAGTAAAAATACAAGAGCTCGTGCATTTAATATTTAATAAATAAATATCTCATAATTCTCAGAAAAATCGATAAAGTAAAAGAATGATCTCGCGCTAATTAAAAAGCTTGTAAAAAGCCGAATTTAAACACCTCATCTCAGTTGTAGTTGTAGGTGTAAGCGAACTGCTGTTTGTTTACTTAATGGTGTTATTCATTGCAACGATTTCGCTGTCAGATAGAATTAGTTTATCTGCTTTGAAGTGAATTCTGCTTAACGTTTGAGATATTTTGATATTGTACGAATATCTCTGAAGAAATATTTCATTAATTTGATTTATTTCTTGTGGAAAGAATCAATTTTTGTTAACTTTTTAACGACTTGTGCATTCAATCCATAACGAAACCATACTCACGCAACAATATTTAAAAAATCTATGTAATTTATTTCACGGATATGAAAATGCTTCTTTTTTCAATGACAATTATTGGAGACTCGGAATGATTTCACTGAAATGTGGATGGATAGAAACCTCATGTCCCCCTTGCAGGTATGGTCTCCTATTCGTGAACTTCAGAATTGTGTGAAACATATGTAACTACACTGGTGTGCAAAATTTAAGCAACAATGTAAACATTTAGCAGATAGCCATGAAATTGCAGAAAAGGAGGTCTGGAGATCAGTACAATGAACACGTAAGTCAATAGAAACATCATGAGTATGCAAATATCAGGAATGAAACGTCAGAGGCGACGTGAGCGTACACAAAACGCGTGATGTCGGCGCGCAGCTCAACAGTAAAATAAAAGGAAGGACGGAGACGCAATTCAACATATTCGCTGTAAGTGCCAGTGAGTCAGTTCGTGAAATATGGCTAGAAGAAATCACCTGGACGACTTCACACGTGGAAGAATAATCGGAAAACTGGAGGAGGGCCTTACTGTCACCAATGTAGCTGCAGAGTTCGGAATCAACAAAAGTGTCGTTTCGCGCGCTTCGAAAGCGTTCCAAACCACAGGTACAGCTGTTAGAAGGGTTGGTGGTGGCCACCTGAGGACGACATCTGCAAGAGATGACCGATATATCGTCCTGCAGATGAAAAGAGGCCGACAGCAGTCAGCAAGCGCAATTGCTCAGCAACTCTGTACAGCAACGGCGCGACAAGTTTCGCGGTTTACTGTGGCAAGACGCCTTCATAAAGGGGGCCTATTCGCCCGCCGTCCTGAACGCTGCCTCCCGTTGAAAGTTGGCCACCGTTTACAGTGGTGCAGAGAGCACAAAAACTGAACAACTGATCAATGAAGTCGTGTTCTCTTTACGGATGAGATTCGGTTCAGTACCAAAAGCGATTCTCAACGCGTTTTGATTTGGAGAGAGGTCCAGACCCGGTTTTATCCCAGTGACATCAAGGAAAGACACCGTAACGGTGGTCTTGGAGTTCTTGTCTGGGGAGGCATTATGCTGAACGGGCAAATTGAGCTCCACGTTTTCGGCAGAGGGTCTGTAGCCGGGGATCACTATTGTGAGGAGATACTCCTTCCCCATGTGCGTTTGCTCCGAGGTGCCATTGGCCCACACTTAAGTTTTATGGATCACAATGCACGGTCACATCGGACTCTTGCTGTTGAGGAGCTACTGGAAAGTGAAGATATCATTCGAATGGATTGGCCAGCGTACTCCCCAGATTTAAATTCCATCGAACATGTGTGGGATGTTTTGAGGAGATTGCAGCACGCTTACATCCTCCGGAGAACACCCAACAACTCAAACAGATGCTGATTGAGGAATGGGCACTCCTACCGCAAGAAATGTTGCACCAGCTGGTTCTGAGTATGCGGAGACGGTGCGAAGCAACCATTGCAGTGAGGGGAGGGCATATCCCATATTAAGGAACATCTGCTTGTTCTTCTTTCTCTTGGAGAGATAATCATGAGTCACGATACTATGCGTTCAATAAGGCTTGTTTTTGTTTGATTCCATACCGTATGCATTGTATTCCTTTTTCAGCTCCGATGCTTTCGTCATCCTTTACGTACATAATACTCTCCTTCATGTCTGCATTTCATGTCTCTCAGTTGATTTCTCGTGGAGTTATGACAAAAAACCCTGCTGTTGCTTAAGTTTTGCACACCAGTGTAATTGTATGCATTCAGAAAGAAACGATAGCGGTTAAAATTAGCTGCTAAATAACGTTAGATCATACATGAAAATATTACTAAATGTGAAGTTTTTAGCCACTAATAAAGAAATTTCTGACAAAATTTGGCAGTATTTTGAATTTCCCGAAAATTGCCCAAGCGTCTCTGCGTCGCCGAATATGGTTAATTACATATACGCATTTTCAGTTATGAGTTTACATTATTTTGCAGCCTTTCTGTGATATTTTGTTCTTCTAAATAAATAAAACAGTTCGCAGATTTTCTGGGCATATATAGGTTTAATTTTAATGTTTTAATTCCTTGCCTATATTTTAAGTATCCTTACCGAACACCACTTAAAACTAGACTCCTGATAACTTTGAAATATTTGATATGCGCATGGGTTTAGACCCACATTTTTACACCGTCCCCCCCAAAAAAAATCTCCGATAGGGTTAAGATAAGGAGAACTAGGTGGGTTCAGGAAGGTCGTTTTCTTTATATGCAGTACCTTCGATCGAGTGATATGGAAGACTACAACTAAGAACTTGCACGTTTCTTTGAAAATTATGAAATCTTAGAATTTTCTCCATCTGCTGAATTAGTTCCTCACAGTGGATATTGGATAGAAGGAACAACCAATTTTCCTGCATATGCATAAAGTAATCGTCTGTCAAAGTCGCTTCAGATAGAAAAGGACACTTTTTCATATAACAATGAGCAGAAAGTATTCAATTTTGAAGAGTCAATCAGTTATGGCTTTTAAAAACCCTACATGAATTTCACGCCGCACTGAAATCGCAAAGTTCAATAACGCAAAAGGAATACATAGAAAGCAGTCCTCGTGTGAAACCTGATCGCGAAACAATTTTCCTCCTAAAGTTGTCCATGAAGAAATAGCTTTTCTTTTTCAGGTAGCTGTCATAAGCTTTGTTACATTCAAACAACCTAATATAACCTAACCTCTTATTTCTACATCACCTTTGAAATTTGTTCTGCGGCCCTTCTGTAAGCAAAAGCAAAGATTTGCTAAAAATGTCTGAGGAATTCGTATACTCGCCGCTGTAGACAGTATGTGTTATAATTGTGTAAAATGAGAAATAAATTTGTTATTAATTTTTGAAAATTCATATTTCTTTTACGTATGCCTACGTTATACGCAATCCTTCGTAAACAGGCTTTTTAGATAGTACAAAACATCATGTGACATAAAAGTGTTATATGATTCGTGTATTTCAATTTTTTTTAAAGTTTCATTGTCAGTTGTGATTTAAATTTCGTAGAATAAATCATTAATATAATCAGCTTAATTAATACTTAATTTTCTCTATGAGATAAACATTAAACGCCTTTCGATCTTATCGTAGTCTTAGAACTCTGATTTACGTCTTCGCCTTTCTAACTTAATTAACGTTCAGATCTCCTGGTGTTATTAATTGGATCAAATAATTAGGGCTATTGAGAAATACTCATTAAAAACAAAGCATACTTACGCGATTAATTAAATTCGATGTGTAACACCGTTTAGTCTTCTATCCTATTCATTTCATTTTTAGAAAGCAATTAAAATATGCTAATAAGATTATGTATGAAGTTTCACTTTTGATCTAAGATTCCATAAAGCGCAGTGAGTCCGTTCTTTCCAAGCATCAAAGGCAAAGGACGCCGTACAAATTTCTTCCGGTAAATTTGAAGGAACACTCTAGGAAAATCAATACATGCGTTTCTTTCCATTAGCACCTCTATCATAAATTTAATTCGCATGCCTTTTATTGAGATTAGTATTTGAGAATGTTGTTCTTAAAGAAACAACATAAATGCTAATAAAATTTGGCATCTTTTCATCTAACTCAGTTTCAGGTCTTCTAACTCAAAAAGGCTGTATCTAAAAGTCTACTAAATCTAGATATAAGGTGAAACAAGCCGTGCAGAATGTAAATAAAGACAGTACTGAAAATCATTCATGAAAAAAACAGAAGTCATTTCTTATTTTCGGTTAGCTTTTCATATAGTACTTGATAAATCGATGCTTCTTATAAATTACAGTCTATATTAAAAATATCGCAAGTGTCCTTTGTTATTATTTTTTGTCAAAAGATTTCCAAAATACAATTTGCAGAAACATAATTCATACAAGAAAGGAAATATTTGCTGTAGTCATAGTTACTGTACAAGTGTTATTAAGAATATTTGATTATTTTATTAAATCCTAGAAATATCTAGTCGTCCCACACCTCTTAAATATTAATTTCCCTGCTTCGTTTCTCAGTTATTATCGAACACATTATTATTTAAATAAACCAGTTATTTGTAACTTCTTCTTTCTATTTCCTTACCAGAATGTAAGTGAAGTTAGCTAGTATTTAAAGGGAGTTTTTTGAAAGAGATTAACACTTAAGGGAGAAAGAAGTTGAACTTAAGTTCTTTTGAAGTTTCAGAGTTTAACACTAAGTTGTTTTTTCTCCGTCTTTCTCAGTTTCCGGGCACTTTTCAAAAGAATTAAATAAGCATGTATGTATGTTTTTAAAGCCCTGCAAACTTGTCAAATCAACACTAATTTTGATGTCCCGAAAGTAATTTTTTTAAAGAAATTTACTGAACGGATTCGTACAATTACTCAACATTCTTCGAAATACATCCCTTCTGCTTTAACACACTTGTTCCAACGCGATTTCCGTGTCTTATATGTGTCCTGGAAGTCCGTCTCTGGGCCTTGTCGTAGCCACCTTGATGTCCTCCAGGGTCTCCAAATGCTGTCATTTGAGGGATTTTTCAATCTTCAGGAACAAAAAGAAGCCGGCGGGGATAAATCAGGACTGAAGCAACGCAAAAGTCTCCGACGGCGTTTTTTCAAGTTTGAAACAAAACTTTGCCTACCGCTGCTCGAGAATTTTTTCCATCTTGATTTCGACCAAGCACTCTCTCAAGAGTTCACTGAAACAGGCACTGTGACTCTCCAGGAGCTCGGAGCCGACTGACGTTAGTCGCTCTGTGTTCCCAAGACTCCACCCACCCTTCCGTGCAAATGGCAGCATTGCGGGAGGACGCACAGCGTTCTTTTGCCAACAATTTGCCTAATGATGTGATGCTTCCTATTTCTCTGCAATCTACACTGGTGTGCAAAAATTAAGGACGAAGTCGAAAAATTAGCATATCAGCTGAACGAAGAGGCAGAGCGGACAGAAAGACCAATCAGGGGATTAAGTGAGGTGATGTACGGTAGCACATGCGCAGATATGCAGGTAGACGTAATGGGGGAGCGTCTTAGTAGTATAAAGCATGTTGTCGGTGTAAGATCAGTATTTCTGGCAAAGAGATTGCACGCCGTATAGCAGTTAAAATCACACCGAGTTGCTGCCTCAGCGAGAAATGGCGAATAATCAATCTGTTAGACGACATCTGGATGCTTTTACCGGAGGTCGAATCATTGGGAAGTTGGAGGAAAGCCGCAGTGTGACAAGTGTGGTTGCAGAGTTCGGAATTGCTCACAGCATAGTTTCCCGACTTTGGAGACAATTTCAAAACGGTGTATACCTCTAACGCCTGCCCATCGGAGAAGGCGTTCTCTGTGGTGCCGGGAACACCGGAATTGGAGATACAATAAATGGGGACGAGTACTCTTTACAAATGAGAGCAGATTTAGTCTGAGTTGCGATTCTAGACACATACACATCTGGACAGAGTGGGGAACACGCAATAACCACTTCAACATCATCAAAAGGGACTGTTTTGGATGTCGCGGAGTTCTCGTTCAAGCAGACATAATGCTTGGTAGCCAGACCGACCTTCATATCTTCCAAGGAGGTTCGTCACCTCGGACTGCTATTGTAACGAGGTTCTTCTTCCTTACATGCGTCTTTTCACAAGGGCTATGGGTCCTCAGTTCCTCTTCATGGACGACAACGCTCCACCTCATCGCACAGTTACTGTCGAAGAGCTGTTGGAGAGTGAAGATATTGAACACATGGATTGGTCGGCAAGGTCTCTGGATCTAAATCCCGTCAAGCATGTACGGAACTTACTAGGGAGAGCCGTGGCAGCACGTAACTTATCGGCAGTAACGATTCCGAAACTGCGATTGGTGCTACAAGAGGAACGAGCAGCAGTGTCTCAACAGCTCATTAACAACCACATATCCAGCATGCACAAATGATGTGAAACCTGCCTAGCAGTCAGGGGAGATCATATCCCCTATTAAAGACCGGATGTTTCTTGCTGGACACCCATCACAGGGATGTTTCGTCCTTCAGTCGCATTGCGCTCCATGCTACTTTTTCAATAAAGCTTCTTTTTATCCCTCCGATTTCTCTTTTAGTAAGTGTTGCTTACATTACTCATGTCATTACGTATTGGGGATCTTACGATATTAAATGTGTTGATTTGGAAAGCTTTTGTACAAAGTTATATTGAAAAAACCGTCTCGTCCTTAATTTTTGCACACCAGTGTATCTGGTGGATCTATATTTGGAGTTTTCCTAGCTGGCTCTACAGACATATAGTACTACAACTAATGGTAATATGAAATAAACCCAATACGCATAAAAATAGAAAAAAAACTAAGGCAGTGTAATAAAAGTTCAAGCAAAAAGGGAATTCTGCGTCTTCCGTCCTAGAAAGTCAGATTGAAAAAACATAAATTAACATGACCCGTCCATTAAGGTGAGAGACAGAGCTTATTTCTAACTTGCCAATGCGCGTTTAGTTTCTTGTTTTTTTATGTCAGCTCAGATAAGATGTAATTATTCGTCTTTGTTACCGCAGCCACATTTGAATCTAATGCGCGGGAAGACTTACTAAGATAGCTTGGATTAAAATTTAATTGTGTGATATTTGACTACTATTTCATGTTTAAAATCTACATTGTTTCTATTTGATTGCATAGCCATTTGATTTTATTAGCACAAGAACATAAATTTATATTCTAGGGTCTGTTTCAATAAAAAGATTCATTTAAACCTTTCCCTGAATTACTTTCATAACATACCGATAATTCGCTTTGCATCTATTAAGGGTTTCTGTACTAATTAACTTTTATCATATCATGTAAAAACTCCTAATGTGTCAACGAATATTAATGTGTGAATGTAATTTTATTGCAGCTCTGCATGTCTATTATGTACTTTTGCATGTTTTCGACACCTTGAACACACTGAAGGACTCGCAAAAATCAATATTGTCATTAAAGTCTAAACTTTAATATGGTATCTTAAATATTTTCCATTCTGAAAGTTCGATACGGTGTTATAATTAAAAATCAGCGCATTTTAGAAATACCGTATTGAACTCTGCAAATATAGACTTCCATTTACCCACAAAACTGATGGTGTCAGGGGCTAATTTAATGTATGTGTTCTAAAATGGGATTTTTACACAGAATAAGACTTAAAAGAAGAATTTCATGGTATTAACTGCTGCCATTTGAACTAAAAGATTCATATTTCCTATTTAATCCCTTCTTAACTGTAAACTTGCCTTTAAAAAGCAGTAGCAATAGATTTTCTTAATATCATTCTTCCTGATTAAAACGCGCTGTATATTTTGGTGTTTAAAATACCGTAGTTTTTTAATTCTTTTATTAATTTTAGTATAATTAAGCTAATCAAGAGTACACTTCGTAATTTGGAAGACAAATGAACTATATTTTAAAATATGTATCTCATACGTAAATTATTCTCAACCTAACCATGAAACTGACTTACAAGGTTTTTTCTAAATTCCTTGCATTCCCGTCTTAGCGATATGTAAGAGAATGTTTTCAAAATAACCAGAACTATTTTCAAACTGTAAAACGCATGTCCTTTCATATTTCATTTCCATTCAAAACATTCACCAACAATATAGAGACATTTTCCTCAACGATCTGACCACTGCTGGAAAAGGGAAACAGTTCTGGAATTAGTGAAATGGTATGTAATTGAAGACACCCAACATCACTGAATTGGGCTTTAAAAAACTTCCTTTATTCACAGAAATAAAAACAAGTCGGACTAAGCAATGATATTTGGTTAGCAGCAGAGTGAGACAAGGCAGCAGATTGATCTTAGCCTAGAACTGTCGCGCAGAAAGTTAATTCAGAAATCTTGGAGAGCAGTTTTTCTATGATCATCATTTATAGTCTATTTCTTGTTTTCTACTGGTTAATGGATGTCTAAGTCACAGTAGTCTTCATTTGACATGTCAACTCTTTTGAATCGGGAAATCAACCCTCGTATATTTCAGATATGGAATTTACCTGTAGTTACACAGCCATAAAAGATCAGAATACTGTAAACGAGAGCACACAATTCAGCACCGAGGCGGAATGCACGCAGGATAACTTTACTCAGATCGCTGAGACCTGGAAAACATGCGCGGAAATTCTAAATTGACTATGACTTGCTGTACGATCCGTAATTATGAAATGTTCGCATGCAGTTTAGTTTTCCTTTTTACTTCCTTGTGCGAAGTAAAAAGGAAGTATTGTAATTTCGGATATTCTAGTTTCAACTAAAATATCCATTTTGTCCGCTATCGAATGCAATTTAACGATGTTTTTACGTGCTATCTGAAAGTAAGGACAGAATAAAGGACTCGCTTTTTCCCAAAAAATTATAAAACTGATTTAAAATGGATTCTGAAAAGATTTATTCGTAGCGTCTGTGCATACATACGTATGCATGTATGTATTTCGCATAACTCAAAAACGAGTAGCCCCAGAACATTGAAATTTTGTATGTAGGACTGCTATAACATGTAGATGTCACCTCCTATTTTGGTTACAATCGGCCGAACAAAACGTATATAAATATATATATATATATCTGTTACTCGGCTCCGTGAGCTCAATTTCTTTATTCTTTAATGTTTGTAAATTGTGCATTTTTTGCTTTAAAAATGATTGAATTATGTTGTTCTTATCTCCTGGTTAAGGTTTACATGCCTTTAGTTAATCTGCATCATATAATTGCAAAATATCAACAAAATAAAAGTTGTTAAAAATTATTTTGGCCATAGCGGCCATATCTGTTTACATTTGAAACTTACCAGAATAGTGGATTTGTTGCCAATCTAGAGAAGATAAGCTTCGCAACAACAAAGATAACGCCTTCTTTTATTATTGCGAATTAAATCATGCTTAATCCATTCTGTAATTAATTCGAGGATATAAGTGTTTAAGATTTACTTCGTAATTTTTAATATAGATATTTTGAGTTTTTATATATTTTTCGCTTGTCCTGAAGGGAGATCTGAATTAATTGAATGAGAAATAATGAATTGTTTGTGAAATACGGTTTTTTTTTTTTGTCGTTGTTGTTAATTTTCTTTATACATCGTTTTAGATTTATCATAGTAGTTGATTAGAACGTGTGGTAAGGATTAGATAATTCTTCAAATGATATACATAATTTTTGTGGCTTCTGAGTTATAAAATGAACGGGATGTAACCCTGTTAAGTGACCCTAGAGCCAGAGTGTCGCTATGGTAAACAAATATAGTGAATTTTAAAGAGTGTATTTATTCTATTGTGGTTTATGCGCTATCGGCGAAGTAGATTTAATTCAATCCAATAAGTTTAAATGAAATGAAAAATGCAGTATAATTTAATACTCCGTACAAGGAAGTCATGTGATATACACATTAGATTTTGTTCGCATATAGAAAGAAGATAGCAGATCTGATCGCTTGAATGGCGATTTTCTGCACGAAGATCACTCCGTTGCCATAGAGAATGTATATCTTAAGCAAGTAAAAGTTGCAAGAAGTGTCTGCTTTCCACGTACGCAAATGTTCCTTCTAGTACTGATGCAAAATTTCCTTATATTGAAATAATAACATCTGAAGAGTCATTAGATTATTTTGAAGCAGGATACGTAAAAAAAGTACAATGACCTCGCCGCGACTCGGACCGAGGATCTCTCGAATAACGAATACGCGCCTGGTATGCTTCGAATTACATCACGAAGAATGCGGAAGGAAAGGAGAAAATGTCTTATGCATATTATTTTAAATATCTGTGAAATAAAAGTAAATTCACCATGAAAATGATATAATCCACACACCAGTTTTTATCTGTTTAAAAGTATGAACTCTATAAATAAACTTTCTGCTGCGTTTTTACACTGTTGCTTAGAAAGGTTTGACTGTTGTTAAAATGATTTTCATACTATAGTAAAAATCCAGTAATTTTGGCATCCATAGGTTCGGCACCATCGATAATCCAGCATAACTTTCGCTAACATCCCTGTGGTAACATGATATTACTACCATTTCATTCAGTAATAGTGGGTAAAATTAAGCAATTCGCAATTGGTCCTTCCCTTAAAAATTCGCTTTTACATATTACAGTTATTTTTGTCTTATTTTTATTTATTTTTAAAATTTTCAAAATACGATAAGTAAATGTAGCGGAAAAATCGTGCTGTAGTGATCAGCACTCTCGGCGCGTATTCGAGAGGTCCGTAGTTCGAGTCCTGCTTAGGGCACTGTTCATTTTTCATCTCACGTGCTTCGAAATAACCTAATGATTCTACAAAGTATTGAAATGAGAGCATGTGATAATGCAAGATTTTCTATCTGAATATACACTGGTGTGCAAAAATTAAGGACGAAGTCGAAAAATTAGCATATCAGCAGAACGAAGAGGCAGAGCGGACAGAAAGACCAATCAGGAGATTAAGTAAGGTGATGTACGGTAGCACATGCGCAGATATGCAGGTAGACGTAATGGGGGAGTGTCTGAGTAGTATAAAGCATGTTGTCGGTGTAAGATGAGTATTTCCTGCAAAGAGATTGCACGCCCTATATCAGTTAAAATCACACCGAGTTGCTGCCTCAGCGAGAAATGGCGAATAATCAATCTGTTAAACGACATCTGGATGCTTTTACCCGAGGTCGAATCATTGGGAAGTTGGAGGAAGGCCGCAGTGTGACAAGTGTGACTGCAGAGTTCGCAATTGCTCACAGCATCGTTTCACAACTTTGGAGACAATTTCAAACTACAGGAACAGCTATCCGGGGGTTTAGTAGTGGTCGTCCACGAGGAACCACACCCGCAGATGACCGGTATATTGCCTTACAGGCCAGAAGAAACAGGCGGCAGACAGCGGGAGAAATCGCTAGACACACGACACAGGCGACTGGACGACCGATATCGCGTTTTACCGTGGCCAGAAGACTGCACGGTGGTGGTCTGTTTGCACGACGCCCTGTACGGTGTGTACCTCTAACGCCTGCCCATCGGAGAAGGCGTTCTCTGTGGTGCCGGGAACACCGGAATTGGAGAGACAATGAATGGGGACGAGTACTCTTTACAGATGAGAGCAGATTTAGTCTGAGTTGCGATTCTAGACACATACACATCTGGACAGAGCGGGGAACACGCAATAACCCCTTCAACATCATCAAAAGGGACTGTTTTGGAGGTCGCGGAGTTCTCGTTCGAGCAGACATAATGCTTGGTAGCCGGACCGACCTTCATATCTCCCAAGGAGGTTCGTCACCTGGGACTGCTATTGTAACGAGGTTCTTCTTCCTTACATGCGTCTTTTCACAAGGGCTATGGGTCCTCAGTTCCTCTTCATGGACGACAACGCTCCACCTCATCGCACAGTTACTGTCGAAGAGCTGTTGGAGAGCGAAGATGTTGAACACATGGATTGGTCGGCAAGGTCTCTGGATCTAAATCTCGTCAAGCATGTACGGAACTTACTAGGGAGACCCGTGGCAGCACGTAACTTATCGCCAGTAACGATTCCGAAACTGCGATTGGTGCTACAAGAGGAACGAGCAGCAGTGTCTCAACAGCTCATTAACAACCATGTATCCAGCATGCACAAATGATGTGATATCTCCCTAGCAGTCAGGGGAGATCATATCCCCTATTAAAGACCGGATGTTTCTTGCTGGACACCCATCACAGGGATGTTTCGGCCTTCAGTCGCATTGCGCTCCATGCTACGTTTTCAATAAAGCTTCTTTTTATCCCTCTGATTTCTCTTTTAGTAAGTGTTGCTTACATTACTCATGTCCTTACGTACTGGGGATCTTACGGTATTAAATGTGTTGATTTGGAAAGCTTTTGTACAAAGTTATATTGAAAAACCCGTCTCGTCCTTAATTTTTGCACACCAGTGTATATATACACTCTTAGACAAAAAAAAAAGACCCACTAAAATGGCGTTATCCGAATGGGACGAAAATCGGTAGAAGTGATGTGCATGTATAGAAAAACAAATGATTACAGTTTGAGAAAAATTAGATGATTTATTGAAGTGATGGAGTTTCACAAAGTGAAAAAGTCAGCAACGCGTTTGTCCACCTCTGGCCCTTATGCAAGCAGTTATTCGGCTTCGCATCGATTGATAGAGGTTGGTGATGTCCTCCTGAGGGACATCATGCCAAATTCTGTCCAACTGGCGCTTTAGAGCATCAACATCCCGAGCTGCTTGGAGGGCCCTGCCCATAATGTTCCAAACGTGCTCAATAGGAGAGAGATCCAGCGAATTTCCTTGCCAAGCTAATGTTCGGCAGGCAGTAGAAACATGTGCAGTGGGGGGCGGGCATTATCTTGCTAAAATGTTAGCCCAGTGTTGTATGACATGAAGGGCAACACAACGGGCCTCAGAACTTCGTTGACGTACCGCTGTTCTGTAAGGTTGCGACGGATGATAACCAAAGGGGTCCTAATATGAAAGGAAATGGCACCCCAGACCATCACTTCTGGTTGTCGACCTGTCTGCCGGAAGACAGTCAGCTTGGTATCACACCGCTGTCAAGGGCGTCTCCAGTCTCGCCTTCGCTGGTCATCGGGGCTCAGTTCAAAGCGGGACTCATCACTGAAGACCGTTCTACTCCAGTCAGTGACATTCCAATGCAAATGAGCCCGACACTACTGCAAACAGGCTTGACGTTGTACAGAGGTCAATGGTAGTCGGCGCAAGGGTCGCCTTGACCTCAGCCCCCTTTCTGTGAGCCGTCTGCGAATGGTCCTTGCGGTCACTGAAGCGCTAGTTGCACGTACGATCGATGATAATGATTTTTCTGGGGCTGTGAATGCTGCTCTGACGATTACTCGGTCTTCACGTTCTGTCGTTTCTCTAGCCCTAACGCTTCCTTCTTGACGTTATGTGCGGCCATGGTTCACCCATTCCTACTAATAGTGGCATCGCTCCTGGTCAAATGTCGAGCTATTCGCCGATAAGACCAACCGGCTTCTTTAAGCCCAACTACACGACCTCTCTCAAATTCTGACATCTGCGCATATCGTTCGCGCACCAGCATGCGAGGCATAGTTAGTTACTGTCTACCAGAGTATACGGAATGAAATTCGCGAAGAATTTCTGATCTGGAATCGCAATTTGTCCTCTTAAATATCCTGTCAGATACGCTGCAGCGACAACCGTTCATTCATTGGCAGCCAAAATGTTAAATTTTGCATTTTCCGTCGAAACCTGTATGCATATCAATTTGTGTCCTATTTGCTTTATATCTTCTCGGTGCGTAATTTTTTTTTGTCTAAGAGTGTATGTATGTAGTTTGCAATTTAAATATTTACAAATAATTTTTAAATATTAAGTTTAATTAATAATCGTTTACGACGTCAGATATGTTCTGCACTTCTGCTAAATTTTTCTGAATTAAGTAAATATTATCAGGCTGTTTTCGTTATAAAAGTATGAGTAATGAAAGTTTTATAAACTTCTCGCTTCTTTCTGGTGGCTGAACTATGAATCTTGCTAATTTATAACAGTAATTCTTAATTTTTATTGCACCATTCTCAATACTTCCGACTGCTGCGTTTGAACTCAAATATCAGTCTGAAAATTCAAGTGCAATAGTATTGTAAAAGTACATATAAATTTAAGGTTTATTATACTTGATGCATATATGGTGCTTATATGTGTGTTAGCGTAAAAATTACTATTAGATTTAATAAATGTATTACAGAAAACGTTTTTGTTGATTTGGCTTCAGTTGCATGATTCCTAAATCTTTTTCAGCCTTTTTGTGACACATGACTTTTACCAAGCCTTAACTTTCTTGCGCTCATTTTTTTACAGTTCGTGTCAATAAACTCCGAAGTCAAACTATTCCAGTGCACCCCCCCTTTCTCGGATAATTACTCGCCGATTACGAACTTTGCCGTATATAATTTCAAAATAGTCTACCTCCGTTTCTAAACTTTTCCTTACACTTTGAAGCATAAACATGTAAATGCAAATCCGTTAATCTATTATTCCCACCCTTCCCCCCCCGAAAAAAAAGAATTTTAAGAAAACTACCGAAATGGAAGGTAATCGTTGAAACTAGAATATGAGTCGTTTGCTCATAGATATTCATTTTAATTTAAATCTATTACACCCACGTTTGTGAAAATTGCAACACCAAGAAGGAATCGTCATAATTGAATGCAATTTAATACACAGTTGAGTGGTAGTGGTACAAATAAATGATTAAATGTTCAAAGCAAACAAACAAGAACAAGAGATCAGAATCAGTATTTTGTGTGGCCACCACGCGCCGCAATAAGTGCTGCCACACGACGTGGCATGGAGTCAAACAAAGTTTGAATGTCTGACTGAGGAAGAGCATTCCATATCGTTTGTACGCGTACCCAAAGTTCGTCTGCAGACGCAACAGGACGAGGATCACGAGCAAGACGCCGACCAATGACATCCCACACATGTTCAATTGGCGACATATCCGGGGAACACGCAGGCCAAGGAAGAAGCTGTACCTGCTGCGCTGCAAAGAAGGATTTAACAATCCGAGCAGTATGAGGGCGGGCATTGTCCTGTTGAAATACAGCGCCTGGCAAGCTTTGAAGGAAGGGAACAGCTTCGGGCTGTAGAACTTCACGGATATACCGGTTGCTGTTCAGATTGCCCACAATTCGTAGCAATTGAGATCGTCTATGATATGCTATGGCGCCCCAGACCATAACTCCGGGTGTTCGTCCACTGTGGCGTTCGATAATGCACTCCGGAAGGTGGCGTTCACCGGCATAGCGTCTGACACGAATGCGGCCATCATGGTACCACAAATTAAAGCGGGATTCGTCAGAAAACACGACATGCTGCCAATCAGCACGCCAGTCTCTATGCTGATTGGCCCATTGTAGCCGCAGGCGGCGATGGTCGTGCGTTAGGGGGATCCTGTATAAAGGAGTCCGTGCGCGCAGTCCACACTGCAGCAGACGTCTACGAATTGATGAAGCACACAATGAAACACCTGTAGCTATTGACCACAGTGCTGCCAATTGTCTAGAGGAAGCTGTACGGTCCGTCCGCGCCATGCGGACCAGGTGTCTATCATCGCGAGCTGACGTCACATTTCGGGGTCCACTCCCGGATTTCCGAGTTGTCCGACACTCGTCCGTCCACTGCTTCCAAACGCGCATCACTGTGCTGCTGTTACGCTGCACACGAGAGGCTACTGCACGATACGACAATCCAGCTTCACGAAGGCCGATGATTCTCCCTCGTTCAAACTCTGTAAGTTGTTCAAATCTCGCTCTCTTTCGTCGACGAGGCATAAGTACAGATTGAGTTAACGTTTACCACTAGCAGATAACCACCGATAACCATACACGCCTCGCTACAGCCGTCTATTTATTCGGATCCATCAGCCGTTCAGAGGGCGCTGCTCAGCATACGCATGCGCTACGGATTTGCAATTCTAATCATTTGCATATCATGCGCTACTTTGCATTTCCTGAAAATTTCAGCTCACTCGCGTAAGTCCTTCATGGTGTTGCAATTTTCACAAACGTGAGTGTAGTTGAAATAAATCTGCACTTAAATGAGAATTTACGATCAGTCTTGTCTTACACTAGTTTAAGCTCTCTTTTTTTATCAAAACTGTAGCTGTCATTTTGAAAGAGAAAAGGTTTCAGATCCACTTATAGTCTAACCATACCTGTCACAAACTTCATTACTCTGTGTAATGTTTTTGTAGCTGTAATTTTCCTCAAATTTTTTAAGCGAACTCTGAAGTGAGAAACTTCCTTCAGGCGAAGCGTGTCATAAATATTTAATTAATTGCTTTACATTTATTTTTTCGAATAAAAGCAGGTTTTGAAAAACAAATGCTAAAAAGAAAATTTTTACTTATTTTTTTTCCATTTGAATCTTTAAATTCAGGTTTATTTTTTATTCGTAAAATTAAAAATGCCACAGAGTTTATAAATAAAGAAAGGACTCTTTTTCGAGAAATAACTGTGTGACTCTAAACTACGCAGCGGAAAATCATGCAGTATTATATGTTACACGTCAGCAGCTGCTTTCTCTATGTATTAAATTTTAATTAGAAAAACTAAGTCATTAATAATAAACGTAAACACACAATGCTTTCCTTTTGAGCACAAAATCTACGACTATTCACTGCAATAAAAGTGACAGATTCATATTCATGAGAGAGATAATTTTAAAATTTATGATCATTCTGTGTGTGTTTCAAGATAAATCGTGAAAATAATTTCTTCTGTTATCTCAATGTTCGTTAGATTTGATTTGAAATTTATAGGAAAAGAATACTTTTAAAGCACCTATCCATTAATAATATACCTGTTTCCCTCACGCATATGCGAATAAGGACATTAAAGCACGACATATTCAGGATGATTTTAGTGACGCGCAGCTGCAAGAATTAAAACTCTGTTAGTGAGGACAGGATCCAGATTAATAGTATTCTGCATTTGTCGTAAATAATCTATTCAGTGTGTACTACTACCTCATAGGCAGCTTCAAAATGTTTTCTCATAAAATTATTCAGAACGCATGGATAATGCTATCAGTCGTGCTCGTGAATGTTGCTGGCTTAATGTGCGTACTCGTGAATGCTCGTGAATGTTGCTGGCTTAATGTGCGTACTCGTGAATGCTCTTGAATATTGCTGGCTTAATGTGCGTACTCGTGAACGCTCGTGAATGTTGCTGGCTTAATTGCCCATGACTGTCGCGTCTTAATGTTGCTGGCTCATTAATTTCTCTTTACGAAAATCTAATAATGAAAGGGGAATGGGACTATTCGCCGTGCCGTTTCGCTGTCGGGACGTTTCGCCATAAATACATATTTTTCTTTACATGAATGTATTATATCTTGCCGTATTGTATTGATTTAGTTTAATAATTCTGTTTACCTATTGCATATTTAAAAGATAGTTTTCTTTATATGCCTATATTATATCTTGGCACATTTTATTATTAAATTTATTTAATTTGATAATTTTGTTTACCTGTTGTATACCTCTGGCTGTCTTAAATTTTAAAAGAAAAAACCTTTTGCAATTTCTTGCAAATACTTTAAACAAATCGCATAAAACAACTTTCTGAAATTTTTGTCATTTGAAGAACCAGATAGTTTGTTAGCATTTACATTTTAGCAAATTCCTCGTATTAAAAGCTTTTGAGTAATATATACAATTTTTTTTGTAAACAATTTATACAAATACATCATTACACGTTTCAATTCAGATTTCCTAAAAATGTGAATTTCCTCCTTGCATGAGTGATTTCTCTGAACTAGCTGATTAAAATTTTAAGAAATTTTGACGAATAGTGTAAAAATTATACCTTCATTAATTTTAAAATCGATAACATAACCTGTGTTATGTCAGAGGTTCAGCCTCAGTTCTCTTTAATACTGACATAATTTTCTAACTAATTATATGTAATTTCTTTATATCTCATATTTGTAAACAACTGTATATATTATAAGCAACCTTTATTACATATACAAAACGTAAACACAATTATTAAACTAAATAAATTTAATACGAGTATATTACGGCAAGATATAATAACAGTCATGCAAAGAAAAATATGTCTTAACGCGACTCGGCCTGACGGCGAAACGGCCACGGTGAAATGGCGACTGTGAAAAGTCCTAGACCCTAATGAAAGGTTATTTTTTCCTCTTCTGGCGAAACTACTCATGAGAAGTGATAATACGGCAAGTTATTTATTTCCACCAAGTTATTATCTGATTCAAACAGTTTATTAGAAATATTAGTTTCTGCAAAAATGTTGCACAAGTGATGCAGAAATGTTGAATAGATATAGTTTAGCAGAAAGGTACTCATCAAAGCTAAGGTGATTTGGCTTCTCACTAATTCAATGTGGCACAAAGTATTTATTCTTGTATTCAAACCAGACAATTACGAAGTCACAAAAGCACAAAAGCTGCGCTATAAATTGGATAACTCATCTTACAATGCAGATTTCCGTATTTTACGGGGTCACTGAGTTATAAGTAAGTAAATTCATAGTTACATAATTCAATTGAAAATTCGAAAGCTATCATCTTCCAAGTAATAAATTTATGGGAAAAATTAAAGGGACAATATAAAGAATTAAAGAGCAATAGAAGAAAATAAAGGGACTATAGAAAGAAGCTTTATATTAATTTCATTAATTCCAATGAAATCTAATTTGATTGATAACTCAACTAACTGGTGCTTCCGATTCTAATTTCAAAAACTGTACAATAGCTCGATAAAATTTTCACGTGTGGAAGGTGGAATATGCCGTTCTGAAGAAATTTGCTACATTCTGAAAAATGGCGAGTGCTTGGGCGAATGGAAGGAGGACAAACAATGACACAGATCTGTAACGATCTAAAAGTAGACAAAAATTGTTAGAAATCTGGAAATGGTCGAAAATTACTTGTGATGTATGCACACAAACACTTCAAGGCTTAAAATGTGTCACAAGAGATTCTAAGAACAGTTATTTGGCAACGAGGGCTAAATGAAATGGATAACTGACATCAAATCAGTTTGCAATGAAGTTCGCTTCAGATAGAAGAACTCTAGTAGTCTGTTTTATCACGAGTGACAAGTATAGAACCGGTTATACTCAATGAAATCCATAACTTTTGTTCCATTAAACTTGGATTGCGAAATGCGCCAACTTGCAACAGTGGCAGACTTCATCGTGATTAGAGCGCCATGGAATGAAGTGGAGTTCTTTTCACTGATGAGTGTCTTTTTGTTTAGAAAGTGATTTTTGACACGTTACAATATGGAGGTAACAAAATACTCTCAAAAAGAGCGAGAAAACGTCCATGAAAAACATTGGCATAAAGGTCATCGTTCAAAACTGGTCAAATACACCTGCAAACCATTAGGAATTTCACAGTTTTTAGATCAGAACAGAGTTTTTTCTGTAGTACTTTTTGAGCAATTTGAAGTAACGTTTGAAGCTATCAATGATCTTTCATATACACTGTATACGCAATAGGAAGAATAGAAAATTCAAATTTCACTCAAATACAAAACTGCTTTTGAACTTAATTTTGTTTAATGGACGAACATATTCGGGTTTTCCAAGTTACATATGATAGTTTAGTCATATGATATGATAGTTTACCCAGGGTCCAATCAAGACAAACAGACTAACGAATGGGTGATGTTAAGAATTCTTTCATACATATTGTAAATATGAAAAAGTTTCTCTTAAAAGACTCTTACACAGATAGCTTTCGGGTACATTGCCATGTTCAAAGAAATAAACAGTAGTTTTACTCGGAATCTCTTATTGTTTTATTTTATATAGTAACTGTACTTTATTTTAATTATAGAATAATGGATTATTAGGATGAATTTGTAACTGACTTATGATTTCAGCAACAATCCTTTTTCTACTTCAGAATCTGATTCTTCAACTAGAAACAACTGTTTATCTGCAGTAGTAGTAGCGCACTATTAAACACATGTTGGAGTAAACGATAGCTAAATTATCTAATACTGTCTATAAAGCTCAACAGGGAATATTGTGTCGCTGAACAATGTAATTTAAGTTAATTGTAAAAAAGTAGATCCATTCATGGCTTCATGTGAAACAGTGCGTTATAAAAAATATATTCTATTAAGTGAAAAATATATGAATACCCCGGGAAAAAACACTTTTGTCCATTTTTTGAAAAAAAAATGAAATAATGATGCTGACTAGCGAGTAATAAGAATCGTTTTTAAATTATCAATTACCTCTGGAGGGAAAGTATTCATATCCGTAATTGTTACCAAGGAATGAATTTGCGTACAAGGAGAAAACAATTTTTGTGTATCCGTCAAGAGGGAAGAAGCATTTATGTCTATCTTCCTTTATCAAGATTATTCATGTTAATTCTTATTTCTTGTAAAGACGACCTTTTGGTTTCGTCCATAATTCTTCAGTAGTGCTTGTGAACATAGAACGAAAAGATTCGAGTGCAAGCTCCGATTCAATGACTGAGTTTTCTGCCAAGAATAGGAAGAAACAGAGAGAATCCGACGATGTTATGAAAGTTGTAATAGCAACCACACATGAGACAGGATCTGAGACTGTAGTAAAAACGTTTTGAATGTGTCATAGTGAAAAACAATTAATTTTCAAAGCTTTTATTGAAATTGGGAATAATGATACCCAAAATTATAATCTCGCGCGCGTTTTATAACGATTTAACCAGTGATGCGGTGATATTCACATTTGGGATTGCTTCTAAAACGGACAGCGTAATGCTGTGCAAGACTGTCAAAACGACTCTGCTTTATTGCACGGCATTACAAAAATCGGATTAAAAAAATAAGGGAAGCTTTTGGTCGTTGACAGAAAAGCACTGGTAAACCTCAGGGGGAAAATGCAAACCGAAAGCATGCAATTCCCAAGAAAATTATTTCTAAAATAACCGAATTTATCAATTCCCTCAAGGGCATAAAGCCTCATTATTACTTAAAAAAGTAAGGATATATACCTGCCGAATATTTAAACATCACAAAAAGTACACGACATATACAAAATAAGCAATGCGAAAAATCCAGCGTCGTATGTTGAACTCAGAGATATTTTTTATTCTAAATTCAACACCTTTTTGGATACCTAACAAAGGAAACTTGTAGTGATCGCGATACACTAAAAGCAGAGATTGATATGTTTGATAAAAAAAAATCGGAAAAACTTGCTCAAGAATAAGTAAAAGTAGAACCGATTCAAGACATGAAAAATAAAATGACGGAAAAAGAACTTCATTTGAGCAAGAGCCAATTATGAAAGAGAAGTGTGTTCCCGAGATTAACTGAAGAAACGGGAGAAAAAGAATATTAGTCACCTTGAGAAAAAAATGAAAGTTCATTTCTCTTTTATTTTGTATATATATATATATATTTAAAAATTAAATTTCGTTAAACGAAGATGCAAAGTTTATTTCCAAATTTTCTGTGTGATTTCATAAAAATGCTTTCTTTATCATTGAAGTTATACAAACTAAAAATTCATTTTTCTCTAAGTTCTTGTCTTCGGCCATTAAGTTCTCCCCCCTTTTCTTCTTATGCTTACATTTTATGATAAAGAATACATGTATGGCAATTTTATTTTATTTTTATTTTTCACAAAATTTTTTTTAAACTTTGATTAGAGCGTAACATTTCATATTTAGAATGAATATTATTTAAATTTTGTAAAACAGTTTGTAAAATAGTTGTAGTTAATTAAACATGTACCGGATAAGGAACCAAATACCAGGTTAAAAGTTGAACTCCAGTAGTATACGGGAGAGTCTAAGTTTCTGGAAAGGTTTTCTTATTTTGTGTCAGGGGATTCGATTTGGATCTGCGTGGAAGTGAGACAATGAGCATGGGAGAATTTATTTTCTTTAGGTTATTTTATAGTCCTCCTTTATTGTCTGAGTTTTAAGAAACAACTTCAGATATTGATACAGTCAGCAATCATTGTAGATATAAATTCACACTTTTCTATTAAAGGTTAACATATTTGTGCAATCATCTCTAAATTATACTACGCTTAATTATACTACTCACCACTTAATTAGACTACTCACAGCTTAATTGGACTACGTTTCAGAAAATTATCATGCTAGCTTAGGCTGCCTTTGGTAAAGTAAAATCGTTAAACTTCATAGTATTTAGAAATCTGATTTTCTTGTATGCCATTTACTGACATTCGATTCTAACTGGAGTATTTGAGTATTTTTACTGAGCAGAGTTAAGACTTATAAAAACTGACCCCTCTAATTTTATCTGTCTTCCAACTGATTATCCTACGTTCTACTTATCTTTGCAGTTTCCATTTATTTGTTATCTTGTGATTCTATTTATCGTTCTCATTGTTAATGTAAATACTTTAGGAATGCACTGGCTAAGACTGGGATTTATTGAAAGAAATACCCTCAAACGTATCTGAATTCTGAAGAAACCCTTCAACTTTATTGCACATTTTTTCAAAGTCACATATGGTTTGCTGGCGACGTGTTTTTTCAGCTTGAGGTGGTGAGATCCAAATCAATCACTTCTGCGTAGATCTTGTTTACGGATTTTACGTGTAACTATATATATATCACTCAGTATTTAATGAATAAATTCAAATGGAAATTGAGACTAGGCCTGCACTACTGTCTTTGAAATGTGTTTGCTTAACATAACTGTGAAGGTAAAACAGTTTTCTATTTCTGAATTAACGATTATTCTTTTTAATGTTACTGTAAGCAATTTTGAACAACAAATTTCATTATGTATGTAATATAATCTCATATCTTTACGATGTAAGTAATATAATCTAAACAGCTGCGCAGTGGATATTGCGATGTAAATAAGATAAGTTAACATTCGATTTATAAACCTTATTTATCTGGGATTTTTCTTAGATCAGCCTTTTATATCAGTGTTATGCTTGGAATTATGCATGACTACTGAATATTGCTTTTGAATGAACTGGAAATGCATTTAATAAAATTTCTTATAGGTACCAACCAAACTTTAGATTTCAGGTTGAAAATAAATGTAAATTTGGATTTTTTTCTTTACGTTGCTGTAATTAGAACTGCTTATGTATTTTTTGATAAATAATTTGTAAGTGAAATTTTAAATTTAGTTATTAATTTTTACTTTAAAGAAGTATTACAACCATTAAAAATTTCAGGTATCATATTTCAGTGAAAACAACTATTTTGACCTATTGGAAATATCTATTTGACTATTTGTTTTGTTCCTCTCGACACTGTAAGGCTCTAAACGGTTGTAAAATAATTTCCTCTTTGAAAACGTATTTCGCAGAAAATCTTACATTATTGAAGAGCTTCCAAAAGCTTCCCCGACATGTATGCAACGAAATTTTCTCTCCTTTCTGTCGGCCGAATTGCTTGTTTTTGCGTAAAAACTAATTTTAATTGAATAAATTGTTCTTTAACTGTTTTTAACTATATCTGGTGTTTCAGCTTTTTTGCATTTTAAAGTTTTTAATGAAGATGTTTTGAGGTTTGTGTATTTTTGCCTTGCTACAGACTGAGAACTGAGTAGATTGAATGAAAAATATATCTCTAATGAAATTCAAGGAAATAAATTTAAATTAAGTTCAGCAAAAATGTGTATAATTTAATAGACCGTACAAGAAAGTTATGTTTTGTACACACCAATTTTTTTATTTCTTTAAAAAGCAATTTTTATGTTAGTAAGAAATCTTTCATTTTGTTAAAAAAATATCAGCCTCGTCAGCTGCATTTAGATCGTGTATTCGGCCTGCATGCGATCTGATTTCTAGAATATTGCCTTATGATACGTTTTAAATAATTTGTACGATGGACAGTAAACAATCTTTACAGTTTCAAGATTGATTTTCTTCATACAAATAAATGTCGAAAGAAATTTGAGTAATCATTAAGTGCTTAATATTGAAGTTGAAATGTTTCTGAGAGGTCATTGTGATATTCCCCACATGACAGTACAAACGGAACTCTTAGTTAAAGGTAACGCTAACCATTAATGGACGAGTAGACTGCTTCTTTAAAACTAACTAATATTCAAATTTCAAACTGGAAAGAATTTTATGGAAGTATTTAAGATCTTTCGAGAGAACTGATGCGGATTACTTTTGCATTTTTATCCTTTGAGGAAGAGAAACTTGTACCAATTCACTTGAAATGCATACAGTGAAATAATATGTCAATTTAAAATTAAAAGTTGCTTAACTTTATATGGCTCAACTTCCTCAGCTTTCTTTCACGACTAGTTTCTAATCCTAAAACATTTTATCCTGTGTGGCTCTTTTGGTTGATAGTAGCTATTGTAGATCCCCGTCTACTAAAGGAAACAAAAGTGTATACATGGACGAAACATCATCTTTCACTCCTTTCGTTAAAAATAACAACGTAACAGAGAATCGAGAGAAGAAGGATTGAGCGTCTTTCTTTGTTGTTTAACCTCTTCATAATCTTTTGCCGCTCTTCGTTAACAAGGAAGTTAACAGAGCTTTCCTCGCGCACGTGCTTAGCCAGGCGCATCGTCCGAGGAATCACTTTCCCCATGGAACTCAGACATTCAAAGAAAATCTGAAACAGTAAAACGTAATGTTACTTATGAATAATTACGCTTTGTTTTACCAATTTACTTGGTGTAAGAGTTTAGCTTATTTTTCAATTTATATCACATAATTTGAAACTTTATTAAATAGTTAAGGATAATTTTGTTGACTGCTGTGATAGTGTTAGATACCTTTGTTTTTTACAGTTGTTGACTGTTTGACTTTAAAATAATTTTGCACATACTTAATTCTTTAGCTATGGATGTTAATATGTATATACAAAATAACTCATGTAAATGACTGCCTTAATATTTAAACCTAATTAAATTAGATGACTTGAACTCTAATTGTATGAGATAAATGAAGATAAAATGGAGTTATGGGAAAAGGTAATTAATTTGTTGAATTTAAGAAATTATTAATGTTATTTTTCTTAAATCATTGTAGATCTAATATTTTTTTCAGCGATATTCTACTTTTTCCGCTATTACTACTAATCTATCACTAATTTATATTTAAATAATATTTGCACGCAAAAATCTAATATTGTGAATTATTTAGTGTGTAGAGAATTATTTGTAGTATAAAAGAAAGATTTAAATTTGTTTCTTAAATGAAGTGTTATATGAAAAATGAAAATGTTATGGGATTCATATAACTGAAAAATTCCAGAATTTCATGATTTTCTGAATTTTAATTAAAATTCAAAAATAATGTTTAGTTCCCTTTTCTAATTTTCCTTCAAAGTGAATGAATTTCCAATTTACATAATTTATGATTGCGTTTTTTTGAGAGAAGTTACATTCATATTATCTGTAAATTCTGGTCCAAGTAAATGCCAAATACTATTGCTGAGTTCTCTGCCATAGAGTTAAAAATCGAGTTTTTGATAAATTCTAATAGAAAGTCGGATTCAAAAATAAACAAAATGCGTATATCTGCAAACATTTCATATTTATATATATACGAAAATCTTTAAATTTTGAGAATAGGGAATTTAAAATGTACTTTGTAAATAGGACATTTATTATGGGCTCTGTGCACTTGATTTTAAAATTAGGTCAGCTATGTAGCGAGTTCAGATTTAAGGTTAAATGGAATTTCACTGTTGTAAGATCTTCGTCACATATAACAAGAAAAATACAGTTTGAAATCTGAGATATGAGCCAAAGTATTTCATTAGAGAAGAAAGTATATCTGTATATCTTTATATTCGGAGAAAGGAAAAATTTTGGTTCGCATTTAAAAATAAGCTGTCTAAATACTTACAATTTTACGTAGACTTATACATGGCGGGCAGTAAATCCGTATAGTATCGGTAGTTTGACCTGGTTTCTCATTCAAGCAAGCAATTATGCTAAATGGGCGTTATTGTAATTTTCCTATACATAAAATGATTAAGAATCCCTTACATTCCTCTCCATTGATTTCCGACATAAATTCGCTTCTTGCTTTTAATTCCAAACTGCAAAATTCAAATTTCGTGGTTCAAAGAATATAATGGTTATTTTGGTAATGATCAGGCAGATGAATTATCCAAAGTAACATCACGTAATAAAGATGGTATTGAACGTGTTGATCACAACGAAGGCAACGAAGAAAGCGGGAGAAATACCTTATACAGTATGCGCCAAAATATACAGTACTGAAATTAAAAGATGAAGAAAATTGCATTATTATCATTTGTGACTTTATTTCTCCTGAAGAAAATTAACATACACGTTACATATATACATACCACACTATTAGCGTGTTGATTTACTACGGTATGCGTAATTTAAGTGTTAAAAGTGTGCTCCGCCTCGCTGTAGGCAGTGTTCACATCGTTCACGCAAAGGGTCATTCTCAAAATTCTGGAAGAAAGGTTGCTGCAGATTCTTGCAAAAGGAGACGATTTGCTTAAGTAATGCAGGCACAGTTCTTTGTGGATCTTCACAGTTAAACACACTCTCCTTTAACATTCCCCAGCATCATGTGGTGTAAGATCAGGGGAATGGGACGGGTATGGGAAGTCAGTACTACGTGGAATGATTTGTCCTGGAAACGTTTTACTGCAGCATGGCTAGAGATTCTCGAGCGGTATGGTTGGTCGCCTCGTCCTGTTGAAACCACTATCTATTCATCTGAATATTCCTTTCACGTCAGAACCTTTTCAAATCCTGAAGAAATGACTCAATCACTAAACCCCTGTAGCGTTCTTGGGTGATGTTAAAAGCATTGCCTTCCTCATCTTCAACGAAACTCGGCGCACTTTCATGACCACTTCCGTATGAGCGGAAATAATGCTCAGCTATGAATACTTTTTCCTCCGTCGAGAGATGTATTTCCAACAACAACTACACACAGTACAATTTCCTTTTCACTACTGGGGGCGAACACGTACAGCTGGAGCTATGCTCCGCCGACAAACGCACGCATGTGCTCCAGATGCGCGAGTTTCAGTACTGTATATTTTGACGCATACTGTATTATAGTTCATTATGCCACCGTGTTTTCAGTATATATTTAACTCGTTATGTTTATCTGTTATTTTTGCTACCCCAAAACAGATGTTCAATTTGTGAATTTCTAATTGTATGGAAACTATATTATAATGTCTTTATGTATTAAATCTTTATTTTTAATACTGGATACGGGGTGAACGGTAGGATTGCAAGATGTATCATAATAGGCAAAGTCTAGAACCTTTGGAAAGCTTCTCTTGCTCATTTCCTCAGCCCTTTTTTTGTAAACTTTTATAACACTTCCAATTTTTTTAAGAGTTCGTATCGGAAGGCATTACCAGTTGACACGTAGTACATCCCTGATGTCCCCCATACGTTTACCTGTACCTGTATATGTAAAATTAACAAGAGCCAGCATCCCTTAGGAAGGCCTTCACGAAATAGGTCTTCCTTTAGGCAGCTAGAGTTAATGAGCTTAGTCGTAATCAAAAATCTAAATCTTTACAATCCTTATTTAATTTTTACTTGAAATGTGTACTAAGTTGATTACTTTAGCATCGTGTCATAAAAACAGCTATTCAAAGTTTTCTTCCTGACAAAGAAAACATTCGTGACTTTTAATGGCTTTGGGTAAGTCTGAATAAGAACAGTAATCACATAATTAAAGACGTTTTGAATGAAAATCCCAGCTAAAATCCAAGTCGTTAATAACTTAGTTATAAAGTTTAAAAGTGTATTTACATGGTTATTGCAAAAAGGGCACTAGTTTTAGATCCAACTAATTATCCAACAAAAGTTTTTGTTGCAATCGCAGATCAAACTCGAAATTCAACTTTCTTCTTCTTTTTTTAATGTTTTTAAACTCTTCGAAGCGTTTTCTTTTAATTCTCCGAAGAAGGTGTTATAGTTTCCGATATGCGAATTTTGTTTTCTGGCGAAACATAAATTATAATATCCAATACAAATATGTAGCAATGTCTTGAATAATTGAGTCCTTCCTTTACTAAATATGTTTAAAAATCTCCATGTTATGATTAAGAATTCCTTACCTTCCTCTCCAATGATTTCCGTAAGAATTTTTTGGTATCATTGAAACTGCTGTTGCCTTTAAATAGAAGATTTAATTTTCTGTAGTTTGAATTCTTGGAGATTAATTTTGAAACTAGTTACACCTAACCTAACTATTCAGCTAAAATTGTTTCAGGTTTTAAACTGGAATTTTAATGAGAAGAAAAATTACAAAAACGGTTTAATATTTATATGTTACAGGCAAAGTTTGAAATCCAGCATTCCATGGAATGTTTACGCATTGTACATAATGAAGAATAATTTTTAATGGCACTCTTTCATTAACCTTTCAAAATAGCATTTGCATTTTTGAGGAATGAACGTCTTTTAAATAATAGCCTTAACATAACCTTTTTTCATACTCTGCCTAAAATGCATTTGTCATTCCATAGAATGTCTAGGTATTATATACAATGCCTAGGGAAAGTACGTAATAATTCTCATATTTCACACTTTGCCTAAAAACTTCCGACATTATATACAATACCTAGGCATTCTATACAATTTCTTTTCATACTTTGCCGGCAACAGGCATAAATCGTAACTTCTCTACTCCTTTGTATGAAGTAAAAAGGAAGTATTGTAATCGCCAAAAATTTCGGATATCATATTTTAACAAAAATATCCATTTGCACCGCTATCCAATGCAAGTTAACGATGTTTTTGCGGGACATCTGCAATAAGGACAGAATAAAGGACTCTTTTTCCCCCCCCAAAAAAATTATAAAACTGATTTTAAATGAATTCTGAAGAGATTTTTTCGAGGCGCCTGTGCGTGTGTATGTATGTATGTATCTCGCATAACTCAAACACAAGTAGCCTCAGAACTTTGAAATTTTGTATATATAGGACTGCTATAACATGTAGATGTGTACCTCCTATTTTGGTTGCAATCGGCCGCACCAAAAGTATATAAATTTACGCATATATATATCCACTCTGTTACTCGGCTCAGTGAGCTCAGTTTTTTATTCTTATATGTTGGTAAATTGGGCCTTCTTTTGTTTAAAAAATGATTGAATTATGTTGTTCTTATCTTCCGGTTAAGGTTTTTATGCCTTTAGCAAATATGCAAGCAAGATTTGTAGAGTTATCAACAGTTCAAAAGTTGTTTAAGTGCGGCTAAGCCTAATCATTTTTCTCATGGCGGACATATTTTTTTAGATTTTAAACTTAGGAGAATAGTGGATTTGTTGCCAATCTAAAGAAACTAAGCTTCCCAACAACAAACATAACGCCTTCCTTTATTATTGCGAATTAAATCATGCTTAATCCATTCTGGAATTTATTCGAGGAAATACGTGTTTAAGATTTACTTCGCAATTTTTAATATAGATATTTTGAGTTTTCGTGTATTTTTGCATTGTCGCGAAGTGAGAACTGATTTAACTGACTGAGAAATACTGAATTCTCTATGAAAAACTTTCTTTACTTTTTCTTTTTTTTTGTTTGCTTAATTTCTTTTATACATCGTTTTAGATTTATTATAGTATTTGAACAGGACATGTGAGTTTTTATGTATTTTTGATTTGATACGCGAAGTGAGAACTGGATTAATTCAATGAGAAATACTGAATCGTCTGTGAAAAACTGTTTCTTTTCTTTTCTTTTTTAAAGTCCAAAGAGGCAGTTTGCCCAGAAGGACTATTAATTTCGTTTCGGCATTTTGCGTTGATTCACTACAAGCGTTGTTTCACCTTTCATATTATTGCCACCAAATATTATCGCCCTGTGCTATATTTAAAGAAAGTAAATAATGAAAAATCTGCATAAATGTATGTATGTTTTTGGACTTGGATAAATCAACGGTACCTAGAGCCGTCCTATTTTTAATAACGTAATCCTCCTGCGAATATGGGCATCTGAAAGCCCAAATTTGGAATTTGGAATTTGTTTTATTATCAAGTTCCTGATTTGTAAAACTTTAATTTTTGATTGACAAACTCGAGGATTTCAATGTGAGCAAGGGCAACGTTGTACAGAAAAAACATTTTTACCTCCAGCGCGAGTGACTGTGTATCGGAAATTCTAAAGATATGCTCATTTTAAAAGTATATTTTGATATTGAACTTGAACTGAATTTTATAAGTGCGAAGAACATGAAATTTAATAAATAAGGGTAACACACAAAATGTTAAAAATAACGCCTCTTTGGATATAATTTAAAGTCTGAAACCTTTCAAATTTGTTGTGTTTAATTTCTTTTATACATCGTTTTACATTTATTATAGTATTTGAATAGAACATGTGGCAACGATTAGATAATTCTTCAGACGATATACATAATTTTTGTGCATTCTTCATGAGTTATAAAATAAGTGAGATGTAACGCTGTTAAGTGAAGTTAGCGCCAGAGTGTCGCTGTGGTAAACAAATATAGTGAATTTTAAAGAGTTCATTTATTCTATTGTGGTTTATGCGTTATCGTTGAAGTAGATTTAATTCAATCCAATATCTTTAAATGAAATGCAAAATGCGTATAATTTAATATTCCTTACAAGGAAGTCATATATTGTGCACATCAGATTTTTTAAATATTTGTTTCTGTTTTTGAAATTTTTAACTGTAAACCATTCTTCAAGGCGTTATACTATGAACGGAAGTTTTCATATTGCCGTTTTAGGTAAATTTTATCAATTTTTTAAAATAATGTTCTTTTCTCTATATTTATATGGTATATGCCTACTTTCTACCAGTAACTTGTAATTCTTGTAAGTCAACTGGATATTTGTAAACAGATGTCTGCGAATGTTCCCAACAAAATAGGCTTCACTATACAAGGCTACAGTCATTCTGGATTGCCACAAATAAATTGATAGACATGCTCTGAACATTGGATTGACACAATCACAGCAAATAAATGCTTATATTACAGGTTACTGTAAAATCTTCACTCAGAATAACGTCTGAATGAGGAAAAATCATCTTTTTAAAATATTGTGATTTTTTTATTTTTATTTTTTATTTTTTTGACTTGCACACTTTAATTCGAAAATCTTTTAACTTGTGTGCTTTCAAGCTGTTTGATGCCAATCTTTGTGTAACATTCAACGTGTAAAATGCTATAATATTAAACGTATTTCATGGTTCAATATGTAAAAATATATTTTATATTAAAAATAAAGAATCTTTTACTTGTTCGCTTATAGAATTTTTCAACGTGATGTATGGAACTTCATAAGTATTAGTGTAAATAATATATTTACATACTCTTTGATAAATGTATCTCAGTTTAACCACCCAAAATTAACTAGTAAATGATATTTATTATATTTCAATAATTTATAAATTTTTAATTGCTCAAAAAATGCGTTAAGACATAGCTTTCGAAAGATGAACCTCGTATCTAGGCCACTCACAGATTGAAAGTGCCGGTTTTGAATTTGTTTTGAAAGATGACCGCAAATTACATACAGCTTTTTTATGATCGATTTTTCCATTACGTTTTCAAGAACTTACGTGAATCATCTTTCAACTCAAATTTTCCCAGAAAATCGCTTCGAAGATCAATTTAGACCGGACAGAAAGCATTCTGTGTGCGTGACTAAAAACTTTTACAGCAATATAGCTGCATGACATATTTCAGTTTTAACTCTTTTTTATTTTTTGTTTGAGTAGAATAATTGACTTGTTTTATTCTGAAAGTTTTTATGCTCTGTTGATAAGAAAAAGCTTCTCACAACATAGCTGCCGCTACCAACTTTTCTGTGCTGATATACTGTCACAAAAGTATTTGTTATCACATGTTCTATGATGATGTGTGAGCACATTTTTTTGAGTCATTACGTGTGAGACTATATAGACGCTTGCACAGAAAACGATCATAATAAATTTTACAAACCAACCCGCTGTTCCGAGTCCTGAAATCAGGGAAAGCTTTGAATGCTACAAACCACAAAGGGGGTTGTTCACGTTATGTGGAGACATATTTTGCTACAATTTAATTTTATTGTGAGCGCTAGTTGACTGTAACTTCTGTGCTCATAGACAGCAAGTTTATGAATAAATAAAATAATGCAGAGAGTGCTTACACAATTTTAGGACGATTTCAGGATCATTTAATCAATGTTTAAAATACAAAGAGTATTCTTTTAAATGCTGTAGCTGATAATCGTTTTTCTGGACTATAAGTCTACATCGTGATCTTGATGATAGAAGGTCGTTTCGTAAAATGTCCAGAAGTTCACTGATTTCCATTCTATTTTACTACTTTCCAGATTCCATCACTCGTCGTAGGTCTGAGCTTACAGAAATCTCTTTTAAAGAAACCCAAGGGCACAAGAGTCTATAGATGAAACGCTAGGGTACTTCACAGGACTATATGCAGTACTTGTATCAGTCTTCATTTTTTCAAGGAATGGAGTGGGACTTTTCGAAATACGACTAATTGCTTTGTCTTGATGATGCTTCACTCTTTGAAAGTCATTAGGATAAAGAAATTACATTTCTTCTGTAAATATCGGACGAAACACTTTCAATTAATTCCACATTGATTTGATAATTGAGTTGATTTCTGTATTTTTCCGTTCTTCTTTTGAATTTCGCATTGTAAAAGAGTTTTGCGGCAATCACAAACTACTTATTGAAATATTTTTTGCATTGACCAGAGCCAGTTTTCTACATTATTCTCTCTTTGTTTTCAGTAATAAACAGATCTTTTTTGTTGTAGGCATTTAGGTAAACTCATGCTTCATCAAAGGTCAAAAAGTATTTCAATTTTTTACCTGTTAAATAATTTTCATACAGGTTTTTTACAAATTATTCTGCGCTGAGAGACATGCCTAGGCGAAAGTTGAAGAACATTATATTTTTTAGTTTTTTTAAGTTCTATATCTGGTTTATTATTTTATTCATTGCTGCTACAGATGTATTCAAAGACTTCGCAGTTAATTTCTGCGTCGGCTGATTTTCTCTTCTTACTAATGATTTAGCTTTAGCAACATTATAAACAATAACTGCATATTTCTCGTATTCGTTTGGAGTCTTCTTTCCATGTAGAAGTAATGATTGACTGTTTTTTTTTCGATTAATAATGTGACTTATTTACACACGGAAATTTGAATATCAGGCATTTCACAACGTTTTTGAATTATGGAATAGGAATATTTCTCTTCGTGAATCTAAAAAATATATCTTTCGATTCACAACTTGCTTACATGCAACATTTTGAAAGAAAATAAATTTAAAAGTAGCAAACGAGAGTTCTCATTTCAAGTAATAAGTTGTTGCAGAAATTTTTATTCTAAAATTTTTGCTTTTTTTGAAATTCTTTATCGAAATAGTTTTAAAAATCTTTAAACACCCTCTAATTTTTCTTTTTCTAGAACGCTTTTGAACTGTAACTTTCCCCGGGAGGGTATAGAACAGAAAAATCAACTTTAAATTATTAAAAATAATTTTTGAAATTTAACACGACTCTGACGTATGTATTGTTTTTACAATTAATAGATTAATATAGAACGCAAAGAAAATGCGAGCATTCAAAAAACATTTCTACTGGATTCGCGATTACAGTATCTTACCATAAAACATAAATATTGTTTTTGCCACGGGATTTTACATTTAACATTTTACATACATTTTTACATTTTACATATAGGGCTTTACAGCTTACTTAGAAAGCATAATAGAATGCTAATTATCTTATATGCTTATTCATAAATAGCGACTGCAAATCAATGCATATCGTACTTTATCATTCATCGATTTACAGGTATCTGGAAATTTTAGTGAATGCAGTGATAATCGAACTTTATAAAAATAAAGAAATATGTTTTATTTTTCCAAATAATTTCAAAAATGACTCCCAAAATATTCTTAACATTAATTTAATCATATTTAAGGTGTGAGATATGAGAAGAAAATAGAATTATACTTAAACGGAACAAATGCCAAAGGGAATTCGAGTGATACATAAGTAAGAAAATAAATGAAGAAAGGAAACGTAAATGACATCAGTCCCCGAAAGAAAAATAATTTTTCCTTCTTACTCTTCAGAAGCTGATCATTACTATAGAAACTTATTTACAATTTTTAATTTACAAACTATTTAAAGCATTATTGAGGATTTTTAGATTCCGAAAACGTTTCTTTCAGTCCGTGCTTGGGAAATATATTTTATTGTGACACACACAGAAAATAATGTAGCATTTTTCCCCTTACTTTTTTAATTCACTGTAAGTAAAGAAGTATATTTTACCTCTTTCGCTATTTTAAGTATTTTTCATTAGCAAACTTAAACAGGAAGTGAGTAAATTGTTTGAATAGGAAATAAAACGCCATCACATGTACACATGTATAATGTTATGAAACGACAAGTTTTTTTTTGAGAGGGAATTTAGCTTTTTTTTCCTTAACTGCTTATCAATTAAATTACTTTCTTCTAAATAAGGACAAGAATAAGTAAATAAGGGTCTCTTCCTCTTGCATTTACAGCTCGCACTAATGCAGAAAATGTAAAGTGATTCTGTAATTTTTAATATACAACAAGAATGTACAACGGGTCAGGAATATTAAAATATACGAAGCACGTAGTTGAATAAATTTACAGTGTCGGGTAATATTATGTGCACAAAATGAGACTAATCAAAAAGACTTCAAAAAATAGAATCCATAAATGATTCAGTATCACCTTCTTTCTTTTATTTCACGTTTTCACTGTTATTTTATACATTTTTCATGTAATAGTCCTGTGGTCTCACTGGGTTTGTTGGTAATCGTGACTGAAAAATCCCATGACAAAAAGCACATAATCTCATTTCACCGTTTCTCTTGAGACGGACTCCTCAATTTGAAAAGTGTCATCAGACTTCAGCAACGTCACACACTCGTCAAAGTTAAATGTACCCTGGATCACGACTCTGACAGATACTCGTCACTTCGTATTTACCAACCCGCAGAATGCAAGAAGAATGAAAAGAGGTGACTGATGACTTAATTGGTCACGTTCTTTCCACAGCAGGGTTGTATCAGAATCAAATAAAAGTAAGTTCATTTTAAAAGAATGGGAATGCACTTCGGGCCCACTTTCAACGGGCGTTGTAATGCAACTACTGCTGATTTAGAAGCGTGGCTTTAGAGAATTGCTTTTGTTCACTTTTAGATAAAAGACTAGGGTTAACAAAGAAATTTTTTTCCTGGTGTGGAGACACTATTCATGAACCTTGAGTGGAATAAATATGAGGTTTTCTAAATAGATCTTAACAGCTGGTGAAAGGGGAAAAGAAACAGTTTCAGTCGCAAAATGTTTATCTTTGGAGCAGAAAAACGGAAGCAAATATTTGACGTTTTTAAAAAGGTGAGGTGGTTAAGCTTTGTAAATTTTCAAAACAGCCATTTAATATAAAAATTGTAATACTAAAAAGTGTCTCTAGAATGAATGAAAAAATCGCTCGAAAATCGTTCGTTTTCGGATGCAAATGCCGTATTTTCCTCCCCACGTACATTTAGATAAAAACCTGCAAAGGGCAAGACTTCAGTGTTTCTTAATACCCTTTATTCTTGGTCCTGAGCTATTTTTTTCCTGCACAGCGTAACGGATATTAGTCACAACTATTCCAGAGAAACAAGAAAAAATATGAAAATTTTAAAAGTAGACAACTCTTCATTAAATTATAGATAAATCAAATAAAATCCGCGACGAACTGAACGGAAGCTGAAAACAAGTTCTTCTCTATATAGTGCCCTTTCCGAGGAAATTCGAAAACTTTCGTGTTTGTGTATCATGTACTAATAGAAGTGAAATATTCCAGCAAATTGAAAAAAGTAGACTAAATGCCATCATCATCGATAAAACTCGTTCCGATCAAGTATACTTACCGAAAAGCTGGGAATAATTAGTTATTTACTTCATATTTTTGTACTATAACCCAAAGAAACAATTTTGTTCACACAAATATTGTAACTATGACTAATTAGTTATACACATTTGCAAAGATATAGAACCCATATACTCACGTTTATGAAAATTACAGTATTATGAAGAAACTAGCGGAACAGAATGAAATGTACAGAAAATATAAAGCAGGGTCTGATGTGCAAATGATTAAAAATGCTCAGGAAGGTATACACTGGTGTGCAAAAATTAAGGACGAGACCGGTTTTTTCAATATAACTTTGTACAAAAGCTTTCCAAATCAACACATTTAATACCGTAAGATCCCCAATACGTAAGGACATGAGTAATGTAACCAACACTTACTAAAAGAGAAATCAGAGGGATAAAAAGAAGCTTTATTGAAAAAGTAGCATGGAGCGCAATGCGACTGAAGGCCGAAACATCCCTGTGATGGGTGTCCAGCAATTAACACCCAGTCTTTAATAGGGGATATGATCTCCCCTGACTGCTAGGCAGGTTTCACATCACTTGTGCATGCTGGATACGTGGTTGTTAATGAGCTGTTGAGACACTGCTGCTCGTTTCTCTTGTAACACCAATCGCAGTTTCGGAATCGTTACTGGCGATAAGTTACGTGCTGCCACGGGTCTCCCTAGTAAGTTCCGTACATGATTGACGGGATTTAGATCCAGAGACCTTGCCGACCAATCCATGTGTTCAATATCTTCACTCTCCAACAGCTCTTCGACAGTAACTGTGCGATGAGGTGGAGCGTTGTCGTCCATGAAGAGGAACTGAGGACCCATAGCCCTTGTGAAAAGACGCATGTAAGGAAGAAGAACCTCGTTACAATAGCAGTCCCAGGTGACGAACTTCCTTGGGAGATATGAAGGTCGGTCCGGCTACCAAGCATTATGTCTGCTCGAACGAGAACTCCGCGACCTCCAAAACAGTCCCTTTTGATGATGTTGAAGGGGTTATTGCGTGTTCCCCGCTCTGTCCAGATGTGTATGTGTCTAGAATCGCAACTCAGACTAAATCTGCTCTCATCTGTAAAGAGTACTCGTCCCCATTCATTGTCTCTCCAATTCCGGTGTTCCCGGCACCACAGAGAACGCCTTCTCCGATGGGCAGGCGTTAGAGGTACACACCGTACAGGGCGTCGTGCAAACAGACCACCACCGTGCAGTCTTCTGGCCACGGTAAAACGCGATATCGGTCGTCCAGTCGCCTGTGTCGTGTGTCTAGCGATTTCTCCCGCTGTCTGCCGCCTGTTTCTTCTGGCCTGTAAGGCAATATACCGGTTATCTGCGGGTGTGGTTTCTCGTGGACGACCACTACTAAACCCCCAGATAGCTGTTCCTGTAGTTTGAAATTGTCTCCAAAGTCGTGAAGCGATGCTGAGAGCAATTCCGAACTCTGCAGCCTTCCTCCAACTTCCCAATGATTCGACCTCGGGTAAAAGCATCCAGATGTCGTCTAACAGATTGATTATTCTCCATTCCTCCCTGTGGCAGCAACTCGGTGTGATTTTAACTGCTATACGGCGTGCAATCTCTTTGCCAGAAATACTGATCTTACACCGACAACATGCTTTATACTACTCAGACACTCCCCCATCCCATTACGTCTACCTGCATATTTGCGCATGTGCTACCGTACATCACCTTACTTAATCTCCTGATTGGTCTTTCTGTCCGCTCTGCCTCTTCGTTCAGCTGATATGCTAATTTTTCGACTTCGTCCTTAGTTTTTGCACACCAGTGTATATATGCTTGGATTCAGGAATTCCAGTGAACGGGAGATATATAAACTGTGAGCTCTTGAGATACCAAATAAGTAGCTTGCCGTTATAAACGAGCTGAAAATGATCCCATAGGCGACTTTGTTTCTTCAGCATCAAACACCATCATATATCTACAGAGTTGTAACAAAGAGGATTAATCTCTTTGGATTTTAAAAAAAAACTTTTGTGCCCTGACACAGCCTATCAGAGTAAAGAGATCAAAGAGTTAAAAACGCTTGTGTCGGTAGATCACACCATCCAGATGGCACTTATAAATTTTGTTGTCAAGTACAGAGATATATGAGATAGTGGATAGCTTCACATAGCTCAGTTGGTTTCACAAAATACTCAGATTCATATCCTAGGCTTAGATTTCATGCATTTTACTGAATAATATTTTTTATTTATAAATTATATTATCTGAAATGCACATTCATTTGCATGTCACATTCAATATTTATAGTTTTCAAGACCAAAGGACATTCACAAGCTAAAATTTCGGCATAATACGACTTTGTTGGCAGTCCTCTGATCCCATGGCAATCCTCTAGTTCTTAGCAGTCGTCTGGTTTCTGGCAGTCCTCTGGTGCATCCATTTCTGTCAAATTTAAGCAACGGATGTCTTTAAACCATTTGATAAAAGTATTAAATTTAACGTTATACTTGAAATATATTACTTCGCAATCACTTGCTCCCAAAAGCAGTTTTCTGAATTATAAATGTTAAGAAAAGTAAGAAAAATGTTTCCAAGGAGGACAAGTACACTCTAAATCCCTCAGAGTGAGATTTGAAGAGTGACAGCCGTTTTCGCTCTGTTTCGCGTTAAACAACGCAAATTTAGTGTCTTGGTAACAGAATATGCCTCCCCACCTGCAGGCATGACCTTGGAGAAGGGAGTGCGTTGAAGGACAGGAGGACCCCCTGTCCACGCAGAGTGACCGAACACGTTTGTTGAAGCGCCATTTCAAGCGAGTACAGTCGTAAGAATGGATGCAACTCCTTTGCCAAATGTAAGTTCGCTTTTAAAACATATATACAATTATTTCTTAATGGGAATACCTTAATTATTATAAATTATGGTTTTATAGTTAGATTTATGTGTAAATATTGAAGGACGTAATAATAAGTAGTTTTAGTTTGCTCTTTTTTAGGTATCTGTAAATTTGCTTTAAGAGTGTAGTGCTGTAACGTAGTTTTATTTATTAGGTACTGCTAATACGATAAAGCTATATGTATGGATGTTACTTTTTGTAAACACTTTCTTAAAATTAGTTTTATTTTTGTATAATTTACACAACACTATCGACTTTAATTATTTAAATTCAGTTTTGCTTGCATTTCTAATTCAAATGTGAAAAAAAAAAATCCATACTATGGTTTTGATTTTTTATAACACAAGTAAGCAAATTATTTAGTAGAAATGCAGCATGTCAGCAAGAAATAAAAAAATCGTGTACTTTACTAAGTTCTCTGGAAACGTCCCATCGTTTTCAGCTTACAGTAGTTTTTAACAGACTTTTACCTTTTTTTGTAATATAAATTCTGCTTATAGTCTGTGACAATAAAACTCACTTATTGTTGCAAATCTGAATTTTTCCAAAATATAAATACTAGCACTACGTGGGCCATATCAGCATTCTGACACTTATATTTTTCTAAATGTATTGTTATTCTCGAGTCTAGATGTAGCTAAGGCCTCCTGAACATCCAAAAGTCCGGGAGGCCAATAAACCTGTTAAGACGGCTTTGGTTTTTGCTTACAATTTAAAAAAA